>PVKB01000661.1:296321-621459 GCA_004027205.1 Ctenodactylus gundi
ATTTGCCCACTTTTCAATAGGATCCTTTATTTTGGTAGGCTTACTTTTCTTCAGCTCCCTGTATATTTTAGTTATGAGCTTCCTATCTGAGATGTTGGTGGTGAATATTTTTTCCCAGTCTGTTAGTTCTCTTTTTATATTGTTGACAGTTTCCTTTGCTGTGTAGAAGCTTTTTAATTTGACAAGATCCCATTTGGTAATGGGATAATTCCTTTTGTTCTTGGTGTCTTGTCAAGGAAGTCTTTGCCTACCCCTATGTCTTTTAGAACTTTGCCTAATTTGTCTTCTAGGAGGTTCAGTGTTTCACTTTAAATGCCTAGGTCTTTGATCCATTTTGATTTGATTTTTGGTGCATGATAAATGTGTGACTAGATTCTTTCTTCTGCATGTGGATGTCCTGTCTTCCCAGCACCACTTGTTGAACAGGCTGTCCTTTTTCCATTGAATGCATTTGGCCCCTTTGTCAAAGATTAAGTAATTGAAGGTATTTGGGTTTGTCTCTGCATCTTCAATTCTGTTCCACTGGTCTGTCTGTTTTTGTGCCAGTACCAAATTGTTTTTACAACTATTGCTTTATAGTACAGCCTGATGTCTGGAACTGTAATGCCTCCTGCCTTGGTCTTGTTGCTCAGGACTGCTTTGGCTATTCTTGGTCTCTTTTGGTTCCATACGAATTTAAGAATTATTTCAAGTTCTTTGAAGAAACTTGTATTTTGATAGGAAGTGCACTGAATCTATTTATCAGTTTAGGTAGTAGTCATTTTGACTGTATTTATTTTGCCTATCAAAGAGCAGGGGATGCCTTTCCATTTTCTAATGTATCCTATAACTTCTTTCTTCAATTTAATGTAATATTCTTTATATAGGTCCTTCACGTCCTTGGTTAGGTATACTCAATTTTTTGCTGATCTATTGAGAATGGAATTGTTTTTCTGAGTTCTTGCTCAATAAGTTCATTGTCAGTGTAGAGAAAAGCTATTGGTTTTTTTACTATTAATTTTGTTGCCTGTGACTGGGCTAAATTTTTTTTTATTTCCAGGAGTTTTGTAGTGGAGTTTTTAGGGTGTTCCATGTAGATAATAATCATATCATCTGCAAATAAAGAAAGTTTGACCTCCTCCTTTCCAATGCAGATTCCTTCTATTTCATTTTCTTGTCTGATTGCTATGGCCAGTGTTTCAAGGGCTATGTTGAATAAGAGTGGTGAAAGTGGGCAGCCTTTTCTTTTTCCTGATTTGAGAGGGAACTATTTCAATTTTTGTCCATTTACTATGATATTTGCAGTAGGCTTGGCATATATGGCTTCTATGAGTTTTAGGTAGGGTCCTTTTATACTTTTTTTTCCTCAGTGTTTTTATCATGAAGGGGTGTTGGCTTTTTCAAGGGCTTTTCCTGTATCAATAGAGATGATCATGTGGTTTTTAGTTTTGCTTTTGTTGATATCGTGTATTACACTGATTGATTTATGTATGTTGGACCAACCTTGCATCTCGGGGATGAAGCCCACTTGATCATGGTGTATGATCTTTCTGATTACTTGCTGGATTCTGTTTGCCAGAATCTTATTGAGGATTTTTGCATCCATATTCATTAAGGATACTGGTCTGTAATTTTCCTTCCTGGTTAAGTCTTTGTCTGGTTTTGGGACTAGTGTAATGCTAGCCTCAAGAAATGAGTTTGGTAGTATTCCTTCACTTTCTACTTTATGAAATAGTTTGAGGAGGACTGGAGTAAGTTCTTCCCTAAAGTACTGAAAATATTCTGCTGTGAATCCATCTGGCCCTGGATTTTTATTAGTAGGTAGAGCTTTTATTACTGCTTCAATTTCTGTGTGTGTGATGGGGTTGTTCAAGGTTTTTATATCTTCTTCATTTCATTTTGGTATTTTATATGCATCTAGGAAGTCGTCCATTTCTTCCCAGTTCTCAAATTTGCTAGAGTATAGGTGTTCAAAGTAATTTCTTATAATATTCTGGATTTCTGCAGTCTGTTGTAATTTCACCCTTTTCACTTCTAAGTGTGCTAATCTGTGCCTTTTCTTTCCTTATGAGGTTGGCAAGAGGCTTGTCAATTTTGTTAATTCTTTCAAAGAACCAGCTCTTTGACTCATTAATCTTTCTTATTGCCTTTTTAATTTGAATCTCATTTCCAATCTCATTTATTTCAGATCTGATCTTTATAATTTCTTCTACTGCCTTTGGGTAAAGCTGATCTTGTTTCTCTAGGTCCTTAAGGTGCATCATTAGTGACTTTATTTGTGACTGTTCTGTTCCTTTGATGTGTGCATTTATGACTGTGAATTTCCCTCTCAGTACTGCTTTCATTGTGTCCCAAAGATTTTGATATGATGTACTTCATCATCATTTAACTCTATGAAGTGTTTGATTTCTTCCGTGATCCACTGGTGGGTCAGTAATAAGTTGTTAAGTCCCCATGTATTTGTGTATTTTCTTCTGTTTCTGCTGCTGTTAAGTTCCAGTCTTATTCCATTATGGTCTGAGAGTATGTAGGGGAAAATTTCTATCCCTTTGTACTTGTTTAAGCGTGAGTTATGTCCTAAGACGCGGTCTATTTTAGAAAATGTTCTGTGTGCTGCTGAGAAGAACATGTAGTCAGTTGATATTGGGTGGAAGACTCTGTAAACATCTGTTATGTCCAAGTTTTCTATAGTGTCTTTCAGCACTTGTCTATCTCTGTGGATTTTTTGTCTGGTTGATCTATTTGTGATAGTAGATTATTAAATTCCCCTATTATAATTTTATTGGGGCCTATGTGTCCTTTCAGATCTAGTAATTTTTGGTTTATATAATTGGGTGCTCTAGAGGTGGGGGCATATATATTGATAATTGTGATTTCTTCCTGTTCTAGTGTTCCCTTAACCAGTATGTAGTGGCCATCTTGGTCTCTCTTCACCTGTTTTCTTTTGAAATCTGATGAGTCTGATATTAATATGGCTACCCCTGCCCCTGCTTGTTTTCTGAGACCTGTTGCATGAAATACTGAATTCCAACCTTTTATGTTCAGTCTATGAGTTTCCTTGTGGGTGAAGTGTATCTCTTGCATGCAGAAAACTGCGGGTCTCTGTTTTTTGATCCAGTCAGGTAGTCTCTGTCTTTTGATAGGTGAGCTGGTAGGGTAATTATTGAGGTATGTTTGGTGTGCCCTGCCATTGTTTTAGTTTTTCCACATTGTTTATTGGCTTCACTTTTTTCTCAGCTCATTCTCCTCTAGATATTGTATTTTTTTTTCTTTTCCCTCTGGGGTCACTTGTGTTGTTGGCTTCTCTTTCGCTATCCAAGTTTCCTTGGAGAATTCTCTGCAGCGATGGCTTAAGTGGCTGCAAGTTTCTTTAAACTTTCTATATCATGGAAAATTTTAATTTCTCCCTCTAGTTTAACAGATAGTTTTGCTGGATACAGTAGTCTTGGTTGGAATTTGTGTTCTTTTAGTGTTTGAATTTCATTGCTCCATGATCTCCTAGCTCTTAGTCTGGGTTGAGAAATCTGCAGTTATCCTGATGGGCTTACCCTTGTAGGTCACCTTCTGCTTTTCTCTTACTGCTTTCAGTATTCTCTCTCTTTGTGTTGGGTTTCTAGTACTTTAATTATGATGTGTCGTGATGAGGCTCTCTTCTGGTCAATATTGTTTGGTTTTCTATATGTTGCAGTAGTTCAATGTGCATTTCTCTTCTTAGATTTGGGAAATTTTCTTCCATAATTTCCTTGAATATGACTTTTAAGCCTTTTGTTTTGTCCTCAGTCTTCTCTTGGACTGCCATAATTCTCATGTTGTTTCTCTCTGAATCATCTATCAGTCGTTGTAATGATTCACTTTCTTCGTTTTATATTTTGCATTCTTTGTGGTCTTTCTGTTCCTGTTCCATCATTTTCTCTTCTAGGTCTGATAATCTATTTTGAAATTGTTTGATATTGTTGCTTATCGTGACCTGTGTGTTTTTCACTTCCTGGATATCTGTACTTTTTTTATGTCTCTGTTGTGTTCTCTCATTTCTTGTATTGCCTTCATTATCTTCTGGTTCATTTCTTCTTTTGATCTCTACTTGCTTCTCAAAGCTTGCTTTTAGCTTAGCTAGGTCTTGATGTAGCTCTTGCTCTATGACTTTTATTTCCTGCATTAATTACTGCTTTAATTTGATGTATTTCTGGGCCCAGAAGTTTCCATCATTTTTGCCATTTTCATCTTTAGATTCGGCATTTTCAGTATTCCTAATATGCCCTTCTGGTATGTCAAGACTTTTTGAAGGAGATTTATTTCCACGTTTCCTCATGGTTGTGTTGTCTTTGGTTGTCTCTGGTTATCTGTCCCTGGGTTTCCACTAGGGACTCTACCCTGGCACAGCTCTGCCTGCATCTGGGAGATCACAGCCTCCACTCTGACCATCACTGAGAGGAGCGGGGGAAATGGCATACAATCCCCTGGTCTAGTCTGATGTGGTTCTACCTGGTACTGGCAAAGCCCAGTTTCCATGCGGGCCTCCGCTGCGAGGGGTGGCAGGGAAGGTGGTGGGAAATCCTACCGGTCTATTCCAAAAAGGCTCTGCCTGGTGCTAGCAAAGCCCAACGTCTGTGCCGGCCTCTGCTGTGTGGGGTAGTGGGGAAGACGGCGAGGAGACCTACTGCCGAGCCCAGGATACACCGTAGGTCTCTGCTGCGAGGGGTGGCAGGGAAGTTGTCCGGGAGGCTTACCAGCCTCCTCTGGAGTGGCTTTGCCTGGTGGTAGCTGAGCCCAGGTTCTGCCGTAGGCCCGAGGCGAGAGGTTGCCTGGCTAATTTTTATGAGGTACTGGGGAATTGTACATAGGGCTTTTACACACTAGGCAAGTGCTTTAACCACTGAGCTACATTGCTAGCCCACAACTGACTGTTTTTGTATGGCCAGAATGCTTTATACATTTTTAGAGTTAAAAAAAATGACTGTGGCAGAGATAAGCATATGTGGTAGGCAAATACTCTCTGACCCTTTACAGAAAAGTATACTGACTCTTGCCTTACAGATGGGCATTAAAGAGAAATCTTTTCCCATAAAGCCAAGAAAACAATTTTGGTTAAAGAAAAGGTTCACATTAAATGAAATTCACTCAAAACATCATTAAGAAAGCATGAATAGGACTATGTGCTTAAGAAATGGAGGCACTTGCTGGACAGCAATGGACTGCCAGCTAAGGCAGGAACAGGACTTCTAACCTTACACAGTAAGAACAGGAGGTAACTCAGGCCAGTCCTGCTTCTCACAGGATCAGAAGTGGTGTACCATATAACTCTACAAGACCCTCGTCTCATCTTTACAATTGTGAATGAATGGAGTCATCAACACTGGAGTGTACAACCTGCACGGGTGTGCATATAATTCCTGGCTCAGGTTACATACGGTATTTCACAGCTTCACATGTAATAACCTGAACTACTTTGGTAGGGATTTTCTGTTTCATACTTTGAGGACTACTATCACTTGGCTTTCATTGATAATGTAATTAATAATGTAATTCGTCAGACCTTCTGTACCTGTTTGGTGGCCCCAGAAACTTGACTGCCCTGTCCCTGGCCACTGGAGCAGTAGTGGTCATCTGCAATGGTAATCTGTTCATTCTCTTCAGTCTCCAGCTGGCTCTGGTTGAAGCGCAGGGAACCTTTTAGAATGTCTTTGATCTATTTTCAAATTAGAAGAGAATAAAAAAAGATGAGTTTGTATTTAATTGCTAGCTGAATCTCTCATACATTTGATTTAATAAACTTGTCGCTGACACTTTTTAAACACTGGTTCCCCCTTATCTATGGTCTCAGCTCTGTGGTCAACTGTAGTCCCAAAATACTAACGGGAAAATTCTAGAAATAAACAACCAATTGTGCACCATTCTGTGTAGTATATGAAATCTCTTGCTATCCTGTTTTATCCTACCTGACAGAATGGGCAAGCAGGACTAGGCTCACAGAGAAGTACTATGGTCCTTTCTAAACAGAAGATTGTCCACTGAACATCTACACTATAAATGCATTGTCCTGGTTCTCACTGTCCTTGTACTTAAATCACCCTCATGTAGTGGCCATACAGGACACTACACCTATACCATTCATTCCAATTTGTCTCTTCAGGTAGTCACTGTACCATCTTACATCACAATAAGAAAAGTGAACACACATATTCTGAGAGAGACTACATCACTTAATTTATAAATCAAAACTTTAGGTATGTATAGAAAAATGTAATATATACAGGTTTCAGTACTATCCATGGTTTCAGACATCCACTGGGGGGTCTTGCAATGTATCCCCTGGGGACAAGGGGGGAAAACTGTGATGTGAATGGAAAAAAAGCCAGTATGTTAAATCTACAAACTTAGTGATGACTAAGAAAAATTTCAGGGTGTTAGTGGCCAGGTTCTCCTAATATCAGGCACGGTGTCAATCTCTGGCAGTTATCTTAAAGCAGGAAACAGTATCTATCAGCACAGTCAGCCCCCGGGAACTGCCTTAGCCAATGACGTGGTTCTGCCACTTGGGATCAGCATCTGCTTTTCACTAAAGTTTGTGTCCATTTAAGACCTGTAGGTAAATTTGGCTCTTAAGGATTTGAGATCTGTGCCCCAAGGACACACACATTTTTGTGGATGGATGACTGACTGTGACACTAGACCATACCACATTAGCTCTGGGTAAGGAAAAAAGATAATGTGTTTGATGAGAAGGGGCAGTATGGGACAGGCTAGTCAGACCTAACTACTAGCAGGAGGAAGAAGCATAACACGGTAGAGATGTGAGACGGGCTCTGACTGGGAGGGTGCTGTGGACAAGGGGTGCTGGCTGCACTATCAAAGTACTCCATGCTCTGAGATGCCCTCTCAGGAGGCACCAGACTGGCCCACGAAACACTTCCTGTGCACATACCTGTTTTAATCCTGCCAGGGAAACCAGAATTTGATCTTCTTTTTCCAAATTTTCTTGTAAAATCACGTCTTGAATATTTACTGAAAATAGAATGACATTTTGTAAATAATGCTCCGAGTATTTCTGTCAGACCATACATTTAGACAAACTTGGGAATTTTTTGCCAGATTTCATAGCAACCATTCTAAGGATGTTTTGCAAACTGTAGATGACGTGCAGAGGGCAGCACTCAAGAAAGCATGCTGACAGCCTTCCCCTGAACATCCCGCAAATGTGCCCTGATCATCACAGATGTGTCTTCATTTCCAAAGAGACCAGGGCACCTCTTGCAGACATATAGTGTGGCCAAAAGCCTGGAGTATTATGAAGTATCAAGGAGGGAGCATTACGGTGCAGGCTTTCTATGCTGCCTCACAGTTCAAAGGCATTAGCATAGCTCTTTAAAGACCAGTTCAACTAAGGTGACTCAAATTAATAAATTTTCTTTAACACCTCAGAGGCCACTGGGCTGTTAGGTCCTCCTTCAAGACCTACTCCCAGCACAGAATTCAGAGAAATTTCAGCTCCACCCCACCAGCTCCCCCCCCACCCCCCAACACACTCTCTCACAGACTTTCAAAGAAAACTCTCAGGGCTTTAAAGTGATGTCGCTCAACAGCAGGAACAAGGGAAGACAAGGCAATAGGACATACACTGAAATGCCTGAGACCCAAGAAATTAATGTCAAAGGCCCTGAGATAGGAACTCATTGTAAAGGAAGTCAAAAACAAATGAGTCAAACAACCAGTTCAAACAGGATATCCTCAAAGAAATCCAAGCAATGATCAACAGGCTTAAAGAGGAACTTATGAAAAAAATACCAGTCCTAATGGAAACAAAGCTTACTAAGCATGTAAAACCCACAAATAAAAAGTTGTCTGAGATAAGTAAGGAAATGCAAGATATGAAGGAACATTTTGATTGAGAAGTAGAAATTTTGAAATCCAGCTGGAATTCAGAATATGAAAAATACATCTGAAAGCAAGGGAAGTCGACTTGAACAGTGTGAGGACTGAATTTCAGACCTTGAAGACAAGGCTAAGGAAACAAATGCTATGATTAGGAATGACTCCAAAACTAGAAATGAGCAAAGTAGCTGATGGATGATTCAAAGAGAACCAATTTCACAATTACGGATGTGGGAGAAAGAGCAGAAAACAGCACCAAAAGCATGATTTATTCACTGAAATAATGCAAGAAAATTTCCCAAATCGAGGAAATTAATTTTCAGGTACAGGAAGCTTATAGAATACCAAATCTCAACCAGCAACAAGACTCGCCACAATATATTATAATCAAAACCTCTGAAATATGACAGAGAACATTAAAAGCAAGAGAAAAACTAACATTATTCTACCGAAGGAAACCCAATTACCAGATTTCTGAATGCAAATGTTAAAGACTAGGACAGCCAGCAGCAAAATCTTTAAAGCTTTAAAAGACACCAAGTGTCAATACAGGTTGTTGTACCCAGCAAAATTATCTCTGAAGATTGGAGAAGTGAAAAATTTTCACAACCACGAATCCCTGAAGAAATCTGTGACCACTAGCCCAGCATTGCAGAAAATGCTTGAAGAAATTAGAGGGAGGGAGGAAGGGGGAGAAGCAGCAACAAAGAACATGGAAACAAAAATCTATCTAAAGAGAAAGTATAACAAAAGATAAACTGGTATTTGAATCATTTGATTGGTATCCTTCTAAAACACTACTAGCTTTCTCATAAAATCGTTGAAACTTCCCCTTATAATTATTTTTAATAGTACATTAGTTTGCAAAACATTCAATATGGGAAACTGGTATAAAATCTTTAAAATACATATGCATGAATTTATGGATAGGCAGATAAAATGATAAACCAAATTTGGCAAAATATTAGTAATTAGTGAAATGTTAGTAAATCATTTATGAAAGTTAAAAATTCTGAAATAACTGCCATTGTATCTACTGCTTTATGTGTGATATACTTTTGTGATATAAGGAAGTTCATTTAATATGGCAACTCAATATAGACTTAAGTTCATTTAATGTAGTAATTCACTTACTTTGTCTTTGATATAAGTTTATCCTAAGAAAACTGACGGATGTTAATATTTTTCCAATAAAGGGCTCTGCTGGACTGAGAAGAGGCATCAAGATATGGCCACTGCAGCCCATTTTAGGGGTGAGAAGCTGGGTTAAAGAGTTGTGATTTGAGTCAGACACAGAAGAGTAAATATGTTAAGTATCGTATGGTTTCTCTGATATGGGAAACCCAGAATAGAGGCATTGTATAGAACCAAATGCGTGTGATAATGGGAGTTGGGGTGGGGCAGGGAAAGCGTGGGAGGGCCAAAAATGGGAAGGGAAAGGGATTGTAATGCTGATGTGATATATATGTGCAGAAAATACTCAAGTTCATTGTAAACATTATGTATTACATATATACATATATATTAATAAAATGGGGAAAATAAGAAATTGTCTAAGAATTATAATAGCGTATCATGTTACCATTCCAAAGTATATGAACAGACAAATTCAAGGCACTAAAACTGGTTCTTAGATGTCTGTGAAGTCAGCATGCCTTAACCCAGCACTTCCTGGGAGCTGATTTTCTGTCCTCTAGCACACTAGACACCAGGGTCTGGCTTAGTTGAGGACCATTCTCCCAAGAAGTAGGGGGTGGAGGGTTGGGGGGGGAGGTGTACCGATTATCGGTCTGAAATGGTGAGCATCAGCAGAAACGGATGGGGGAAGGGAGTGGGAAGCTCCACCTCCTCTCTGGTCAGCAGTGGCATGAGAACCTAACAGGAGCGCAAGGGTGGGAGCTGGAGCTTCGCTCACCACTCACCTACTGCACAGCTCATCTTTCCCAGGGGCTTGGTCTTCCCAAAGCCACAGACCCTTCCCGGTCTGCAGCCCGAGAGATGGAGATTCCCCTGCTCTAGGAAACCTGTATCCACATGAGGAGCCCTTCCTTCAGCCCTGACCTGAGGGCTCCTCACGGTCAGGCTTGGCATCATACTCAGTTACCACTACTCGTCCTATGGTTCTCACACTGCATGCTCCTGCAGGATGGACACCGCCCTGCCAGGAGCTGTGAGGTACTGCAGTAAGGTCCTCAGGAGAGAGGTGATTCTCCTAGGGGAGAAGCCCACTCTTCTCCAAATGTACCTAGGAGAAGATGCAATTAAACGTATTTTAGAAAAATAATATACACACTGATTTGAGAACCCTCACCCTGCATTACTGTCTTCGGCTTCCTTATTTCCTGTGGCTTTAAGAAAGTCTCCCCATTAGTAATGTCTGACATGCTATGTATTTTAAGCCATTCATCTCACAATAATGTGCCAGTCTGTACCCGGAATTCCTAGATTCCATGATTGCCCCTGCAGAGAACAAGACTAATGTATCATCTTTGCTCACTCAGTGCCCAGAGGTAGAGGCAGAGCTAGCAGACTTTGTACCGTTGTCCTCGTGGCTCTGCTTCCAAATCTGTGCAAGCCAGTACCTGCTTTATTCCTCAACTTTTTGCTTAAGTGCTTTCTGCTCAAAGCAGTCCTCCTGCCTATGTAAACTGAAGTAGCCTCCAAGTCACTTTCAAGTTCTACCACATCACCTATTTTAGTGTATTTATAAGCACTTGTCACTGTTTGACATCATCCCATGTATGTACTAAATCGCTACCCATTTGCTCCAAGAAAATAAAATTTCCAAAATGTTCACAGATGTATTTCCCGCCCTTGGAATAACGCCTAATGAGCTGCAGGTACACAACAGGCACGCACTGAATGAATTAATGAAAGAGCAAATATGAGAAAATACTCATTACCTCGCATTTCAAAACACTGTTACTCTGATATTTCCAAAGGGATAAAACAAAGACTGTCCTCATTAACACACTTCGGCCTGACAATTTACTGGAATCTTCTGTAATAAGTCTATAAGCCACACAGGCAAGTCCCCTCACATACTGTAGAAGAGAACAGTTTTTCTTTGTTAAGAAAATCTGATTGTACTTGTTGACTAATATAAAGTCCTCCAACAAAATGAGAAAGCACACTGAATATGAGCAGAATGATACAGAGAGCAAATGCTTTTGATTTCCTTAAAAACTTAATTTGTTCTCTCCCAACAAAGAACAAGACAGAATCTAATCAACAGGACATTAATATGCCCAACTGCTGAAAAATGATAAGAATTCTGTTGATCTCCGAGAATTGAAGAAGTCTACCTTTGCCATGTAACTATTATGGCTTTTAAGGTAGAGCTGCAGGGGTCTGAGGACTGGTAGAGGCAGCAGGACCCAGGGGCTGAGTATTCTGACATAGCAGTAGATTCTGCCTCTACTGAGCTGGCAGCAGGTTGGGTCAGGTTCCTCAGTTCCTGCTGGGCTGGAAGGGGTAGCAGGAATGGATCCCTGTTCTTAAGGAGAAGCTTGGCCAAAGGAGGCAGGTAATTACAGGAAGCAGAGGAGGCTCTTAGACCTAAGGAAGTAATGGAATAATGGAAGGGTGACCCTAGAGGACATACCCACAGAGCAAGGAGCTACCAAAAGGGGGAAATCTGTAAAAGCCTAATACAAAGAGTGCTATCCTGACCAGATCTTGTCTCCTGCCTGCTGCTGTATCCTAGAAAAAAAAATTAGCCAAATTGTCCGGTTCCTACCCTCTAAGCCGTCAAAGGAACAGGGAAGCTCTGGTTAGCAGTGACAAAGACCAAAGGTCTTTAAGTCCAAAAGTCAAAGACAACAGGCCCATGGAGTATTTCATGGTTCTAATGGGAAAAAGACCCAGAAATATGAGACAGCCTCTCCGTAGAGGCCAGCAAGGATATAGGGAACATTTAAAGATGATTCTTCACATACCAAAGAGACATGGAGAAGAGACAGAACAGACTGAGTAGTGAACGTTTGCTCAAATGACATTGTAACCTATAAGAGGCTGAGCTGTCTTCAATTGTTCTAAGCCCTCTGGCATATCATTCCTAGGACTTTTCATCCTGCCACCCTCAGAATGTTACAGCAACATGACTCCTTGAAATCTATCACAGTCATGATATCCTGCCAGTTGAAAGTCAACTAGAGAAACTTCTATCAGAGAAGTCTCTTACAGATTTCTAAAGAATATTCATTAAGGGGACTAGTGATTCAGTGAGAAATGCTCCTTATAAGGATGCTGGCCACTGCCTAAAATCCATATGGGCATCTGTGGTCACCATTCAAGGCAGCTGGTAATGTCAGTCACAGAAACTGGGGAGGCAATGAAATGCTGACATACTCTGAATTGAGAAGAGGAAGGATTTTGGTATGGTATTTTTTAGAAAAAAAGAAATAAGGAATGATACTCAATTTGGATCCATCCTTTTGAAAAGCATGTAGAAAAATGGGAGAGAACCGGAAAATGGAAACAAAATGGTGAAAGATGAAGAGTCTGTGCTGAAGCCACCCTACTGAAATGGTGGCATCCTGGTCTTGGGAGGGATCTGCTCGCCCACAGCTCACTAAGTGCTCCCACATAGCAATAGGGTTGGTACAAGAAGATGCTGACCAACTCTTTCTGTGTCTTTGGATGACAACCTTAGGGGAAGACTTCAAATAGAATAGTAGGAGTTCTGACAGGCTGAATGTCAGCAGACTGTAGGCTACATACCTTAGGATGCAAAGAATGTGGTGAGCTTTCTGATCCTAGAGTTCAGTGCATACGTGACTGGAGTATGGGGTGATGATAATATAAATAGCGACACATATATTAACTGAATTGTGCCTAAATAACTTTAAGTTTTCTTGATTCTTTCAGGTCAACATCTGTTATGGGCCAATAACATGAGGTTCCTTGGGAACCAGTGTGAAATACAGACCTTCAGGCCCTACATCAGAGCTAATGAATCTGGATCTATATTTTAAATGAAATGTATCTTTACAGCTTCTGCAGAGTACACTGCTACCACAATTGAACACAGTGTTTCAAATTCTTAATTATGAAAGGCTTTTATCACAGACTGTCTGACAAAGAGAAAGAGCTGTGGTGGAAATCATTTTCCTTCTCACTTTTCCAAAAGTCATTTAGTTAATTGCCTTATTGAACATTTCTAAAGACATCCACTGAAAACTGTTTTCATAAATTATCAGAAAATCAGATTTTTCATTTTTACACAGAGGCAACAAAGCCCCGATTTTCAATACTGGCCTCTTCTCTTAGCTAACTCTTGCATAAGTATTAACACATGAGCAAAACGTATGTTAAATAAAAGAGCAGAAGATCCGAAACCCAGGCACTGAATACAAGTGGCCTCCAGAGGAGCATCAGGGAGAGGAGCCGGACAGGCTCAGGTCTGGAGTGTCACTGGCTGTGATATTCATCTTTGCTGCAACCTGGGGTTGTATGAAATAAAGAGTAGCTGGAAGGATTCTGGGAGTTTACCTTTTTAATAGCCAAAGATCTTATGAATTACAGACTCTCCACAAGAGCATGGGAAACCTAATTTCCTTTAATTCACTGCATTTAATCCTCCCATTGAATATACGAACCGTCAAGGAAAAGACAAGGTACCTGAAATCTAAGTGTCTAAATAACAAATATCTAAATGGAAACGCCTCAACTCCAAGCAGGCAGGTGTGGGCATAAAAGCCCAGCAGGCCAAGCAGCTTCAGTCACTGTAAACAGTTGGCAACGTGGCCCAGCGGCTCACAAATCAGACAAGTGTAGTAGGCTGCTAACCCACGTGCAATTATGTGTGAGGTTCAGAAAATCTAAAAATAGGCTGAGCTCAGCCACAGAGATTAATACCATCCTTCCCCCCCACCCCAAATCAATGGTGAGGATGACAGGCAAGAGAAGTAAATACAGCAATGCAAAGCCAAATAAGACAAAAGTTTTCTAACGTTGACAAAAAAAAAAAAAAACTTTAAATTGAATAAAACACAAATTTTCAATTCCTGTCTGTAATTTTTGGATTTCAAGTAGTTCTTTTATATGAAAAAATACATTAAAATTTTGGTAGTATTCTGACAAAACAAAGACCATTTTAATATCAAGCTCCAGGGACCAGACAAATACTCACTAATTTTATTGCCCCTATAATTAACGGGGTCTTTGAAAAAACATTGTTATATAGTTTTTCTCTTGAGAGGTTTTCCCTCTATATTTGTTCTACAAACAACTCTAAACAGTACTTAAAATTTTAAGATATATATTGCATGTCTGAATAACACATAGGGTGATAAAGAATTCTCTTGAGATAAACAGAACTTAGAGAAAATAATTAATATTAGCAAAGGAAGAGAAATAATTTCTAGACTCACTTTTAAAGTTCTCAGAGCCACCTTAGTAGCCTGAGGACCAGTGTACAATGAAGGCTCAGCAGAGCTCACTGACCTGTTATAAAATATGAAGGCTTCATGACCTTATGAGTTATTCTTGTGCAGAGAGTTCGCATACCTAATCTTAGAACTAACATATCAAAAAATAAATTCCAGAATTTTTTTTTTTTTTTTTTCATCATTTGAAAAGGGACTACTCAGATGGGTGTTGGGAAATGGAGTACTGGTTTCCCATGCTCTTGTGGAGAGTCTGTAATTCATGAGATCTTTGTCTATTAAAGAGGTAAACTCCCAAAATCCTTCCAGCTACTCTATTTCATACAACCCCAGGTTGCAGCAAAGATGAATATCACAGCCAGTACTCCATTAGCTCTTCAACTAATTACCTGTGGGCCTGTGACAAGTCACTACTCAGCTGTACGGCTGGATACATCTCAAGCCTGACCCTGAGAAAAGGCTAGTAAGAACAGAAAAAGAGGTGATTCCCATTGAATATCTGCTTTTGGCCACACCTGATGCTAGGGTTTAAAAATAGAGTGTGGCAACAAACTGGCAAGACAGATATTCTTATCGCTATTTTATAGATGACGACACATTCATAAGCTGGTTGAGCTCAGTGACAGGGCCTGGGTTCTACCGGAGGTCCATCGGATCCCACAAGAGGCAGCTGCTCCAAAAACACCACTCTAAGGCTCTCAAAACTGTCTATTTTCTGCTCCGTGTGGGCTGACCCCAAGAGTGAGTCACATACACTTAACCTGTCCACTGATTGCTGTGAAATGTCTTATTTTTCTAAGCCCAGAAGGTTAGGTTCCTTGGAAAGTTCCTGTATCATCTTTCGCTAAGTCAACTAGTGTTAATGGTTATTTTCACATCAAATATACACTATTCTGATAGCTGCTTTTTGACTTGATCTGTCATGGAACATTCCTTCTGTTAAAAGTATTATAATCTTTAATAAAGACTGAATTAGTATATTATAGTCAATCTTTACTAATGGAAATCTAACTCATCTCAGTTTTGTTCTACTTTAATAATCAGAAATACAAAAACATTATATGGAGAAGTACTAGTTGTACTAAAATCATTTTTAAAAGAAAGTATCCTAAGTTAAAAAGGGAATCTAGAGTTTCACTGGAATCATCCTTAGTGTTTTCCGCAAACTCTTCAGAAACCAAATTTCCTACCACACAGGAGCATCTTTTAATAAGTTGTTACCAACTTATGCAGATAAACTGAAATGTATCTTTAGGTTCTGGGGCCAAGAGTTCTTCCTTGCATCCCTCACCCCACTTTTAAAATGGGGGCATGCTACTTACATGGCAAGCTATGTGATGGGTTTATGGCTGAAAGCAAAAGGTATGCACAAAAAACAAATCTATTTTGTGGTTAGTTGAAAATTCACAGCTATTCTGTCTTTTTCTTAATTCCCTATCCCCATGCAATGAGAAAAATGCTCTTTTAGTCACCAAAATCAAAGCACAAGCTGATTGAAAATTCTGAGCTTAAGTAAAGCTCCTTTAAAAGTTACTGCTGTGTATCAAACAACTTGGAAATTTCCTAACAGGATTTTGTGGAGTTTCAGTAATCTCCTAATCATTTCTTTGCTTTCCCTACTTTGGTCAAAATTGAAGTCAAATAATTTTAAGGTCACCCCAGTAGACAGAAAACCAGAACATGCACACACACATTTTAAAATTAAGAACCTATTTAAGTAACCAAAATTAGTTATATAAAACATACTGATTATACATTAACTATTGTTTCTTTTTGATGCATTTATGCATTTTACAATGTGGTCATATTAGAGAAATAGTCTCATATAAGCTAGTCCCGTACATACAAGTTCATACATTTTCATATGTAATATTGTATTTAAATTATGTATGTTTAAAATGGCCACTGAACAACATATGAACAGTTTAGAAGACAGCAGAAGTAGAATCAGAAGCGACACATGTAACACTTCTGGCTGTGATGTCAGAAATTATCCTGTTTATCATCTACCAAGGTTTCTCCTGCTGTTTGTACCTTTTGAGCCCTTTCTCTGCGAGAGTACCGAGCAGAAATGAGGCTAAGGGAAAATAAGACCTAGTCAGATGCTTAATAAAGACACTGGCAGGCAGCTGGTCACTTAGGTCAACATGTTTCCAAATCTGTAAGATAATGTTTACTTACCTGAGTGTAGTATGGTTTAGGCTGTACCCAATGACTGCAATTTTGATCCCTTTTAATGAACTCATGACCTAATGGGCTTTGAGACTGCTATATGGGACAGAGGGTTGAGTTCATTTCTAGTGAAAGTCAGGAGTGAGCCACTCCCAAGCACTCCACGGTGGGAAGGAATGTTGCTGATTTTCTGTGATCTCTCCTCAGAGATGGTATGTGTCCTGGCTTCCATTAATACCTGGTATTGCCACTACTCTGCGTTTCAGTTTCCTGTCCAATGTGGATAGTAACAGAGCTTAATATTAGCAAAGGAAGAGCTGTTGGGAGGATTAAATGAGATAATTCAATGTCAAGGTCAAGCATTGCCGTGGCTTGGATCTTGAATGTCCTCCAAAAATCTCATGTGTTTGGAACTGTGTATTATTGGTAGGCAGAGCTTGGCTGGAAGGAACCAGATGTTTGGAGTTTGATCTGGAGGGATTGCATCAACTTGTTGAAACTGGGGACTACCCAGGTCAGAGATTCAGGTGTTTGTTTTTGACTTGTCGGCCAGGAAATGAGAGAAGGGCACCTACCCTGGGTGTAGCCGGAGCCCAACTAGGTAAAGAAAGAAAGAAGAAACATTGGTACAGCTTCTTCCTGGGAAAGCTCTAGTCTAGCTAGTCTACAGACTCACTTGGCTCCTACCTCACTTGGCTTCTGTCTGTATGGGATGAGCAGCTCTCCAGCCTGCCAGCTAGCCCACAATCAGATTGTATGAAACCTTCTGAAACCGTAAGCTAAATGAGTATTTCCTCCCATAAATTGTGCATGTCGGATATTTGCTCACAACAATGAGTATGTTATCAACGCAAGTACACAATAATGCTACCAATTAACGTTGCAACTATCATCAGTCGCAGGGCCAACTCGGCTCACTCACCAAGATGTGTATCCATCACTTTCGCACAGTATTTGCACATGGCATCCAGGTCATTCAACTGTCCTTGAAGGAAGGAAATCTGGGCTTCTAATTCTTCTTCCTAAAATGAAGTACATAAAGACATGAAAATTTAAACAAAAATTCAAGTAATAATGCTGGCATAGTGGTGCACGCTTGTAATCCCAACACTCGGGAGGCTGAGAAAGGAGGATTGCCTTGAGTCCAAGGCCAGCCTGGCCTCCATAGTGACTTCAGGACCAGCCTGGGCCACAGAACAAGACTCTGTCTCAAAAAAAAAAAAAAAAAATCAAATAAAATCTCAATGTTCTCTAAATGATCTACATTATTTTAAAGAGGAAAAAAAAAATTCAGACAAAACAGAAGATAAAAATAAGCCCATCATTGTTATCACCCAACAAAACAGAAACAGTGAAAATGGAGATGTACAAAATCTAGATAATTTCTACCTGAATCCTAGGCTTGTGCCATGTGTAAATGTTAAAAACATATGACCTGGTATAAAACTGTACATAAAGTATCTTCAATAAATAGTGAACAACACAAATTAAGAGGGTAAATAGGAGTTCAGTAGGTCACACTTACTAGATAGCTGATAAAAAACATTTCATTTTTCTGCATACACATTTAAGAAACTAAATATCTCCATTTATATAAAATAGTTATCATTTTCAGACATTGCTCACAACTTTTCCCAAAGCATTTAGAAAAGTTTTGCCCCAGAATCTCATTAATTGGTGTGTTCACAAGTCCTCTCTTTATGACACTAGAGCAGTTTTGGTTGTTTACAGGAAGTCTGTGGGTTGAATAATTACTTAACTGGTAAAAGTCCATAGTAACAAAAGGATAAAGTCTTTGTTTTTATTTTCAAGGAAAAAATGATACATGTAAAAACTTTCCCAAACTAATTTAGAAGATTGTGGGAATTTTTCTCAGTAAAAGAGAACAATCATCATTACTTGGAATATTTTAAGCCCAATTAGCTAGAATACAAAGAAAGAATACTTCTAGAGCTAGAAAAGACCAGAAATTTGATTTTTCAGTCTTATTTTTTCACTTTGCTAAAATTTATTAGTATATTTTTGTAATACATACTAGCAATCAGCTTGAGAAATTCATGCACAAACAAAACACATCTATACATATTGCATCCTTATCATTTTTACTTCCTCTCCCATCCCCTCACTTTCCACATCCTCTTTCCTACCTCCTAATCGCCCAAAGTCTTTTATTCCTCTCCACAAAATCTATCTTCCTATTTTCTTCAATTTCTCTTTTATTTTGTTCTTTTACTTTATCATACTATGTTTTTCTCATGTTAGAGAAACCTTGTGATATTGAACCTTTTGGATCTGAAAGCGCAGGATTATTTCAATAGACAGTTTGATATAATTCAACATCCATTCATGATAAAAATCCTGAGGATAATAGATATAGAAGGACTGTATCTCAAGCTGACATAAACAGCTTATAAGAATCCTACTACCAGCATCTTCCTTAATGGGGAAAAAAATCACGGCATTTCTCCTGAAACAGGAACAAGACAAGGGTGTCCACCCTCACCACTCCAGTTCAGCACAGTGCTTGAAACCTTAGCCAGAGCAATCAAACAAGAAAATGGAATAAAGGGAATATGCATAGGAAAGGATGAAGTCAAATTATCCTCATTTGCAGATGACACGATCCTGTACATAGAAGACCTCAAAAATCCACTAGAAGACTCTTAGAACTAATAAACTCCGCTGCAAGGCATAAAATCAATACACCAAAGGAGGCATCGTAACACTGGACATTGAGATGTATTAAAAAGCAACAGTGATAAGACTCACATGGAACTGGCACAAAAACAGGTAGATCGATGAAACGTTATTGAGGGTACAGAGACAAGCCTGAGCACTCTCAGCCATCTCATCTTTGTTAAAAGGACCAAAAACCAAACCAAAACAAAACAAGACAACAACAATAACCACAAAAACCATGCTGGAGATAAGATATCTTCTTTACCAAATGGTGCTAAGAGAACTGGTTATCCACATGCAAAAGAATGAAACTAGACCGGTAACTTTCACTGTGTAACAATATCAAACCAACATGGATCAGAGAGATACAGATACTAAAAAGGAAACCCTTGCAGACATGAGCATTCAACTATGCATTCTCAATTAAACACCTAATGCATATGAGGAAACAAAAAATAAATGGAATTATATTAGATTTTTAAAAATTCACAGCAAAGGAAACCGTGAAGAACTGGCAGAATGAGAAAATATTTCCGCCAGCTACTTCTTGGATAGAAGAATATACAAAGAACCAAACAAAAAAAATTAGATCACCCCCAAAATAAAAGACCAATCAAAAATGGGCAACTGAAATGGGTAGTTATTGGAAGGAGTGCAAATGGCCAGTAAATAAACACAAACAAATGTTCAATATCTTTAGCTATAAGAGAAGTGCAGACAAAACCAAGTAATTCTTCTAACTCTGGAAAGAATGGCTGGTGTCAAGAGCTCACAAAACAAATACTGGCAAGGTTGTGGAGAAAAGGGACTCTTCTAGGCTGTTGAACGGGAAATTTGCACAACCATTATGAAAAGCAATATGGAGATTCCTCAAAAGCTGAAAACAGGTATCCCATTTGATTTACTTATCAAGAGTTAGTCATCATACAAGAGTAATACATGCATATCCATGTTTATAGCAGCACAATTTATAATGGCCAAATCTTGGAAGAAGCCAGTAAGTCCATCAGGAGATGAATGGACAAAGAAGATGTGATATATTACAATGGAGCACTACCCTGATTTTCCAGTCTTAAATGCTTGTCATTTCACATAAAAATCCTCTGTACCATTAAAAGAAAGGAAATAAACATACTGAAATATCTTTTTTTTGATTGGGAAAATAATTAATTTGATGTGTACTGGAAATAGTTGAAAAGGTTGCTTGCAGGTGTATTTCGTCTCAGCAATGCACATACACGGCACTGACAAGTACTGCTTTTAGCAGCTGCCTGGAGAGCCAGTCCTTAGGCACATACACTAAAATGCCCAACACAAAACTCAAACATAACAGTAGTTGTACAAATGAACTGCTGTGAAATGTCTCTTGTAGCATTACATAGGCACTAACCATGTTCCTTATATATCATACAAAGTGCAGCAGCCTTTCTTGTTCTCAAATGCCACCAGAAGTAGTTCAGCCGAACAGTGATGACTGAGGTTTTGGATGGATTAGCTGGTCCTCCTACCTTCCTTCTTCAGCTGGGCATCACGGTGGAAAGAATACAGTGTTTCAAGACATTTTTCTGTTCCCTTTTCTTTCTTTTTACACAAGTTTGAACTTACCTATTCTATGAGGAATTTATGGGACTTAGAAGAAGAAGGCTACATCTTTTGGTTAACTACAAGTGCCTTTAGTCTCCAGAAACAGACACCCCCCAAGAACACCAGAAAGTACAGGTTGCTCCACTCATTACCAGGTGGCACAGTCTCTCCCACCCCCAATCTGTACTGGTTTTGCTACTTCCCTTGATCCAGAGGCTGCAGCAGACGTCAATCTGTGCCAACTATGGGGAAGTTTCAGAGGTCTGCCACCTTCTCTTTCCCTAGGAGAGCACTACTGCGTTAAGAAGTTGAGGCTAACACGCTGGTGAGAAGGAAGGCCACAGAAGCAGCACAGAGACTCTCCAACGTGAATGGCATTTCCTTGTGCTTCAGCAGCCCACAGCTGAAGGTAGGCCAGTGAAGAACCCATCCAGTATCATGTGGAGCATGTCCACCTGAGCCCTGTCCAGATTCCTGACTCCCAGACCTATGAGAAACAAGAGTGTTTTAAGGTGCTACATTTTGGAATGGCTTGTTATGTAGCATCATGTAACTGCACGAGTGCTAGAGTAGAATGCACACGACATTGGCATACGGCATGATAAAACTAACTCATTCCTAGTCCTGCCATAAGTCCTGTGACCTTGAGTAATCCTCTCCCAGCCTGGGAGAAATGCAATACTCTGAAAGACATACAAATCAGACCTCTGAGCCCAAAAGAACTTACAAACTGGTATTTGTAATAACAAAGTTAAATAAATAATATGACTATGAGGTGGAGTGCATTAACATCTTACAGTACATAAAAAACAGTGCTTTGGAAATTCTGCTTCAAGCCTCCTGTCCCTTCCCTCTAGTGAATGGGTCAACCACTTGTAGTTACAGACTCAAACTCAAGGGACGAGCTCAGAATTGTATTAGGGCCACTGTGTGGGAGTCTTTCAGAAAGAAAGGCTGACCAAGGCCCACATTTTCCCTGCATCTAGTTATTAGCAATTGGGGTGCTGTCACAATATAATGCTGCCTAGCTTAAAAATATTCTCCTTATTTACACTAGGCATAGGCAATTTGGATTAGCAACCACTTCTTAAAAAAAAAAAAAAATACAAATGCTCTTGGGAGCTTTTATCTCCAGAAGTCATTCCTACTTAAGGGATGTATTCTGTTCAAGTGACTTTCTTCTCAAGACCTACCAGGGCCAGTGTACTTGTTGGTGTGAGGCACTGGCCAGTTGCAGTCAAGTCTGTAGCTCCAAATATGTCGCTTCTTCCTTAAATCAACTCATTACTCTTCAGAGAAACTGTAGCAAAGACCGTGATGAGCTGGGTACCCTCTAAATTGCACAGTGCGTTACTTCCATACGTTAGTGGAGGTCTGCGAGCACTGCAGCCTTGGGCACTTGCTGGGTGAATATGTGAATATGTGGGGATATAAATACGCAAATTTCCAAGTTGGTCTTATTGCCGAGGGCCCTGGTGGCAGCAACTGAAGAGCATTTTGCGTGCCCAAAATGCCACTGAGTCTCAATACAAATGTTTGTCTTGATATAAACACTACAGAACCAGGAACTTTCATTCACTTAAATCTTCTTTTTCAAAATAAAATTTAAATAAAGGCCGAGTATCTGAGATGGAAGAGGAATGCTCTAGTTGAAACAGGTGGAGGGCTAAGAACCAATTCTGTCTGCAAGTCTGAGATCCACAGCATAGTTCCTCTCCATGAGGCTGCTTACTTTTAAAACATTCCTAAAGACTTCAACTGTCACTCAGACTTTATTAAGAGAAATGCAAATACCTGGAGGCAAAAGGGTGGCTTGTCTTTTATTCTTCAGTTGATTATGTAATTAAAGACAAAAGAAATCCAAGAATTAAGCTTCTAGAATTTTGAGAGCCAAGTTTACATTTCTATCTTAGCTTTTAATGCTTCTTCCCACTAACAATGCTTTAAGCACCAGGAGTTTCAGTCTTTGTTTTCATTAAACTGATCTTTGGTAATGAAAAATCAATGTTTTGCAACTTGCCTTAAGGTTTTATGAAACTACATGTTATTCCACGTGTAAATAATATCCTGAAGTGCTTATTGCATTTATTTTGTACATAAGCATCGCTTTCTATTACAAGAACAGTGAGGTAAGGTGTAATGGATTTCTGGAGTAGACACCCACAGTTTTAAATCCCACCTCTCTTACTAGCTGCATAATTTTGAACAAGTTCTTTAATTTCTTGCTTCTCACCCTCATCTGGCAGGACAGAGCAAAATAAGAACACATGCAGGCTATGTATCTTGGCACAGAGTTGGTACTCAATAAAGTAATTCTTCTTTTTAAAAATTTTATAATCAGGTTGATACAGTGGAATGGATTTTAAGTTCAAAATTTTATGACTCACTGTGGCCAGAAAACACTGGTTTCTAGTTTTAAACTTAAGCCTTGATAAGGCTTAGTTCAAAAGCTTAACAATCCGTAATAGCCCTGAACTATCTTAGTTATGAACAGCAAATTAATATGCAAGGCAAGGAATTGATAAAGGATTATCAGGTAGTGCTTTATATAGACCAGTGTGAAACATCGGCACCTACATTTGGAAGCCCTGTCTGGAAGAACTGAGGGATGAGTACTACTGCATCAGAGGAGAAAAACAGGATGTGCCTTTTGACAGAGATTATATGATGCTGGACACTGAGCTTTGCATGTGTTCACGCATTTAATCATCACAAGATACCTATGAGGTAGATTCTCTGATTATCTCCACATGGAACATGGCCACCTCCTTTGTCACTCACATTTCCTAGAAGTATATACCAAGGTGTAGAGAACTATGGGAGACCCCAAGTCACTGGGACCCTGCTCTCAGTTCTTGCCCACCACATTCTTTCTTACCTCAATTTTTATGGTCCTTCTTATGAATAACATTGTATCTATTTTTTTAACCAGAGATTCATCAATTACAATGCAAAGTTCTAAATAAATTGCTTACTAAATTGCTCTCCTTTAAAATAATTCAAGTATGACTGATTTTTTGGTTTTAATAACTTCCATTTTGACTAAATAATCAGAGGAAATTTTTGTTTTCAATTTGGTTTTTGAAAAGTAGTGTTTCTACTATCCTTCCCAAACAACTGACGTGTCATTTTGCTTCCAAATACTATGAAACTCAGTTGTTTGTATTTATATGTGGATACAAAGATCTAATGAGGATGGTATGGCTTGTAGATAAAGCCAAAAAGGACGGCAAGACCCGCGATTCAGCAGAAAGGCTTCTCTTGCCTTTCATCCCTATTACATTTTCCCTTTGGGTAATTATTTCTGTTTGGGTGCTGGGGTTTGACATTCACATTGCTACGGCCTTTGTCCCTAACACACACCATGCTTACAGAGGATTATTTTCTATAATCTTTTTTTATTTTTTAGCAGAGTCTCTGTGGACTAACTCAAACCCCAGGGACAAAGTGGGCAAGGAGGGATACTGGGATGCAGTTCTACTTTGTCCTCAGATCACAGGAGACCAAGGAACCAACACTGACTGCAGGCAGCAGGAGTAGACTAAGTATAGCAACTAAAAGACAGGAAAGACACTCAGTCTTTCTTGAGCAGATGGGTGAACAAGAAGTAGGAAGTGAAGGAAATAGAAAATCCTGAGGAGGAGGAAGAATGCCATGAATGTTCTGAGGAAACTGCAGAACACACAAGGGCAAAACATACACAGTGTGAATAAAATCCCAGCAAGAAGCATATGGCAACAGCATAGGAAGACATCCTTAAGGAAACGACAGAGGAGCACCAAAGAAACTTTTTTAGGGAGCATGAAATTAAGTGGTAATGGGTACGCAAAGCAGCCCAGGTATGCTGGAGAACAAGCTGCAGTACAAATCGAAGCCTTAGAATCAGTGTCTATTGCGACTGCCACTTACTGCCTCTCTGATCTTGAGCACATGGCAAAATTCTTTGTGTCTGCCTACAAAATAGTGATAATAATAGTTTCAAAATCGCATGAGTGTTGGGGGATTGAATTACATGAGATTTTCTAGATGAAATAATTTATGTGGCTGGATAAACATTTGTTAATTTTCTTATTGTTTTGGATTAATATAATCCTAGAAAGTTATTCCAAGGAATCATAAATGCATGTAAAAACCTAGCTCGCAGAATACTGATTAAACACGTATAGGCAAAGCGATGGTTTGGCTCTAGAGTATCCCCCAAAAGCCTCATGTGTTTGGAACTGTGTGTTATTGGGAGGTAGGGCTTGGGTGGTAGGTGGAGGTGCTTGGGGTTTGATCTGAAAAGATTGTGTCAACTTGTTTCGATTGGGAGCCCTAGGGCAGAGCTTTCAGGCATTTGTTATTGACTGGTAGACCAGGAAATCAGAGAAGGGCACCCTCCCTGCAGTGCTGGGGCAACTGCTGCTCTGAAGGAAGAAGAAACACGAATTACAGCTTCTTGCTGGGAAAGCCCTAGCCTTTGCCTGAGTCTTCAGATTCACTTGGCTTCTGTCTGCAATGTGGTAAACAGCTCTTCCGCTTCGGTCTCTGCCCTGCACACCCACTGTTGCAGGCTGCCCCACGACTGGATTGCATGACTCCTTCTGAAACTGTGAGCTACATAAATTTTGCCTCCCCCTTAAGTTGTGGATGTTGGATATTTTGTCACAGCAGTGGGAAAATAATTAAGAAATTGGTACCAAAGCAGTAGGATTGCTGCTGTGACTTTACCTGACCATATGGTTTGGAAGCCTTTGGAACTGGTGTGTGGGAGGAGCTGGAAAAGGTTTGAGGCTGCCAGCTGGAAAAGCATTAGTGCTATGGTTGAACTTCATGGGAAATTCTGGTCAGACCTCAGAAGACCAGAATGTGGAAAGAAACGTGACTTATAAAGTCAGGCTCATCAAGTTTCAGATGGGAAGGAAAACTGCATTGGCAAGTAGTCTGAAAGCCATACAAGCTATATTGTGGCAGAAATTGTGTTGGCATTTTGCCCTTGTGCAGAGACTTTAACTGAAACTCAAATTAAGGGCAATGGACTGCATAATCCAGTGGACAAAATCTCAAAGCAGCCGTATGTCCAGCTATCACTTGGGTACTCCTTGCAGCTTTTAGCCAGCTCTGTGGAAAAGCAGGAAAACACGGCAGATTAAAATGATGTTGACAGTTTATGGTTTTGCAAATTTGAAAAGGGCTGCAGAGGTGGGGCAGAGAGCACGATGTTAAAGTGATTAGCCTTCATAAGAAGCCAAATGTTTGCAAGCAGGACTGTGAAAAAAAGATTCCTTGAGGGTGTCTCAGGTATCATATGGCCCCACACTTTACCACGTAAAGAGTGGCAAGGCAATAGGCTTTGCTCTGAGAAGAGTAATCCAGAGCGTTCTGTAGGGTCAAAGAGACAATGTTAGCCAGAGTTAAGCTTCCTGGAGTTCAGCCATCCAGGCACTTGGAGATTGCTCCAGCCAAAGACCAGGAGGGTCGGACTACTGCTCCAGCCAGTGGCAGACCTTGGTGATGTCCTCATAGCTCTGGATGTATAGCACCCATAATGCAAGAGTTGTGGGGTCATGGAGACTTCTACCCAGATCTCAGAGGAAGGCCTCAGAGACCCAGCAGTGTGCCCATGGGAGGGCAGTGTATGAAGTCACATGGGAGAAGCCAAAATGAAGTGGAGATCTGGAAAATTTGGAGAAGCCAGGAGGTTGGACTGTCTTCTGAGGCTCAAAGATGGCTGTAGCTTTTTTAGCAAGAGCCTGAAACAGTGTTTCTTCCCCCCTCCTTTATGCAGTTCAAGCTGCCACTTGGGTGCCCCTCCCCTACCTCAAGTCAACAACACATCCCTGGAAACTTTTCTCTGGACATCCTCCACTTGCAACAAGTTGACACAGTCCCTCCAATGGTCACAGACAACATGAACAAACATGTACACACATATCCAGTATAAATCCCAAATGTCTAGTAATACATGATTTGGTAAATTGTGGTAAATTCCTAAACAGTGTATGCAAAACTTAACGATGTTGTTCTAGGTGAACCTTTAACAATATATATCCAAATTGGGAAAACAAATTGTGAAACAGTAGGTAAAGAATTATTTGGATTTTGAACAGAATGCATAGAAAAATATAATGGAAAGATATTATTTATGAAGGAGTATATATTGATTATTCTCCACATGATGGAAATATAGATGATTTTCTTCTCACACATCCAGATTTTCTACAGTGAAGCTGGATCATATGCTTTTGGTAACATGAAAACACTGAGTAGTACTTTTAGCTTAAAGGGTTTCCTTGTACATTATTAAAGTACAGGTGTCAATGGAAATTATTTTTTAGAGCTGTCTACTGTGATTCTTAAAGATGCTTTAAAAATGCTTACAAAATTCTCCAGCAAATAAAGTTTCCATTCGTAGACAGAATATGACATGTTAAATATGAGTGAAGATGGGGCTAGAAATTTTGAGCTGAAATTCAAAGCTTAAGATGTCAAATTTATGTAAAGTGGGTATGGCAGCACATGCCGACACTCCCAAATACTAGGAGGGAGGCTGAGGCAAGAATATCCCCTTGACATAATTGGAGACCATCACTGAGACAGAGGAAGAACTCCTGGACCTGTAACCTATTATTTGTGGACTTAATAAGCATGGTTATATTTTCTTCAGAGGCAGTCAGAGAGTATTATGATTTAGATTTAAAATGTCCTCCAAAAGTCTCATTTTGGAAGGTAGGACCTGGTTGGAAAAGGCAGGTCACTGGGGTTATAAACTGGAAGGGAGCATTTTTTTTTATTATTTCTAAATACTTTTTTCATTTTTTTAAAGTTTCATAACATAACGCTTTGCCCTTCCCCATACTTTCACCCCCCTATGTTCCCTTTTTCTCTTCACAAAGTCCACTTTTCATTTTCTTCCATGTCTCTTACTTTTTTATGGTTTGTTTTTCTCATACTAGAGAAACCATATGATAATTAGCTCTTTTGATCTG
Organism: Ctenodactylus gundi; assembly: GCA_004027205.1. Taxonomy (NCBI): domain Eukaryota; kingdom Metazoa; phylum Chordata; class Mammalia; order Rodentia; family Ctenodactylidae; genus Ctenodactylus; species Ctenodactylus gundi. The sequence goes on from PVKB01000661.1 coordinate 323,962, forward strand.
ATTCCTTTTGTTGAGTACAGTGGTTTCAAGGTGCATCCATTTTATTTTACAAATGACTCAGATCTGTCATTCTTTATGACAGAGTAGTTCTCCATTGTGCACATATACCACATCCTTTTTATCCAGTCATCTGTACTCAGGCATTACTGGCTTCTTCTAAGACTTGGATATTATAAACTGTGCTGCTATCAACATGGGTATACATGTATCATTATTGTGTGGTAACTTTTAACTCTTTTGGCAAAATACCCAGCAGAGAATACAGCTGTGTTAAATGGAATATCAGTTTTCAGCTTTTGAGGAATCTCCATACCACTTTCCACAGTGCTTGTATAGTTTATAGTCCGATCAGCAATGCAGGAGCATTTATTTTCCCTCACAGCCTCACCAACATTTGCTGTTTTCTGAGTTCTTAATAGCAGCCATCCTCACTGATGCTAGATGGAATCTCAGTCTTGCTTTAATTTGCATTTCTCTGATGGTTACAAATGTTGAGAAATGTTCATCCATTTCAGATTCCCATTTTTGATTAGGTCCATTATTTTGGAGTGTCTCCATTTTTTTTTTTTTTTTCAGTTTTTTTCTATATTCCTGATAATAGCCCTCTGTCTGAGGAGCAGCTGGCAAATACTTTTTCCAATTCCTGGAAAGGGGCATTCTTGGCTCTGGATTCTGCCTCTACCTCTCTGCTTCCTGGCGGCCAAGCAGTGTATAACTTTTCTCTGCCATGCTGTTCTTCCATGTTGTTTCTGCCCTGAAACCAGCCAACTCTAGACTGAATCTACTTAAACTGTGAGAAGTTGTGATGTTAGGTTTCTGTCTCAGAAACAGCAAAGTGAACACTACAAGAATTTCAAAATGGTTTTGTTTAAAAATCCTCACTCTTCACTTGGGTCTACAGATGCTCAAAAAAATAAGCAGAAGTAGAACCAAGTCTGACCGCCATTTTGTAAAACTCTAGGTTGTATTCTTTCTCAGCTTTGCATATGGGCATGCTAAGTCATTTAGGGAACTTCTGCTGAAAGATGGCAAAATAAGGTTTAGCCCTAATTTACCTGGTTTGTCTCATTCTGTCTAAAACAGAGGGTTCCTTTCTCCCCACAGCCTCGCCAGCATTGATTGCTATTTGATTTGTTGATATAAGCCATTCTCTCTGGAGTGAGATGGTATCTTAGTGTTGTTTTTATTTGCATTTCTCTTATGGCTAGAGATGTTGAGCATCTTTTCATGTATCTACTGGCCCTTTGTACTTCTTCATGAGTGAACTGCCTCTTCATTTCATCTGCCCATTTTTCAAGAGGATCCTTCATTTTGATGGGCTTAATTTTCTTTAGCTCCCTATGTATTCTAGTTATGAGTTTCTTATCTGAGGTGTTGGTGGTGAATATTTTTTCCCAGTCGGTTGGTTCTTTATTTACAATGTTGACAGTTTCCTTTGCTGTGCAGAAACTTTTTTTAATTTGACAAGATCCCATCTGTTGATAATGGGGGTAATTTCTTTTGTTCTTGGTGTCTTGCCAAGAAAAATCTTTGCCTACCCCTATGTCTTTTAGAAATTTGCCTACTTTGTCTTCCAGAAGGTTTAGTGTTTCATTTTTAATGTTTAGGTCTTTAATCCATTTTGATTTGATTTTGGTGCATGGTGATAGGTGTGTGACTAGATTCATTCTTCTGCATGTGGATGTCCAGTTTCCCAGCACCATTTGTTGAACAGGCTGTCCTTTTTCCATTGTACGGATTTGGCCCCTTGGTCAAAAATTAGGTAGTTGAGGGTATTTGGGTTCGTTTCTGCATCCTCGATTCTGTTCCACTGGTCTGTCTATTTTTATGCCAGTACCAAATTGTTTTTACCACTATGGCTTTATAGTATAGCCTGATGTCTGGGATTGTAATGCCTCCAGCTTTGGTCTTGTTGTTTAGGATTGCTTTGGCTATTCGCGGTCTCTTTTGGTTCCATCTGAATTTAAGAATTGTTGTTTCAAGTTCTTTGAAGAAACTTGTAGGTATTTTGATAGGAATTGCATTGAATCTATATATCAGTTTTGGCAGAACCCTCCTGCACTGCTGGTGGGAGTGTAAATTCATTCGACCACTCTGGAAAGCAGTATGGAGAGCTCTCAAAAGACTAGAAATAAATATCCCCTTTGATCTGGCGACACCCCTCCTGGGAATATATCCAAAAGAGGCCAAAACAACATACAACAGAGATATATGTATACCCATGTTCATAGCAGCACAACTAACAATAGCTAGAACATGGAAGTCACCAAAATACCCATCAACAGAGCAGTGGATACACAAACTGTGGTACTTATACACAATGGAATACTATGCATCTGTAAGGTCCAACAGCATGGAGGTTTTCACAGGCAAATGGAAGAAACTTGAGAATATCATGCTTAGTGAAGTGAGTCAGAAGCAGAAGGTGAAACATCGGATGGTCTCTCTGATATGAGACACCCAGACCATAATCATCTCATGGAACGTCAAATGAAAGACAAAGGGGAAAAGGGGGATGGGGGGGTGGTGAAGGGAGGGAAGGGAGGGTAGCAGGAGAGACAAAAGGAGAGTGGGAAAGCCCTTGTCACTTTGACAAGGAAAGTATGTGCACAAAATGCTCAACTCCATTGTAAACCTTAAATTCTGCACGTGTACATAGCAATAAAATGGGGAAAAATAAAAAATAAAAAATAATCAAACTTAAAAAAGACACCAAAATAACTGAAATTCAATAGTAATTTCTATGATTTTCCCTTCTCTTACTTTCTTCCAACAAGCTGAATAAAAACTATTAAAGAATACTGCCTCCTTACAAAAGATAAGAAGTGGCGGCCTTGAAATTCCAGTGAGATGAGGTATGTGGCAGGCTTTGGCGGCACAATGTCTCTGGTTACTTTGCTTTGGCAGGTCTTAGTGGGGACCATCCCAGTTTCTCCTCTCCTGCAGCACAACAAAGTGAAGTGTATGGAGAGACCTGTATTTTTCCATACCCAAAATTGTCTACTAAATTTTAGCAACCTGACTATCTCTGACATTGACCAATTATCTATCAAATCCACATTCTCTTCATTACTTTACATGTGAAATAATTCCAAATTGCTTTTTTGAAGCCAAATTTTGGCAGGTTAAAATAATCGTAACATAAGGTTAGCACATGGGGCAACTGTGATATGCATACTCTGTTTTTCATCCATGATTCCAGGCTCACTAATTCCTTCCCCAGGGTAGGCCACAGAAACTATCATTCCTCTTCCCCATGGCAGACTAAAGAAACTCACGTCTTCCTCTGGCTTTGTGTCTTGGAGTTGGCTATAAAGAAATTCTCTGAGTACTGTAGACTGACATTAAGTCATAAGACCCTCCCTTATTCTACAGGGACCTGACCCCATATGTCAAAGGAAGGAATACTATACAGAGAGATAATGAAGAATGCTGAGATACATAGGCTGTGCTGGGTTTCCCCACCCAGTCTACTAGGATATGCAATAAAATCTCCATAAAAACTCAAAAGGACAGAGTTCAGAGATCTTCTGGATAGATGGACCTGTGGCTGCTCCTCACAAATGCCACAGAGGGAAGAGGGCCCCTTCTTCCATACCTTATCTTATGCATTTCTTCACTTGTGTCCTCTGCAACAACCTTTGTGCTAAATCAGTACAAGTATTTCCCTATTTTTTGTGAACATTTTCCCACTATTTTTGTTTATATATATATATATGTATGTGTATATATATATATATGTAATACATAGTGTTTACAATGAATTTGGGTATTTTGTGCACATATGTATCATATCAACTTTATAATCCCTTCCCATTTTTGTCTTAAGTACTCAAACCCAAGGATATTGTGGGGACTCTATAGCAGGCTTATCAGAAGAGTATGTCTAATAACCATTGTCTTGTGAATGGCATCTGAAGTGCGTGTGTGTGTTCGTGTGCAGAGGGGACAGTTTTGGGGACTGCCTATGGATATGACACTATATCCAGGTAGATGGTGTCATGGCTGAAATGGACTGCCAGCTGATGTGCAGTGTTGCAGAACTGATTTTACTTGCTGGCGGGAGAAATCTCCATACATTTTGGGGTTATGGAAATATTCTTGATTGAAGTATAAAAGCAGGAGAAAAAGCAGCTTTCCAACAGTGATGTGGATTGTCAATAGTTTTTAAAAGGAATGTGTCTCAAGATCACAAAATTAAGAGAAAGAAACTTTCTCCTTTTTGTTCAGCTGTCTCATAATTTCTGTTGAGGGAGTAAAAAGAATCGTAATTTTTATTTATCTTATTCTTTAGTTCTGACTGATAAAGCAGGAATTTTCCACGGCTCAATCATGACCAGTAACATTTTTGGTAGATGGAGCTTACCACAGCCTCTCTGTGTCTCAGCTTCCTCAGTCCTAAGGTAGGTCATTACAGCAGTGAAATGACAGCATCCTTTGAGGATTAAAAGACTCAATACGTGTAAAATGCTTCAAACAATGGAAACACATGGAAAGCATTTATGACCCTTAGTACTTAGCCATCAGCTGTAATGAGGATTATTTCCATAGTAGGATGTATTTCAAGCTTGCTTCTTGCTATGCTTTGGATCGGGGGTGTCCCCCAGAAGCCTTATGTACAGTGTGGTAACTGTGGAACTGTGTACTGTTGGGACTTAGGGCCTGGCTGGAAAGGGTGGATGCTGGAGGCCTGATCTGGAGGGATTCTACCAACTTGTTAGGGGTGCCCAAGGCAGAGTTTTAAGCTATGTGTTATGGCTTGTGGGAGGGGCACCCAGCCTGTAACCTGGCAGCTTGAACTAAGTACAGGAAGGAAGAAGAAACACTGTTACAGCTTCTTTCCCTCTGGGGCTCCGGACCTGGCTTGCTCCTGTCCCGCTTGGTTTCTGTCTGTAATGCACTGAGCAGCTCTCCGGCCTCTACTGTGCCTTCACCATTGTTGGCTGCTCCATGAATGGACTGGGTGAGACTTTTTGAATTGTGAGCTAAATAAAGCTTTCCTCCCTTAAGCTGTGGATGTCAGATATTCCGTCACAGCGAAAAATAAGTAACTAAGACACTTGCTATGTAGAAAATTTCATTTCTGATTTAGGATTCAATTTATCTAGCATTCTTTTCAATCTATCACCTGGGAATCTTGTCAGAATATACAGCCTAATTTAGCCTAATGCAGGCCAGGGATTATGCATTTTTTTTAACAAGCTCTTGGGCATGCTACATGGCCAGTCCATAAACAACCACAAGTCAGACAGTGAAGATTTAGGTGTACCATTTCATGCTCTCCTATTTACATCTAAATGCAGTTTGCAATCCTTCTGGGAAGGTTACAGAGCACCTTATTATGTCCCTGCTATAGTGCAGTTTTAACAGATGGCTGCACAGTTAGACACATATTTGGTAAGAGTTCAAAAATATCTCTCCAATGTAGTCTAGGATGTAGGGAAGGGTAGCTGGGTGACAAACTTCCAAGATAGCTCCCAACCTCTCTGAATCAGGTCTATACAGAGAAGTTCCATTATTCTATTTAGAGCCAATTCTTGCACCGTTAGGTCTCAATTTATTATACAAAAATCATCACTTACAAATTACTTCTTAAAATATAAGTGAAATATAAATTACTCTTGTTATGTATATTTTCTTCTGTCACTTTTGATCATCAAAGGCTGTGTGTAAATATGAGGAGCAAAATTTATCTCATTCATCTGAGCAGTAGATAGATATGAGGAGATTCGACACTGAATATTAGGTCTGACTACTGTCTAGAGATGAAGTTTAGATCTGTGAAACTCTGCACACCATCCCACAGTGCCAAACGTGTTGATTTCATTCTTTTCTTTGATTTCAATTTCAAAAGTATTTTTCTTGATATTTTATGGAACATGTATTTTTTATACAACAACATGTAAATAAATATGCTTCCAGCCCAAAAGATAGCCTAGAATACAGACCGAGAATACTTTGGAATTATGCAATCTGGCAGTATTTCTCACTGCTTGCTCCAAATTTATGGGAGGCACTCTTTTGTACACAAAGCCTCCTTCAATTGTGGAATTTGTGGTAGCACATGAAGATGTGTATGTGGGCAAATTAATTATAGAATTTACAGGTTCTTCACTTGTTAAGGGAACCTTTGACCCTTGAGCTATATGAAAAATCATATGGAAGAGTTTAGGTAAATGTTATAAACCATCCTCTCTTTGGGATGGCTGTCTGGAGTAAAACAGTGATGAAGAATGAAAACCTGGAAGTGACCCAAGATGTTGGTCTGAAAGGCCCCTTTGGTTCCAGGAACAAGATATGGGTGGATTTGGTTAACTTTATGAGATCAGGTCTTCTTTTGCGAGTTCATTAAAAAAAACTAAACAAGAAAGAAGGAGACTTTTAAAATCAGAACAATGAAAAGTATCTAAGAAGGAAAACGTTGGTAAATATAACCATGAAAGCCAAGAATCAGTCTAGTCCACTGTCTCAATAAATGGTGGGATGGGGAGAGGAGAGGAGGAAGCCTCCCCTTTACAACTGCTTTCTAAGTTGAAACATTTTTCTTTATTCCTTTCTTTCTTGTTGTAAAATACAGCCCATAACTTTCTAGAATTTAATATAAAGACCCTTTATTACTTCTTACAAACATCATAATTCAGATTTCTACCTACTAATCAAAGTAACTTTGGAAAATGACATTTTGACTAGCTGATCTAAGACAGTAGGTAGAACTGTATATAAACACTTCACAAACTTGTAAAAATTCTGAGGAAAATCAGTATCATCTTAAATAAAAAAGATGTTTTGGAAGTTTGAATCAACTTTTGGTGATTACTATGTTCCGGGAAGTTAAAATCCTTTAGCCACATTGTAAAGTCAAGGTTTCAAGGGTCTTGGTGGTTGTTTTTCCAAAAATTAAAAAAATGCAATGAATTAATATTTCAGAAGCAAACAAACACCCCATAGAAAGGTCGAGCTTATGCAAGTCACTACTCTAATCGAATGGAACTATAACGATGTTACTAAGGTTTATTTGTAATGATGGACATCCTTACAAAGCAGATTAACCAGGCATAAATTGGAACTCTTTATGTAATGACTATACTATGCTTTACTATTATTATTGTCAAATTAAATTTGTTTTTTCTTATCTTGTTAGTTGTTCAGGCCAATGCTAACATGTTCTCCTAGCACCATTCATGATTTTTATTTTATTATCACTACTACAAGACAGAAAGTCTGTAAATTTCTTCGACAATTACATTTCATTTTCACTAATCTAGATCCTTTAACTTAAAACCTGCTTCTAGTTTAACTGGAACAGTTATCCCTTTTCAGTACAGGATCTGTACAGTCTTTGTGTAGAGAAAAAAAAAAAAAATCCTCCAGGCTAAACTATCCCATGGATCTGGGTGTGCTGCTTAGTGAACGCAGCATGGGGTGGCTTTTGGCTTCCTAGATGCTCTTTTCTCTCATGGTTGAAGTGTGAGGTTCCTGGTGTCTACCTTAGCCAGCATTCTTTCCAGATATATGACTCCTAATGCATGGGCATCTTGTAAGAGAAAGTTGGAGGGGAAAGAGCAGAGTTCTGAGAGAGAGAGAGGAAGCCTGTGAGAGGTGCTCTAGCCTCCAACTGATTGACTTTTTGTGCAAAGGAGGTCAGCTTTGTTGTGAAGAACAATCAAAAACGTGTTCCTCAGCCTTATGGTTTCAGGAGCAAGGAAAAGGCTTGATACCTTGCAGGATGATATAGACTTCCTTCCTTTTTGTTCAAGAGGCCTTGAATTCCTTTTACAGAAGCAAAGCTTTTATTTGTTTCTTAGAACAAAATTATTTTGAATTAAAAATATATTTTTTGAGAAACTTAACATACATTTTTTGATGCAGGGTCTTACTCTGTAGTCCTGGATGGTTCTAAACTTATGTAGCCAGGACGGCCTTGAACTCACAGCAATCCTCCTGCCTCAGCCTCCCAAGAGCTGGGATTATAGGCATGCATCACCATGACTGGCTTTTGTGGTACTGGGGAAATCAAACTCAGGGCCTTGTGCTTGCTAGTTAAGCACTCTGACAACTGTGCTCTTCCTCTGTCCCCATACTAAGTAGCTTACAAAAATAAAAGAGGAGATGGTAGAGACAGCACGCCTAAAAGCAAGGGGACACTGTATACAAGAGGATAATCATGTCACAGGGAGGAGGAAACAAGGAGACAGCGTTACAACTCCACAGTCTGGCCTCTGGTCTTGGCTGACTTCCATCAGCATAGGACAGTCCCCAGCTCTCCTTTCCCTACCATGCATGCACATGTGCACATTAGGGACAAATGACTGTCCCTAAAGCAGTGTGGCAGCAAAAGAATATATAAATGTCATGTTTTCAGAAAGGTCATTGGAGGGAACTAAATATGATCAGTGACACATTTAATTTAGCATGATTCAAAGCCACCGGCATTCCTGGCCAGGCAGTGTAAATGCATGTAATTCTTTGCCTGCGCTCTCTCCGAACTGCTGTGTAGGCCCCTGGGCAGCGAGCAGCTCAGTGCAATCTGGCATCTGCGCGTTTTATGGAGATGATGGACGTGAAGTCAAATAAGCTGGAGGAAGAAGGCCCAGCAGGAGGGATAATGACTCACTGCCACAAAGAGCACCACCCTGCAAACGGCATTCCAGGTAGGGTCAGTCTCCATTTCCTGTGAGTCTGCATTCATAGGCTCCTTGAAGTTTTCCATTTTAAATACATTTATTGGACATAAGGAAGTAAAAAAGTTGGCTGTAAAAGCTAGTTATAAAATCTACAATAAATGTCATGTACAAAACTGTGGAGAACAAAGAGATTTTGATGATGCTTCCTTTGCTATTCACATTCTTCGCAATGGAATTACATGAACTGGCGGAGGCAGATAAATGGAGACGGAAGGAAGGTGCTCTCCCAGGGAGACAGGAGGTCTCCTATGCAAGACCCTGGGCTGACGCGCTGCAGATACATGTGGACAAGGTTCAGACAATCAGCTTAAACTGTCATACTTGAAATACCTGAGTTACACTGGCATTAAGATTAAAATTCCTACCACCAAAAGAAGCCGGAAAAACTGCTGATGTCTAAATTCATGTTATAGCTCTTCATTCCAATAAACTATAGTAATATGTATTAATTACATTTATGTTAAAGTATTTTTTATTATTAAAATATGTATTAAACGGGACTATATTTTAATCTAGTTATTAACATTACTGATTAAAGATTACAAGTAATTTATTCATAGAAAAATTCTGTACTTAGATGAGCTTTCAATGTCCGCTTTGAATTCCATCTAGAAACCCATAAAGAAATCTATTATAACCAATTCTTCCCATATAAAATTTGTGTTCCTAGGAAGTACACTTCCTAGACTTCATAGAAAATTGGACAATCAGGAAAGTTCTAGTGTTCTGGGAAAGCCACTCTGCTACATTTACTTTTCTAATCAGTCTAACTGAAGTTGGATTTAAACTGACCACTAAAACATGACAGATTCCAATAACACTGGCTCGCTTCAAATACAGATACTCCACAGAAGGAAAAATACACTATTTTGGCAACTGATGGCCTCTCCTGTCATTAGCTGTCTCATCTTATTCTACCACATCCTACTCATATAATCTTTACCTACTCTTTACCTTTTTCCTTAACAGAGGTTGGTTTTCAAAGTGGCCAATGAGATGAGAAAGAAAGTCTGCTGGGGAAACCCCCATACCATATTTTTTAATTCACTTTAAACATTTAAACCGCACCCCCCCCCCCCCCCCCGATTTCACTGTAAGTGTCCTTACTGGGACTGTTCTGCAATATTTCTTATCAGCTAAATTTTGAGACTATGTCCTGAAGAAGATTAGGCTACGTTAAAGTTGTCTAAACTATGTAAGAATATTTTCAAATTTGTTTTCATTAACCTGATACTTCTGTTACAATAAAAATGCACCAATGAATGTTACAAAATTAAATTCTATTGGCACGATCATGATGCATGTTCAGACTATTAAAGAACAAAGAGGAATGGGTTCTGGCATCATAAACACAGAAGAGCACACCTCAGAAGTGCTACCAGCTCTCATGAGGTGGATACCTGCATCCTACTTTATGCAGGTATTTCTAGTTCAGACCTTTTTGATTTTCTATGGTTATAGAGGTTTCTGAACCATGGACTCTTTGAGATCTTTGAAAACTGGTATGCAATCATCACAAATCACCGCAAAATGGCTATGGCTCAGCTGAAATTAAAAAAAAAAAACCAAACACGTTCTTATGGCTGATACATTTACATACTAAAACTAATTCATCTGAATCAATTTTAGAGTTTTCCTAATATTCACTATTTCCCTTATGCTTTACCCTTGGCAAAGATACTCTTAGAAAACAATTGGCAATAACGGAACATGACTAATGGTACAAAAAGAATTAAAAAAAAAATCTTTCAACTGTCAAATAAGTGGTCAACTAAGTAGACTTCTAGAAAATTAAAAATTATTGATATCACGCTAAATAAACCGTAAAAATTCAAAGTATCTAAGTTTTCAACTTTCTGAAAACAAACAAAAAAATTAGGTTAATTAAAGCCTGAGTTAGATGAGTCCTAACAGTTTTCTCAGGAAACAAGACAGAAAACTGGCTTTCTGAGTAACTACCAATCTCCAAAAGCATGGTACTATTTGTTAGAAAGTTAGACATTAGCCAGCCTGGAGTCAAGCAGCTGGGGACTACAGGAAAAGCAAACAAGATAAATATTATTTGTTCCCCCCTTTCCTTTGTTTTCTTAAGTCATTAAGCTACAGATAAAATCCCATGCGGCCTATGATTTCACTTTATTCCAGCAGAATGTAACCTCCTCTGAATATTCTAACAAGGTCCAGGGCTCTAAAAAGGCCACGCCACGGGCAAGTGTCTGAAACAACCTCAAGATCTTAAACAACTAAATGGGGACATTCTGTGTAGGGAGTAAACAGGAACTTTCTCCTCAATAAAGTTGGCCAAAATAGCCCGTTTCCTTATAAAATAAAAGACAAATAATATTTCTTAAAAACCCATTCAATCATAAATATAATCAGAGACCTACTGTGGGACAACTGCTATGTTGGCACTTGCCACTTTATTTCTGATGATCCATCGCATCGTAGGAACTCCACCTATACTCTACACTACTGCCAAGGTGTCTTGCCTGAAATCTTTTGCCCAAGATAGAATGAATGGAGGAGTATTATTAGGAACTTTCCTTCTTTCTCTGTTTATTCTACTAGACATGGAAGTATTCCGAATTATGCAAGACTTTGTACCCTGGGAGAGGTGTCCTTATGGACAATATGCTCTTTCAGGCTGTTCTGTTTTTGCGGCTTGTTTCCCTAGCATTCTATACTGGTTTCTTCTATTCCTAGCTTTCTTGTTAGCATCATCTCTTGTGCCTCTTTCGGGAGTCACACTTCCTTTGGTCAGAAGACAGCATACCATTAATAACTCTGCTAAGTTTAACACAATATGCAATTCTGTTTTCAGAGTGCCTTTTCTGTATAGGTACTAAGTCCAGTTATATGCCAATGGATTCTAAGACAGCTATAATCTATACATTGGTATATATCTATACATCTATATGCTGATATACAGTAGATGGTATATATCAGCTTATACACTAGCAAATGAATGTCAGACCTTTTTTGCAGATATGGGTAGAATACACACTAGCACATCATTTGATGAGAGGTATCCTAAGCCAGTCATTAATTGCAAAAAGAACACAGGATTCTTGAGTTTTTCTGACCATCCAGGTTCACAAAACATACGCTACACCCTATCCCTACTCTCTGGTAGGCAAAGAGGGATACTTTTTTTTTTTTTTTTGCATCTCCTCCACAATATTTCCTTTTTCTCAGAAGGAAGAATGACTTTTCTGAGGCTGCATGTTTTATTTTTTCCTTGCAAATGATTAATTCCTAGTAGGTTCCTACTGGCTCACTTCCTGAACACATCCTAAGCAACTGGCATAGGATGATACCTAGACATATAAGAAAAAAATTTTTTTCTTTTGCAGTGCTACATGGTTCCAGTATAAGATCAGAGATGAAAAGAACTGGTGAGAGAATGAAAACACTACTTTTAATAGTATACTCCACTTAGAAAAAGGTAGGAAAGTGGTCAGAGGTATCTTATGAGCAACTTTTCTTTGCTTTATGGAGTAATCCTGACATGTTCCTGTAAATTAGGTTCAGGTGTGATGGTACACATCAATAAAATGCAACTCTCTCATTTGGATGAATTTTCATCTCCTCGTCTATCTAATATATAAACCTGATATTTAAAACTCAAATAAAAAGAGGCTTGCTCCTCCTTACTTGGAGACCTTAGTAAATGCTAGTAAGGCCCTGCTGGCACATATGTGCCCTCTTCAGGAGTTTCTGGGTAAATACAGATCAGTTTGAGCTGCACAGACTTTCTCTAATAGGAACTAAAGCAAATCAAACAGGATTTGGGTAGCTTTTCAGATGATTCTGAAAAATATGTAAAGGCCTTTCTACATTTTGCAAAGAGTTTTAAACTATCTTGGAAGTATATCAGTGAAATTTTTGGATAGACTCTTACAGATTCAGAGAAATCCCAAGTAACTTCAGGGCATAGATATTATACTACTGATATACATACGTTAAAGTATAGATATCCTATAAGGCCTGAAGCTGTCCCTGTACACCCTTGTAAGTAGGATCACAATGACTCTGGTATGTGGAATTACAAACATTTTAAAATTTACATTCTAAAATGGTTATAGGTCAGTCAAGTTAAACCAGTAAATCACACTAAACTAGCTACCACCAATCAGGGCCCAAATGAAAACCTGACACCTTTCCTCACAATGGTTAAGAAGGTCATGCTGAAATATAGGATGGCTGATTGTCATTCCTTTGATGGCTAAGTCCTTAAACATGTTTCTTACCCGGTGGTATGTAGGTATTAGGAAGAAATTACAAAAGATGTCTTTGGAACCTGAAACTTCTGTTGACGATGTACTAAATATTGTTACTTCATTTTTTTTTAAAAAACTAGGATATACAAGAGGAACAAAGAGGAAAAAAGGGAGCTCAGACTAAAAAGAATAAGAATACAAAAAGCATGCAGAGCTTCCCACTACGTTATGTATGGAGCAAGCACATGTTGCCTGTTGGCTCCTCCCCCAAGGAAGGTACAGTAACTCATGTGTCATGTCTAACGGCAGAAAGGCCACTGGAAGAAAGACTTCCCTACACTTGGGCATCCTTCTAAGTGATCTTGCCCTAAACATGGCAAAATGGGACAATGGAGTGCTTACTGTTCCAGGGATCTAAGGATGCCTGATCCAATGCTCCCAGTGCTGATCCTGGAATGAGGACACGTTCCATGTTGGCTCCCAGCCTAATCATCACCGTCAGCATGAAGGATCCGTGCATAACACTGGATGTTGCAGGTAAGACCATAACCTTCCTCCTTGAAAGTGGCCTCTCTTACTCTCTAATTTCCTATTCTAAACAACCAGCTTCTGACTCTTCCCAGTTATGGGCATCAGCAGGACTATAGTGACCAAATGCTTTACTCCTTCTTTTAATTGTTTATGAAATAATTTCCTCCGTACTTACATCTTCTCGGTAATACCGAAGTGTCCAGTTCCTTTGGTTGGGACTTAATAACAAAGATGCGGACTCAAAATCTTTGCCTTCCTAATCGCCCCATGATTACGGCAGTGGTTGTCTCCTGGCAGTGCTGGTAATGACTCTCCTTATCAACGTGCCTGGGAGAGCTACTGCGCTGACCGTCTGACGCGTATGCTAAAAGATCTTCCTTCGTGGTTTCCCACATTCTCAACTCTATATTCTTTGATCTAAAGTACAAGCAGGCATACAACTTAATAAATTCTGTTTTCTATGAGAGTTTTTAGTGCTTTTTCAGTCACCTTATTTAACCATCAAAAAGCCTGGTGGCGATTGCCATTTAGTAATGATCTCCATGCTATGAAACAGATCAGTTTTATACATCCAGTAGTTCCTAATCCCTTTATGCTGCTGGGCTGTATCACTTCTAACACCCAATGATTTAGTTCTCCACTTTAAATATGCTTTCTTTTGCATCCCATTCCTTTTTGCCTTTGAGTGGACCCAAAAAGAGAAATGAAACTGTTTTAGTTACTTATTTGTCCCTGGGACAGAATACCAGACATCCACAACCTAAGGGAGAAAACCTTCACTTTAGCTCATAGTTTCAGAAAGTCTCCCACAGTCTCTCCATGGGCAGCTGGCAGCAGTGGAAGCACATAACAGCGGTCTTAGCTGGAGAAAATCTCAGGGAGACAGCCGAGTGAGTGAAGAACAAGTGGATGTCTAGAAAGTAAGGCAAAGTCAGAGATTTCCTGGGAAGAAGCTGTAACAATGTTTCTTCTTCCTTCCTTTACTTAGTTCAGGCTGCCAAATGGGGGCCGCAAACCAGGGCGGGTGCCCCTCCCTCAATTCCTGGCCCACAATTCAAACATACACACCTGAAGCTTTACTCTAGGTGGCCATCAGTTTCAGCAAGTTGACCCAATTCCTCCACATCAAGCCCCAAGCAGCTGCCCCTTCCAGTCGGGCCCCACCTCCCAACAGAAATGGCTGGATAGTTATCCCAACTCATCCAAACAGATGAGTCTCTGGAGGAACATTTCAGATCTAAACCGCAACAGAAACAACAGCTTAGCTGAACTGTTTCTCTCCAAGAATTCAGGGACAGACAGTCCTTATACTTTTAGATATGCTTTGCACAATGACCTAAGTGACTTAACTTCAACAAATGGGATCTTTATCCAATATGTGGATAATCTTTATACAATATGTAGGTGATTTTCTTACATGTTTTCTTTACCTAACATTGTTCAAGATCATTTGGTACAGACTTTAAATTTCTTAACTGACAAAAGATAAAAACCTCAAAGTCTAAGGCCTAATTACTATTCAAATATACCTACTACTTAGGGTTTATTTCAACCCAAGGACAACAGACACTTTCATTAGAATTTGCACAGTCCATCCATACCCTTCTACCCCCAACACCCAAATCTGTGCTTCCCCAGGCTTCACTGGTCTACTGTCCATTGTGGATCCTGGATATGGCCTATGGTCTAAACTCCTATATGAGGTCCTAAAAGAAAATAATGATCAAACTATCAAACTCCCCTTCTGGGAGCAGGATCAACAACAGGGGCATGGTAAACTAAAGCCTCTCTCCTCAAAGCCCCTGCTCTGTACTACCGCAGCCTAGCAAACCTTTCATGTTATATGTAATTGAGCATAAATGTGTAGCTGTAGCAGTCTTTTCTCAGGTCTTCAGGACTATTGAAAGCTCTGTGGGATATTTATCAAGGTGGCCTAAGGATGGCCAGGTTGTATAAGGGCAATGGCCACTTCCATTCTTTTAGTAGAGGAATCCATTAAAATTCCTTTGAGATTTCCCCATCTGCCTATATTATCAAGTGACTTCTTTGACAAACTATAAAGAAATTCATTAGCTTATAGATGCTCATCTTTCATTAAGTTTTGCTACGTAATAATCATGACATGTTTCTCCACAGATATTCTACAATTGATCCTCTTACTTTACTTCCTCCTCCTAAATTCATCTTTCTGATCAAGAGGGAAATAATCCTGAAGTTATTTATACTTGCCTTGATAGTTTTAATCTAATTTGTGCTGGCTGATAAGACTACAAGTCTGGCTTTCTTTTTTGATAACCGAGATGAACTTCTTTTTGCTGACAGTAGCTCCTACGTAAGAAATGACAAAGGATAAGGTGGCTGTGCTGTGTCTCTTGTAACTACTACTGAGGACCAGCCTCAACCTCTAGGGACATCAGCATAACTGGCTGCATTAACTGTTTGACCTCATGTCTGAGAACTAAGCAAGAGCAAGTGAATTACAGCATATACTGATTCCAAATATGCTTCTGTAGTACATACTAATGACACTATGTAAAAAGAGACTACTTTATTACTAAACACAGTCCCTCAAATACTAGTTTTATTAAGACCTTTCTACTTGCCAGCTAAAACAACCATGGTTCAGTATAAGAGCCATCGCTCAGGAACTCATGAGGAAGCATCAGGAGAACAAACATTTGATGCACCGACTAAGTGAGCATCTGGGTCTCCTGAGCATATCCTATACTGTTCTCTATGGACCTTATTTTCCATCTATTTGGACACATACACAGTTACACTCAGGAGTCAGATGGATGCTCAAATAAGAATTTCTACTGTTTCCCCCATTTAGCCAATACAAACTGTTAAGGAATTATTAGGTGGGTGACAAATGAATTACCGTCTTTGCATTGCTGAAATCTGCCATTTGATACTGGAATACATTCTTAAATAAATGTGGTATGTTATACATTGTTTTAATGTGTATTTCTTTATAATTTGGTAGTAAATTATTACTTGTTGCTTATTGTATATTTATCTTAGACTACAGATGTTAGGAAAAAACCTGATTGAGCAATTCTTATTCAATTTCAAAATGGGACGTAAATCAGCAGAGACAACTCACAACACCAACACATTTGGACCTAATGTTTTGCAAAAGAGAGCAAGACCTTGCACGTGAGGAGCACAGTGGTTAGCCACTGCAGTTGGCAATGACCAATTGGGAGCAATCATCTAAGCTGATCCTCTTACACCTACATGAGAAATTGCCAAAGATTTCGGCATTGACCCATCTGCAGTTGTTTGATGTTTATTGAAGAAAATCAGAAAGGTGAAAAACTTGATGTGGGTGTCTTGTGGGCTGGAATCCCTCTCAGCACCTTACAGCTGGAGGACTGGTTTGATGCTGATTGTTTGTCAAGGCCTAAAATACATAGTCTTGCCCCAAATGTCATACAGCAGCTTTGTTTCATTTAATTTATGGCCTTGGCTGCCTCCTAGATGGATTGATTGATGCACCTTGGGTATTTCTTATATCCAAGGGCCATGGATAAAAACTCTTGGCTGCTCTGCCAACCTGTCTGTGTTACAATACCAATGGACCCACAGTGCACTCCACTGGTGTAATCCTCTACCCTTTATTTTTATTTCCTCTGTGGGATTAGAGGATTTCACATGACATATAAAGGCTCTGGCATGACATGCTTAGAAAGTCATAATAACACTGCACAAAGAATCTCTTAATATTAAAGCCCAGCTTATGAGAAAGGTTAACAGTACAAAATTGGATGGTGGTAAACATTTTAACTACAGTATTTGACTTTGTACAGGAAAAGGAGCCTATACAGAGTCAAATGCTGTGTATACATACTGAAAACTTTGCCAGTATCTCTTCCATCCTACAGAACTTAAGGTAAGTTCAGGCCATGTTAGATCCTAATCCTAGCTTTAGGGAAATAATATGAGCTTGGCTCTCTCTGTCATGTTTGTAAAAAAGTTCATGATAATTACAATGTTTGTTCTTATAATTTTTGCATTTGGACCATGTGTAATGAACTGTCTCTTAAACTGTATTTCATTCCATTTACATTTCACCTGCTTGCAGATGATGCAAGATCCACCTAATCCAGCTATCTTTCTAGTATATAGGATTCCTTGGCTGACCCTCCATCCTAAAAGTCAAAAGAGCAGGAATCCTAATTTCCCTCCATTTGATACCTTTTCTCAAGAGATGTAGCCAAAACTGTACAGTGGCCAATGCCCTGAATGCTTTCATGGTCCCAACTCTTGAGGGAGGAAATATTAGGCAGACAGTTAGATATTAGCAGGCTTGCAGACAGGTGGAAGGTGGCTACATTAAAAATAATACAATGAAATTTTTTCTTTTCCTTTGTTTTGTTAGTCATCAGCTATAGATAAAATCTAAAGAAGCGTATGTTTCAAATTTCACCCCAAGAGAACCTCCTCTGACAATGATAAGGTCTAAAATCCTATTAAGTCCAGACTATGAATAAAAGACTAAAAAAACCCCTCAAGGTCTCAAGCTAAATGGGAACATTCTACTTAGACAGTAAACAGGAGCTTCCTTCTCTATAAAGTTGGTCAAAACAGCCCATTTTCCTTGTAAAATAAAAAAGAAAAGGCATGACCAACATTAAGTCATTAGGGACCCAGAGATGTGATTGTTTCAATTTCTGGACAGTTGCTTGAAATTGATTATGATGACTCTAATGAAAGGTAATTTGAGCTTCTTGAATATTATTAGAATATATCCCTATCTCACACCAAACTGAGCTGGAAATGAAGACTAAAAGAGCCTAGGTATCCAGTCATAGGCTCTGGTGAGACTCTACTCGGGTAGCAGTTGATAGTTCACACAGGAGAATGTAGCCATGAGCATTTTCTAACTGTGCATTGTTAGACTGTAAAACCTATCAATCTCAAAAGGTAAACTAATGAAATCTTATCCCTTATTCACAATTCACATTTGTACTGCTCACTGTGTCAGACAGAAGGATATCCATGGAAAGCTTTGCAGCGGTTATATATATATATATATATATATATATATATATATATATATATATATCACTTTCACTCACACATCATTGTCATATCTGTCATAGATGTGCCACAGATATGTCATATCTGACATCTGTCATCAAAGCTAACAGATCCCAGAGTATAAGGAGACCCAGTCTTGACAATAAACAATGACTGCAACACACATCTCCATTGAACAATACCACCACTGTATGACTTTGTGGTTTTCTACTACAAGCCTTCTCAGAAAAATTCTACTTCCTCTGAGTTAGCAGATATATTAAATTGTGAATTATAACTTGCACTGTCTCTTGAGTTATAGCAGATCTATGGAGGGAGTTAGAATAACCCTCTTTTTAACTTCTCAGTTCTGTGTTACAGTAACACCATCCAAAGAACTAATTAAAGGTGCTTAAGATTATCCATATGCTATCAAAATACAACAGAATGCAAATGAAACATGACTCATTATGTTTCCTCATTTGTTGTTCCTTTATTTTGGCTACTCAAATACATGCTCTTTGTGCAGACACATGTGTTGTTCTAATTTATTATGCCAATGTATTCTCCTTTTGTTCTAATTTTTAGTCACTAAGTCTAAGTCACATATGAATACTTGAAGAGTCAAATGGTTCTATAAGGCTTGTTATCAAAGACAGTTCCCACAAGCCCCCTTTACTTCCTGGCCCAGGAAAAAGTATTTTCAAATATTTCACCCTTTCTGTTTTGTTTTGTTTCTGCCTTTGTATCTGTCTTACGTTGTGATGTCATAATTTTTTTAGAGTATCTCTGTCTTACATTGTGATGTCATAATTTTTCTAGACTACCCTTCACTGGTTTCCGATTACTGAATGAAGGAGAATTAGCTCTACTGACTACCACTGACCTGCTCTTGCCCTCCCAGGCAAATATACAGTTCACATACCTGTCTTCTCAACAGCTGCACCATAGTTTTGATTAGATAAAAAAATCAACAGGCTGATATGATAACTTCTCTGTAAATTCTAATTATAGCTCAACTGTACGTTTATCAAGGCCTTTCTTTTTTCCCCTACACATACTTTGTTTTCTTTGGTTTCTAATCATCATTTGTTTTGTTTTTATAAAGTCAGCAGTGATTCAAACTCAGACTCAGACTCTCTCCAAATTATGCTAATTTTCAATGTTAAACTATATTACTTTTTATAATTTCATCTTTTTGAGAAACTCTTTCTGGAATTTCTTGCCTGCTGCTCTCTGTACCTGCTATACTGCTGTGCTATAGTCTGGCCTTTCCTGTATTATCATTTTGGGAGACCCCTTTGTCTTGCCTTGATTCCTCTACTTCCTGGTTTCTGTTTAATCCTACTCCCTGGCTTATGCTTTCATTTTTGTGGAACATATCCACTAATGGTTTCTAAGAATGGCTGCATGGAAATATATTTTTTGAATCTTTAGGACAGAAGAGGGCATTATTCTACCATCACTAACAGTTTAGCTGGGTACTGAATCTCAGCTGGTAGTAATTTTATCTCAGAAATTTACAGGTATTCCTCCACTGTCCTGCTCTTGGCGTTGCTACTGAAAGGACTAGCTTTTCTAACTGCTGACCTTTTGTTGGAAATCCCTCTCTTCTCTCAACTATACATCGATACGAGTTCTATAGATATCTTTTGGTTCCTGAGTTGTGAACTTTTTCAGTGACATATCTGAATGTGGATTTGTGTTTACTGATGTGGGACATCTTAAGATTCAGGTCTCTTATAATGAAATTGTATTTTTCGTTACTTCTTCTCCCTTCTTCCCTCTGCTTTCTTTACAGCCTCTACTTTTCAGATTTTGAACCTCCTAGATCAGTTCTCCATGTTTCATTTTTTTCTTTCCCTTATCTTCTGTTTTTTGTCTTGTATCTTGTTTTCTGGTGAGATTTTCTCAGCTTTATCTTCTAACTCTTCCACTGAGATATCCAGTAAAATCTAGATATCAGATTTTTACTTCTAACAGCTCTCTTTCACCCCCTCTGAAAGAATCATAATCAGCTGTTTATTTCTGTGGTTTCTGTATTTGTGGATTCAACCAAATGTCATCTGAAAATATAACAAAATATTTGTATGTATTGAATAGGAATACGCTTTGTGTCATTATTCCCTAAATAATATTATAAAATTATTTACGTGACATTTACATCATATCAGCTATCATAGGTTAGTGCATAGGTTATATGCCACAAAATATATCATTTTATATAGGGACAGGAACATCCACAGATTTTGGTGTCAGTGGGAATTGCCTGGAGCCAATGGATACCAAAGGATAACTGTGTAACTTAAATTTTTTCTGAAGTTTTCTTGCCCCAAATAGCCTTGTTTCCTCCCAAATCCTTTTTTCTCTGTTTACCCTTGACTTTCATTATTATACATTCTCTCGAAATGTCTAATGATGGCTATCTTGCCCATAAAAACTGAAAAATTAAGAGGAAGATTTATTTTGAAGGAAAGCCGTGTGCATGTATCTTGGTCATAAAAGAACTCTTGCAATATCCCACAAGGGTTATCTATACTGGGGAGCAAGAAAAGGAGGATGGGGAGGACATCTTCAAATCTAGCACTTAGTATATTCACCACCCACTTTCTAGCAGGTAGTCCCATCGTCATCGTATGTGCCTGGTATTTCTCTGTTCAAAGACATTCTACTTTGCACCTTTCTGAAAACTGAACTTCTAATACTCTGCTAGAGTAGGAAAAAGAATCTAATTCTTCCTGTAAAAAATTTCTGACCAATTCTCTTATGTTCAGTTTAATCTTCATTTCCAGTTCCCGAGCTTCAAGAGGAATTACAATGTTAATCAGGTTGGTTGCTCACTTTTAATAATGGGTGACTTCAAATTCAGGTTTTTGAGGCTTCTTAGTTATCAAATGTCATCAGATTTCCAATTAACAACAATTGTTGCTGCTATCTTTTCTCCTACTTTCCGATTCTTTTGGGTTTATTTATCTTTAGTCAGTTTCAGTGTCCTTGTAAGGGAGTTCTGGGGAGCAGAGGTAACTACTTGCATGGAAGGCGCCATTTTTAAACAGAAGGCCCATTGTACTCTTTCATAAATGGGAGATTCACTCACTTCCTTCACAGAGGAAGAAGCCCCAGGGAGCACGCAGCAGACTCTTCTTCCTAGAGAGCAACTGCACTCCTGCGCTCCTTGACGGTGTTGGCTCAACGATGGACATGGGACAATGGTTCCATGAAATTATGTCACCAAGTGACACTGCAACCATTTTTTGTTTCGTAAGTACCCTCAGGGGTGTTCACACAACAATAAAACAGTCTAACACCGTTCTCGGAACACATCCCTGTCATTATGCATTGTATAACCAGATGGTTCAACTGCGTAAGAGGTAGCTGGAATATCAGGGAGCTGACTGCCTACTTAAGGACATCCAAAGTCACAGATATATATCATGATATCATTTATTATATGCACCTTAAAGAATTTTCAGTCTAAGCTTACCTATTTTTTTTCTTTCTAATTTAGGACTATTTCAACTATAGGTAGATTCAGTATTACCTTAGCCTGTTATTCTTTTCAAGTAGACAAATTGAGATTCTTTTCAAGTAGACAAATTGAGATTTTTTAAAACATTAAGCACTGAGCTAACTCTAACTAACTCTAATGTGGTTAAATGTGAATTTCTTATGAAATTAGTTTATAAGAATTTCAGATATAACCATATTTTTAGTTTATATGCTTGAGATATGTATGTTTTGAGAAATATATACAAAAGATCTTTGCAGAGCTATTATCAAGATGCAGACACAAACCCAAACACCCTCAATTATTTAATCTTTGACAAAGGGGCCAAATGCATACAATGGAAAAAGGACAGCATGTTCAACAAATGGTGCTGGGAAAACTCATCATCCACATGCAGAAGAATGAATCTAGCCACACACCTGTCACCATACACCAAAATCAAATCAAAGTGGATCAAAGACCTAGACATTAAAAATGAAATACTAAACCTTCTAGAAGACAAATTAGACAAATTTCTAAAAGACATAGGGGTAGGCAAAGACTTTCTTGCACCAAGCAAGCACCAAGAGCAAAAGAAATTATCCCATTACCAAATGGGATCTTGTCAAATTAAAAAGCTTCTACACAGCAAAGGAAACTATCAACACTGTAAAAAGAGAACCAATAGACTGGGAAAAAATATTCACCAACACCAACTCAGATAGGAAGCTCATAACTAGAATATACAGGGAGCTGAAGAAAAGTAAGCTTGCCAAAATAAAGGATCCTATTGAAAAGTGGGCAAATGAAATGAAGAGGCAGTTCACTCATGAAGAAGTACAAGTGGCCAATAGATACATGAAAAGATGCTCAACATCCCTAGCCACAAGAGAGATGCAAATCAGAACAATGCTAAGATACCATCTCACTCCAGAGAGAATGGCCTACATCAGCAAGTCAAATAGCAATCAGTGCTGGTGAGGCTGTGGGGAGAAAGGAACCCTCCACTGCTTGTGGGAATGTAAATTCGTATAACCACTTTGGAAACCAGTATGGAGAGCTCTCAAAAGACTAGAAATAAATATCCCCATTCGATCCAGGAACACACCTCCTGGGAATATATCCAAAAGAGGTCAAAACAACACGTAACAGAGATATATGTATACCCATGTTCATAGCAGCACAACTAACAATAACAAAAATATGCAAGTCACCAAAATACCCGTCAACAGACCAGTGGATACACAAACTGTGGTATTTATACACAATGGAATACTACACATCTATAAAGTCCAAGAGCGTGGAGGGTTTTAGAGGAAAATGGAAGAAACTTGAGAACATCATGCTTAGTGAAGTGAGTCAGAAGCAGAAGGTGAGACATCGAATGGTCTCTCTGGTACGAGAGACTCAGATCACCACCTTGTGGAACTTAAAACAAAAAGCAAAGTGAAACAGGGGTGTAGGGTGGCCAGGAAGAGAAGGAGGGATGATTAAGGGGAGGGACAAAAGGAGATTGGGAAAGTCCTTGTCACCTTGACAAGATATGTATCTGCACAAAATGCTCAACTCCATTGTACACCTTAAATTTTGCATGTATACATATCAATAAAATGGGAAAAAGCCCATCATAACTTAAATGTAGTTTATACAGGTTTTTTTTTAAAACAAATATAATTATTTTTACTTTTCAAGAAATACTTAAAACAAGAAAACCAGCTCATTTAATTTTAAGTGTCACAGTCACTCATTGGTATAATTTACTTGTTAACCTCTGGAGGAAGAAAACGAGTTTTGACAAAAAGGCAGAAGAAAAAATGGCAGGTATCTGGGGAAAATTCAACTTTTTAAAATCGACAGTAATGTTTTCTAGGTAATACCTACTATATCTTTAAAGTATTCCTAAAGTATTACTAAATTATTATAATAACATTAGGATACTTTTGATAAAAATAATTGTAGCCCACCAAAGTTTGAAGAGTTTGGAAAATAGGGCACTACTGGAGTTTTTATAAATGCAGCATTATGGAGGAAAATGAAGGATTAAAAAAAACTGACTAAATACTTACAGATTCTTTTCTGCCCATCGTTTTGCTGTGTGAGCGGGAACGTGAGATGCTGCTAAAAAAAGAGTCTTTTTTAGTAGCAGATGAAGGTGGGGAGCCAGTGAACTCTCTTCCCCCAGGCAAACTTTCAATGCTTGGAGATGAACTGATGTTTTTAGAACTCTGTCCTGTAAAAAAAAAAAAAAAAAAAAAAAAAAAAAAAAAATTAGGTAGCAATAATGAAACAGCTGAATTTTTCATTAAGGTACTGAATTGTACTGCTTTTAATTAATGATTATATTACTTTGTTCACAGTGTCAACATAAGGATGTTGTGTTCAAATATGTGTACTTTTACGCATTAGAATAACTGCAAGTTTTCTTAAATGAAGCTCTACATGTAGCTTATATGAAGTATTTGGTGCACACTAAATATTTTTAAAACCCCTAAAACTCCAATAATCAGGAATCAATAGTTAAATTGTTCTCTCACTAATGGTATCATCTCTTCACATCTCTTCACTACAGAACCAACTTACTACTAAACTTACTACTACTACTACTACTACTACTATATATTTCAATAGTAAGATTAAAAATATAAATCTTTCCCCTTCTTTAACGGGACAGAAATACGGTAAGTGTCAGGACTATGGCAGAATCTGGAAAGGAGACAAGCTCACAAGACCTTTACCTAGCTGTAAGCATTCATTACAGTAGATGCATCTGTGAACCCTTGCAGTCCATTTTTCAGTAGATGACATGGAGTCACAAAGCCCCCTCAGATATGAGAAATGGCTCTGATGAATTCTGCTTGACAGTGACATCGTGTATAAAGCTAGCATATAAAACTAGCTGAAGCCAGATGCATTAAGTTTCCCTTACAAAAAAGCAGTACATTCCTGTGGCTGTTACGGGGACCTGCTGACCTTGCCAAGTACGTGGCACACATTCAGCTGTGTGTAACTGAAGGCCTAGAACGTGCCCTACACTTATGAGTGTAGGAAGACAGCAGAAACTAAAAGTTTTTGCCACCTTCACGGAGTTTACTTTCTATTGAGGAAACATAAGCAAATAGAGTAGTGACATAGATACACTTTAATGTGGTAGTAAGTACTGCTCAGAAAAGGAGATGTGAGTACTAGAGAAAGGTGTTGCAAATTTAAATAGGATGGTCAGGGAAAATGTGACTGAGAACTGAAGTATACTGAACTTTGATCAAAGACCTGAAGGAGAAGAACCAGCTCTTTAGAAAGACAGAAGTCCTGAGGTAGGCCCTTGTGTGTTGAAGGACAGAAAGGTGGTCAGTGTGACTAAGCTAAGAATAAGTGGAGTGAGGGTGTGGGATAAGGGTTGGATCAGAACAGATAGGCATTTGTGGAAAATTTTGACTGCTTTTCCTGTGAGATGATAAAGGAAGCGAGGGGTACCACTGGAGGATTTGGTGAGAGGAGTGATGTTATCTGACTTACGATTTTAAAAGGACTACTGCAGCTATTGTGTTGAGAAGAGAGCTGAGGAGACAGGAAAAGGCAGGCCAAGCAAAAGCAAGAAAACCAACTCTTGCTACTTTAAGCACCCAAAGGATCATGACTGGGTGGCAATTAGTCAGATTCTGGACAAAACTGGTTGGATTTACTTTGGGGGTATGAGGGAAAGAAGAGTCAAGTTTAACTCCAAAGTTTTGACGTGAGCAACAATGATGAAATTATCAACTTGGTTATAGACTTGAGATATGTAGTCATATGTCCAAGTTGAAATTTCATGTGGACAGTGAGAAAACAGTCTAGATTTTAGGAAACCCAACCAGATATAGAAATCCGAATGCCAATAGCATATAGACTATATTTAAAGCCATGAGACCAGATGAGGTCATCAATTCAAAGTGTCTAGCTAGGACAAAGCATCCAATATTCACAACTCAAGGGAGGAAAAGATTTATCTCAGTTTCAAAAAAATCTCACAGTCCATTCATGGGCAGCCGGCAACAGCGGAAGCACATGGCAGAGGCTGGAGAGCTGCTTACAGCAGTCCAGGTAGCCAAATGAGGAGCTAGTTCACCTGTGCAGACTCAGACAAGGCAGAGCCTTCCCAGGAAGAAGCTGGAATAATGTTTCTCCTTCCTTCCTTTACTTAGCTCAAGTTGCCAGCTGGGCTCTTCACATCCAGGTGTACCTCCCACACTTACTGGCCCCAAAACCAGTAACATACACATTAAAGTTCTGCCCCAGGTACCCTGCATTCTCAACAAGTTGACACAGTTTATCCAGGTCAACTCTTCCCCCCTCCCCCACCCCTCCCCAGGTATCAACTCCTACTAGCCAGGCTCCACTTCCAATAGCACAGAGTTCCTTAAGTATCCTACTACATCTAAATACACAAGGCTTTTGGGGATCTAAACTTTAGCAGAGAGATGATAGAAAAGACTGAGTTTTGGGAAATACTGATGTTTTAAAATCAGGCATCACTGGAAAGCAGCAAACTAACTGAGACAACAGAATATTTGGCAATAAAAAAGGATGAAGTACTGATACATGCATTACAACATAAACAGATTTTGAAAACATACATGGTCAAAAGAAGTTACACACTGAATCATTGTATTTACATAATATGTCCAGAAAAGGCCAATTCATGGAGATAGAGAGTAGGTCAATTGTTAGCAGGGTCAATGAGAAGGGGCACAAACACTGGGACTAACTGCTAATGGGCACAGAGTTTCATTTCTGGGGGATGTAATTGTTCCAAAATTAGATAGTGATGATAGATGTGTACCTTTGTGAATACACTAAAAGCTACTGAAAACTACGCTTTTGAAAGTTGAATGTTATGGTATATGAACTATACCTCACAGTAATTACACCTTAGTTTTTCTGTTTAATCTATGTACAGTTAGAATGTATTTGTATGTTAGTAATTTTGTGCATCCCTTTTCATGTTACTATGTGTCCTTTGAAGACAATGTGTCTATATTTTTGATACAGTATTAGGCAATCCTTCAACTTGCTTTTGCATGTGGATATCCAGTTTTCCAAGTACTGTCCATAAAAAGACTATTCTTTTTAAATTGAATTGTCTTGGCACTCTTGATTTTTTTTTTCAAAGTTGTTTTGGCTACTGTGTTTTCCATAAATGTTAGGATTGCATTTTCTTATAAGCTTTATCAGTTTTTCTTTTTTTCCAAAGATAGCTGAGATTATGATATATGCACAAATCAATCTGAGTAGTATTCCTATATTAATAAGATATAAACAAAAATTCACTCATACTGTCTTTTATTACTCGGTTTTCCTGCTGCTGGGACAAAACGCCCAGTATCTGCAACTTAAAGGAGGAGATATTTTGGCTCACGGTTTTCAAAGGATGTAATTCATGGCTGGTGGCTCCAAGGTAGCAAGGACATGGGCAAGGCCTGGCAGGCGACAGCTGCTCACCATATGGCAGCCAGGAAAGACAGAGGGAGAAGGGAGAGCTAGGGACAAGAAAGGTAGCTCTCAGGCAAGCTCTCCATGACTACCCTCAAAGTAGGCCCCAACTCCAAACAGACCTTCAGCCATACGCTCATCAGTAGGTTTACACACTGTCCCAGTTTGGATATATTTTATAAAATGGCTATCTGTGATTTGTGTATACTTACTAAAATGTAAGTATAACATAACATAGTATCTATTCATTTCTGTACTTATTTGGTTAAGTGGATGGAAGGATATGTTACTGTGACAGTTTGGAGTTTTCTGGAAACTAGTAAGGCAATGTATGTTGTAAGATATTTATAGGCCATTTGATGACCCTATGTGAATTGGCTCTCAGCTTATTTTTCCTTTTGAAACTACCTTAGGTAAGTTCCTTCTAAATTCTAGAAATTAGGCCTTTATGTGTCTGTAGTATTCTTCTTTTATGACTTCCATTTTTAGAACACTTTTTACCTAGGATAAGTAATAGGATGTAATTTAGGTATTGTTATAAGGCTACGTTTTTCCTCTCATGATTTTCCCATTGCTTTTCTTCTTAAGCTAGTGGCTTTCACTGCCTTTGGAGAAAATGTTTCTACAACAGAAAGGTTTGCTCAAATTTGATTTTTAAAGTAAGCTTTTAAAGCGTAGAGAAGAAAAGATGAATCCAGGAAGTCAAAGCATGTTGATTCACAAGAACATGTTTTTTTCACAAAAAGAAATGAAAGAAATTCATCTTTTTCTAAGTTTATATAACAATCCATCTACTGCAAAGTTAGGATTATTATCTACTTATAAAAGTCTCTGAGGTTAGTGACTTTTAAAAAGCTTTACTATGATGACTTCTGGATTAATCTCTTCATTATTCTATTAAAGTTTTCTATTCTTGGTTCAATTTTGATTAGTTCACATCTTCCTGAAATAAGGCATATACACCTATCCCCTTAATTTGCCAAGCCTATTATTATGTTACAAGGCAAAAGGGACTTTGTTGGTCCAATGAAGTTATGAACAAGTGATGGAAAGAGTATGTTAGCTTGTCATGGTTGGTCAACCTACCACATGAGTCCCTAAAGAGGAAAAGGCAGGCAGGACAGCAACCCAGGAAGACATGAGTAAGGAAGAAAAAGGAGACAGTTGAGGTACGAGAGGAACCTGACTTCACATTTTCACTGCTGGCTTTGCAGATGAAGAAACAGAGCCATAAACCAAGGCCCATGGCATCCTCTGGAAGCTGAGAATTGTGCTTAGGTGACAGCTAACAAGAAAACAGACACCCTAGAGAACAGAGAACTAAACTCTGTCAACACTGAAAATGAACAATGACACTTTATTCTAAGCCTGTTGATTATCTAGGTGGTAGCCCAGTGAGACTTCGGTTCGACTTTGACCCACATACCCATCTAACAGTAAATGTCTATTTAAGTAACTAAGTTTGTGGCAATTTCTTCAGCCAGAGATACAAATTGGTATAGATTCTCAATTTATAGAGCTGTATGCAGTAGTCTCTTATTAAAAAAAAAACACTTTTCCTGTACCATTAGCTGTATCATAATTGTATGTGCTAACACTTATCTCATTTATTAGGCTAACAGAATGAAAGATTACTTCACTGTTTTTAAAGAATTATCTTTTACTTTCACTACATAATTCGTTTTAATATGTTGTTACTCTCTCACATGTATGCATTCCTTAGGTATATTTTGAAGGTATTTCTCCATATTCTTCAATTACTTCATTTCAATTTTTTTTACTATCCTTTTTTTCTAGTAATTGCATTCCTTTTGATTATTTGGACTCGAAAGAAATTATCACTTATTTCTAAAACATTTGCAATCTTAAAAAACTTCCTAATTCAAGACTTATTTCAAAGAATGACTTTTACAAGTGGTAAGATGTGTATGTACAATAGAAACAGTCAGGAATGGAAGTAAAGCAGGCCTGCTAGAAGACCTGAATCTTCGGACGTCACTGTGTATCTGTCTTCCCACTGGAATAAAAAACTGGCTGTGATTAAAATTCTAGTTCAAAAGAATTTTTCCCCATGTAACTTTGAAAATAAACTCTAATGTGTCCCAGACGCTTAGTTTTACTAATGAGAAATTTAATGTATATCTGATGATTATCCTTTTTGGAGGTGTGTGGTCCTTTTTGGAAAGAGGAGCTTCTTACTTATCCTTGAAGTTGTAGAAATGTTTTTTTTTTCTCTTTCATCCTTTTTCTCAGATGTTTTTCAATTGTCATTTCAATATGTTTCTTGAGTTGTAATTTTGTAATTTTTGTAATTTCTTGAGTTGAAATTTTCTTTATTACTCTTTCGACTATTATAGACTGCTTATGATTTCTAGACTCTCAGTGTTTGACATTATAGTTTAAACTCTGAGTCAATCTAAAATTCTACGTAGAATTATTTAAATTTTATTAGACCTCTGGAAAAATTTAGAGTTTTTTGGACTGTTTTAGATTCTGTTCCCATTTCTTTTTTGAAATAAAAAAAGGTGAGGGCAGTTATGGCTATTAAAGTTTACAAAATTTTAGTTGTCTACATTATTTTCTGAAATGAATGAAGTAGAAGGCATGCAATATTTATCTAAGCTACATTAGAAAAACACTGGGGTGAGTGGTTAAGCTTAACAATTTCACTGTAGTAAGACACATTGCCATTAATCCCACTGAAAATACTTCCCTTCATTTCTAACACACTTATCACATAATTCTTGCCACTTTCTGAGGCAGTCCTGAAAACCCTGTTTGTCCTGTTTTTTTTTTTTTCCTTTTGCTGTTTTTTATTAATGTCTCTAGATTTGTCTCTTGAGGTCTTGAATTGATTCAGAAAGCTGGACCTCTTTAGTCATTTGGACTCTGGGAAGAGTGGGAAGTTTGCATAATTCTAGGCTGATGAATGAGAAGAGACTTCCTCTCCTTCGGATAGCACGAGGCAGCAGCATTCACTATTTCTGATCATACTCTTAAGGATACGAAAGACGTCTAGATGTATTTCAGAAAGTCACAAGAATGATGAACGCATTTTCCATGAGGAGTATATCGAGGCAGATCGATGGCAATGTGTCTTTTACTGCAATAAATGAAACATCCACTGCATAGTTTGATCAGTCTTTCTATATCTAATCAGTCATTTATATAAAAATTATAAT
The DNA here is from genome assembly GCA_004027205.1 of Ctenodactylus gundi. Classification (NCBI taxonomy): domain Eukaryota; kingdom Metazoa; phylum Chordata; class Mammalia; order Rodentia; family Ctenodactylidae; genus Ctenodactylus; species Ctenodactylus gundi. The sequence goes on from PVKB01000661.1 coordinate 354,557, forward strand.
ACATAAGTAAAATTCTATTATCTGTTAGGATTTTTTCAATTGAATATTTAATTATTAAAGAAAAAACTTTAAGCTATCCCATTTTGTATATATCACTATGTATATGATTAAACTATAATAAAGCCAAGAACCCTTGATTCTAGATTTTAAATGAACAATAGCTAGATACTACTTGCTTTTTCTCTAACCTTCTCCATATACATACTTCCTCAGTTTGCCTACTTATAGGTAAAATCCCCAAATTAGCATACATATATACTGTGCACTTAGCTGGGCCTCTACATGTGTAATTTCATCTAATTCTAAAAGCTTTGTGAAGTAGTTATATGCAAAAAAAATTGAGGCTGAGACAGTTTAATTCACTTGCCCATGGACACTGAGCATATAACTGTGGCATTACAGATCCAACCCAAATTTGTTCAACCTTAAAAAATATGCCTAAGCCCTGATGTGGGCTGTCTGTATGGGAGAAGTGTCTCTGTTCTAATGTGAACATGGCGATATTTAGGTATATTACATCTTTCCTTTACTCTTTTTCCTGATCTGAAACAATAAAGGTTTTGGGTGCCATGGCTTCACGTCAACAGAGGTCATTAGTTAAGAGCCCTGCCTGACTGAATATGCCTGTGAGCCACTAGTGGGAACCATGACTATCCCAGGGCTGGAAGAGAAGAAGGAAGGGTGAATAATATTTCTTAAGTTACTAATATGTCCCATGAATACTTTCAGGGAATTTTTTTCCTCATAAAATGGATGGAAGGTAAAAATAGTACATTCCTAAGTAGAGAGGCAGAACACATCAGTACTCCTGACACCTGCTGACAGAAATGAACCCTGGACCTCCAAAGTCCAGATGTTCAAGAGGCTAGGAAGTCTAGGGAAACTTGGTAGGGAAGCACAGCTTAGTAGATTAGCAGAGAAAAGGCTGGGAACACCAGTGCTGTGGTCAAAGCAGTACAACTTCACGTGACTTCTCAAAACAGTCCATGGAACATACGAGCATCTGGGCCTTACATTGTAACACTTTGTCACCTCACAGACTTGAGTGACAGAGAACAGGAGGGCTGATATCTATTCATTAAAGACATATATCTTGGTGAATGGAAGCAGGGAATATTTGAAGACCCTGGAACATAATGTTCTAGCCTGACTTTAGAAATCAAACACTGTTGGGCTGGGTACTTCCATGCATGTAAGTGTTTTTAGAATATCAGAAGTAATGAAAAAGAAGTTTTAGGTGGGCTCCCTCAGAATTTGATTCTAAAACTGGAGAAGTATTTGAGGAAATTATGTAATATTGTGGCATCGTCACCACTCTCCAAACAGGAAGCAGCCTAGGGCTCTATTTTTGGACAGGTGCTGCCATACTGTCACACAACAAACCTTATGGTAGCTGCTCTCTTTCTCTTTATGAATAAGAAGTAAGGAGCAAAAAGTGATGAAGCCAGGATTCAAACCAGGGTAGACTCTAGAACCCACTCTGGGTAAAATCATAGCATGCTACCTTCCTAGAGAGGACTATGCCAAGTAGACTGTAGTAAATGGGACCTAAAATGAAAGAACTGAATGAGGCCTTTTGAAGTGAAAGGGCAAATTCTGATCTCTTTTCTCACTCAAAACCAACACACTTATTTTATGTCTTTTGGGACAGGTATTCCACAAAAATTCACTTTCTACTAGCTCTTACTTTCTAATTTTTTTTATATGTACCATATTTCCTTGCCTTAAAAGTATCTGTACTAGACATCATGAAGCTATTTGTTTTGCCTCAGGACCACTACTTCTCGACAACAAGTAAATGGTCAAAACAGTGTCACCCACAGGAACCCTTTCTGGTTTTGGTCTCTCCCCCTCCTCCTGTGAGTGATTACATGCATCCATTTTCTCTTGGGATTACTATGCTCTACCCTACTTGAAATGGCCTCCTTTTCTTGTCCTACTAATTTTCTGCTTGTCGTGTGCAATGGGAAATTTTTTGCATTTTCTTCCTGATGATTCCTCACACAAACAAGCTCTTTTTGAATTAATGCAACTCTCATGGTATTCCTCAGTTAAAAACAATTTTTTTTTTTTCCTGAAAAGAAACATAAGCAACCTAACAATAGTGACCTTTATGGAAATGAGCTTGGAGAAAAAGGTGGGGGAAGATGGAAGCATTTCTTGAAATACCTTTAATTCAGTTGGGATTGCTGGAAATTATGTTCTAACCATAAGAATATTGATAAGAATTATCTCATAGGAAGACTGACTTTCCTCCTATTTCATATTTAAATATAGGACACCTCTGTATATTTGCACCCATAACATACATATATAAACAAAAATATAAATTTTAAAGATGCTTATACAAATTACTTCAGAAATCTTAAATCATTTTAAAGAAATCTATGGAGTTAAATCTTCAGAAAGCAAGTTTGGCTGTGATAATTTCTGTGACTGGAATCTACATGGTAACATGTAAAACAGAACTTTCTAATACTTTTCTTAAAAAACCCAAAGCCCTCATAACTATGGTATGTTAAAAGACACAGGCACAGATATAAACTCTCATTTTAAAGAAGACTATATAAAATCTCCCAGTGCATCTGGCCAGTCGAAACGTGGGACAGATATCTGTCTGTCTGTCTGTCTCTCTCTCCAGTAACACATAACCTGGGTGTTGTGTTGCTTGCTTGTAATTCCAGTACTCAGGAGGCTGAGACAGGAGAATTGCCATTAGTTTGAGGCCAGCCTGGGCTACAAAGTGAGTTCAGGACCAGTCAGGACAACAAGGTGAAATCCTGTCTCAAAACTAAATACAAAATAAATAAAATCGAGTGGGCTAGGAGGTGCAGCTCAGTGGTAAAAATGCTTGTCCACTGCCAGTGAGGCCCTGCTACCAGGGGAAATCAAAGCATTTAATGAAAAATTATTTTAAATTAGGGATATTTACATTATTTTCTTAAATTTATTATTTTTAAAATATATCCCTGAAAGATTTAAATAATGGTTTTGATTTCCCTAAAATTAAAAAGTACCTCTACTTTGAAAATATTGTGTATGGAAGTATAAAAGGTCAGAATCAAGGGATTGTTGGACCTCGAATGTTATTAAAACCATTCAGCATACCTAGTTAGGAATTTTCCTGTTGCCACCATTAGCTGGTTTGATTTACTTCTGCTTATTTTTTGGCACCTTTCAGGGAAAGTGCTGAGGAAAACACAAAATGACTTCTCCAGGTATGGCGTTGCCTTGTTGCACTGTCTCCTCGTTGTCAGAGTCACCATCATAGGTTGAGAGTCACTTATGTGGGACTCCTGTCTTACAAAATAGGTGGAACTTCCCTTTACCAGACAGAAATCCCCTGTGAGAACGTGAAGACAGGGTACCATGAGCAGGGTGTCCAGAAAAAGAGCTGGATCCCACTATGTAGGTTTGTAGCCAGGGCTTCCATGTGGCAAGGGCCACCTACAGTAAAGGTCATGTCCAAGCAAGCTGGCGACACAGAACTTGGCAAATAGCGTAGTATTTATTTACTGAGTAGACATGTAGGATGATTCTACTTATATAATACAAACAACTTGAACAAGAAGATACAATGTTCTTTCTGAAAGTTTTACTTAGAAAGTGAAATTCTACATGTAGTGCTAGTCTCTAGGAAAAGAGTGGGCTGGGCAACAATATGCCAGCAGATGTCAGGGCGAGCAAGTCAACTCCGAGCTTTCTCCCCTGCAGGCAGACATCGACTCCAGATCTATGGTGTACTCCGCATCAAGAACTCTGTCACTGCCGGCAAAGCTAAAGAGAAACCGTAGGGAGAGATCTGTCTTTTCTGTTGCCTTTGCTGTTTCAACCCTTTACTATGTAGATCCTTAATGGACACCAAGAGGAGCAAACAGTGCTGTGAGGAATTTCTGAGCTAGAAGAGGTCATAAAGACCATTTGGCTTAATTGTTGGGATGCAGCCAGAAACTACCCATGAATCACAGAACGATATAGAGAAGCGAGAGTACACTGTTCTCTTGCCATAGTGTAGTGTTTCTTTTTTAAAGTTAAACTAATACATCAGTTATCTGCTCATCACTATCCATTCTTTTCTGTTTAAAAATATCATAGGTATAATGAGGATATTACTATTAAAACACTCAACCAGCACTGTCTATATTATATAGATATTTTAGGTTAAGGAAAACATGACATACGTTTTAAGTAATACTGCATCGCTATTATTTTAGTCTGAATTTGAATGTATGATTCTTTAAGTTAGTTAGGACTTCTAGTTAGCAAAACATCATCTGGCATATTTTATCTAAAAGATTAAAAGGCAGCAAACTTAAATATTTATATTTTAAGATACTACAAGAAGTGCAGAAAAATGAGTTGTCACTATTTAGTTAGTTAGTTTATTTTTGTGGTGTTGGGGAATGAGCCCAGGGCATTCGCACGGAACTACATCTGCAGCCCACTTCTTATTTTTGATGTCAAGACAGGTCTTGTCAAGTTTGCCAGCCTGGGCTTGAACTTATGATCCTCTTACCTCTGCCTCAGAGTTCTGGGATTAGAATCTGCATTATAAGACTCTGATATATATATATATATATATATATATATATATATATATATATATATATAGCTATGTTTGTCTACATTTTGAGAAACTGGGCAAAAAAAAATTAAAAAAATCATTACTAGTTTCTTGCCATATAAGTAACTCCAGCTAACTGTAGCACATAAATTGTCTAATCTCAAAACTAATTTATCAAATCCTGTTTCATAGCACCTTCACAAAAAAAAAAAAAAAAACCCAAAACATTTTGGGGTCTGCTATCCTAAAAAGTGGGATGTTAAACAAAGTGACTACAACATACAGAATGAATCTTTCGTAAGGAAAGAGTCTGTGTGCACTTAAAACCCACATCACAGCCTGGGTCAGCATCACAAAGGTAGGATGTGAAAATGGAATTCTGTTCTTACGCAACAGTGCCACTCAGTGGCTGCATACTGACAGTGGACTGATGATAAACACTGAATGGAGGGAGGGCAACAGGAAAAAGGTAGCAGGTTGGAGAGAGCGAGACAGGCAGCAGGAGACGGGCAAGACACAGGGAGAGGGGTAAAAGAGACAGAGGTGGCAGTGGAGGGCTATGTTGCTGTGGTAACTGTACCTTGGAGGTCAGTTAGAGTCTGGGCAGGAACAGAAACCTGAGCATCGCTTCCTGCAACTACATCTCCTGGATTTCATAAGAAAAAGTAATTAGATTTTTATAAGAAAAAGATAATTAGTTTTATTTCTCTTTCATATTCAATGTCTGATACTTTTATTAAGTTACCAAAATATAGTTCAACAGAAAATACAGCACCAGCTTAGAAAAACAATTATAAAGTATTTTTAAAGAAAATAAAGATGCAATATGCATATATACCAGTTTCCCAAGATGAACATACTTTTCCACGTTCCACTAAAATATTAATAAAAATAATTATGGGGAAAAAGAGAAAAATATATAATTCAAAGCCTAAAAAATAAGTAAAAGTATTTTCTAAGAAGTCTTTGTTTTTCCTAAAAGGCAAAGAAGTTTCCACTAAACTAGGGTAGAGCAAACTTTAGTAATCAAAAGACTTTTGATGAGAAGGTTTCATGGAACTACAAATACTAGTGTGATTTTTGTACTTTCTTAAAAAAAAACCTTGGCATGATATTTTGTATTTTCTTTAAAAAGACTTAATTTTTATTCAAAACTAAGTTATATAACATTTATGAATAGGCATTCTTTTGAATCAGACAACATTTATTGTATCAGACAAAATTTATCTTTCACTAATCTGAAAGCACTTACTTCAGTGATAAGATCTAAGTAAGTTTTAATTTTATTCTAGGTAGTAAAAAATATTTCAAAAGTTACCATATGTATTTTCGAGACAGGGTTCACTTTCACATGTACTAACAGATGTCAACATGTAAAATTAAATTTGCAAAGAGCGTCCCTTAACTTGATCTACTTACTGTAGGCAACATTTCATTTACAAATTGAACCTGTAGCAAATGCTCAAAACAGTGTTAAAATACAAAGGAAATGGGGGGAGAAGCTCATTTTAAGAACCTAGACAAGAAAGGAAAAAGAACAGAGCAGGAAATTCTGTGAGGACCTTGAGGTACACAAACATGTTTTTTTGATTTCCTTCCTGGTTGACAAAGTTTAGCATTAAGTATGATCACTGTCAACAGGAAAATCTGTATGTACCTGAAATTCTTTTTTCCACCCCTTTTTTGAGACAGGGTCTCATTCTGTAGTTCAGGCTCATCCTGAACTCACTGTGTAGTTCAGGCTGACCTTAAACTCATGAACTCATGGCAATCCTCCTGCCTCAGCCTCTCGAGTGCTGGGATTACAGGCATGCACCACCATGCCCAGACTATGTGGTATTGGGTAATCGAACCCAGGGCCTGGATCTCGCTAGGCAAGGTTTTTAACCACTGAACTATTCCTCCAGACCTGAAAGTCTGTATTTTGAGATTAACAAGCAAAACAAAGTCTTTTTTAAAAAGGCATATTTTCCACACAGACTTATTTATATAATACACACACACACACAGTAATAAAAATAATAGTTTGAATTAAATGACAGGCTTTCAGTATTCTGGTCACTTGCTATAATTACAATTTATGGCATGGCCAGCTCTTCTGGAAATTGTGGGATTGTGATCATATTATCCCCATCAAGGAAAAATACACACCATTACATTGTTCTATATATGAAATAAAATCTGTAAGTAGGAACATGTACTAAAACAGGTGGTAAATAGTTTCCAGTGGAAAATGTTCAACTCTTGAATTTTCGTAATATCATTAAGTTTTAATTCACGGATAAGTGGCAGGTCATTTACTCTTTGCATACCTGAAGGTACACCATCTACTCCTTTTACTGTACTAGTCATCTCTTAATACAGAAATGGAGATTAAAACTCACTTTTTTAGGAGAGTATAAAGTAAATTTTAATGGGATGTGTAAAAGGGAGAAAGTGAGGTTCAAAGTAGGAACTCCCCAGCCAGAACGGGGTGGCCAGAGTGCCTAAAAACTCATTTTAATGCAAACATCACCAAGAGAATGATGGGGGAGCACCCATATTGCTCTTTCTTTCTCTAACCCACCTCACACACACACACACACACACACACACACATATACACACACACATATATATATATATACATGTATATATATACATATATATACATGTATATATACGTATATATATATACATGTATACACACACACACACACACACATATATATATGCACTACGTAATACATTTCAACGAATACATGCATGAATTTGGGTTATATTTGTGCTTCTAAGAACAAATAAGTTTAACCTATAAAAACCACAGCTAAAACAATTTTCAAACTTTCAGAAAGAATGTACCAAAAAATTATTATTACATTATGTTTCCTCAAAGGCAATAAGTAGATGAATGCTCAAGACAGATAGAAATGCCATGCCCAATGGAAGCCACCTGACAGGTGTTTGTGTTCAGCAGTTTCAGGTGACATGTCTGTGTATCTGTGAGAGCACCGAAGAAAACTTGTGGACAAAACCAGCATAATGAACCAATGCTAAGTTAGGCCTGGAATCTCTGCACTTTGGTAGGCCGAGATAGTAGGATTTCAAGTTTGAGCTCAGCCTGGGCAACTTAGCAATTTAGTGAGATGTGTCTCAAAGTTAAAAGTTAACAGAACAAACAAAAACCAAAACAAACCAAACCAAAAAACAATGTTGAAGAAGTACATGTCATTATACAGTTATTAAATACATTTTTCACCAAAGGAACCATCGATTTTAAGAGCTGGGAAACAGCCTAGAGACCAGTCCAAGCCCCAGAATCCCTTAGGGTTCATCTGTGATTGGAGAAAAAGCATCAAGTGCACTATTTTGTACTTCCAGAAATTGTTCTTTTTCCCATTATTTTTTCAAACCTTTATGTAAAGAGGAGCATTAGCAGGAATATTTACTTTTTAATATAAAGGAAGGTAGAAAGCTTTTTGGGAGATCGACACAAGAAAAATGAACTGGGATAAAAATAACACAAGCTGCAAAAAACAAAAAAGGCCAATTTCTTTCAGGCCAGGGATCAGTTACAAAATGCCCCATGATCCTCACATTCCAAATACTCTGCTCAAGTGCCTGCTGTCTGCACATAACGGGGGACTTAGTTTCAACAACTGTTCCATCTCCATGCACTTCTTTTGTCACTTACTGTGTTATTAATACTTGACATTTCCTTAGAGGCACAACTTTATATTTCTGTAGTCATTTGGCTTGGTTCCTCAGAAAATTTAAGCTACAGCATTAAGAGATTCTCTGACTCATTTGCCTGCCATCAGTTAGAATTACAACTGACTAAAGCTTGTTATCAAAGCAATATTGAAATCATATGTTTAGAACAATAAAACAGTACATTAAGAAATATATAAAATAACATTCATTTTCATTCTAGAAGTGGGCATGTCTCCTAGTGTTAAAATACATTTACAATATGTTAGTGATCCAAAGTCTCCTCTCTTTAAATCATGTGTGACTGCTCTACATTAAGAAAAGAATGTAATTTTAAATGAGATATTCTTATGCGAAGTAAGTTGAATATTCTAGTAAAAGTTTAAATACTAATTACATAAAGTAATATGTCATACAGGCAAAGAAATATAGAAAAAAACAGATAACGTGAAGTAAGCAATGGAGGGCTATAGGTACATATGCCTGTGTGCACATGTGCACACAGACACATGCATTATAGAATATTTCTTACTTTGCACTATTGGGGAGAATCAAGTCTACTTGTTTACCAATTTAAAACCAATGTGTAAAATTTCTACTAATTTAGGATATAATTTTAAACAAAGTATATGGAACTTAGTTTAAGGTCTTCTTAGCGACAATAACACTACTGATACTATCAACAGTAAGCACTGCACACTGATGTTATCTAGGGATTCCTTTATGACATAAGAGAGCCCCGGGGCGATGTTTGCTCTACATAACTTTGCTTTCTGAGGGCTGACCATTGCTTTGTACAGTTTTCTTCTATCCTGTTACTATTTCTGCCTCAAGAGTATACAAAGTAGAATCTCACTGCTAAAAATAAAGTTGCTACTCTGCAATGAACAGAGAGATGTAATACATCACGTTTCTTTGCAAATAAGAGTAAAACGGTTGAGAGAAAGAGCACGGAGGGTTCTCTCTCTCGTAGGGAAAGTACCTGAGGAAGGCGAGCACTGGGGAGGCACCCACGCAACGAGTTCCAGCAGCAGGCGGGATAGCAGCAGCACAGCCTTCATGGGTTAGGTGATTTCCCAGGCTTCCTTTGCTCTTACATCCCACATTACTAACTTTTAATATAGGGACCCAAACACTTATTTTGGCTGCTTGATATTTTTATTTTCTTCCTTAATACTTTGGGATATACAGATGCACCGATTTCTCAAATCCAATGTGATTATTACATAACATAAACACATACTAATCAAAAGGTCAATTTTGAGGGAAAAAAAACCAAAAGAGGTGTCATTGGCAAAGGACAGGGTGAACCTGTATCAGACCACCTTGTTTTGTTAATGTTGCTTTACACAGAGTAGAAGTACAGCTTAAGAAAGAGATTCTAGTCTGTATTCCTGAGAAATGAAGGAGCTGGATGAGCAACCACACGCTTTGCTCCTTCTAAACCTTCTAAACTTCTGCAGCACACTTCTGAATGCCATGAGCAGGAAAGCCCATGGTACTAGATGTTCTCGTTTCAAACTCTCTTGTGAAAGACAGCATTATTCTCTTGCAATCATTTCTACACACAGTTAGCAAAGAACATAGAAAAATGATGTAAAGTTCTACGTTATAATTCCTGTCATCACAGGATAGATAACCAAGTATACTGGAAAACACAATATGGAAAAATATTCCACAAAGTACCTTATAAAGTATTCTTAATTCAGAATACATTATTTTATCTTTCAACTTCAGAAAGGATGAAATAGGCCATATTTTAAAAAATTAACTTTTGTGCTAATTTCTATTTCTGGGAAGCTGGTCCCTCATAGGCAGCTGAGATCATAGGTTACTGTGTTCTGTGAATTTATTAGTATTTTTACCTACCTTTGCTCAATTGCACTGGCATGCTTTCAGATTTCATCAGCCTCTGCTGCTGCTGCTGCTGCTGCTGCTGCAGCAAATGGTGCCTGGGGACTTCTGCGGAGATCCTGGTGGGATTCACAGCAGCGGAAGAGTTGCCACTGTTGGCCCCAGGTACAGGGCCACCTGGGCATCCTGGAGCCATTGCTGGAGAAATCAGTTTTCTTCCAAAATTAATCAGGCTATTAGAGACCTTATTTATATTCAGAGGAGTGCCTTTGGTACTAGTCCTGAGAGAGAGAGAGAGAGAGAGAGAGCGAGAGAGAGAGAGAGAGAGAGAGTGTTAGGTGGATAGACACGATTTACATTTTTTAGATTATAGAATGACTCTTTGACATATTCCATTCATATAAAAACATAATAAACTTAATCTTGTTCTGCTTTGAAAAAGGCCATTTACTAGATCAGCTATATAAGGGAAGAACTGAAAACTTAAATGATCATAAAATAATGTGAAATTCTTAAAAAGAGAACCTATGGAAAACAACAGTCTTATTACTTTTTGTTCATTCATTCATTTTGAGGGCAGGGAGCAGATCTTACTCTGTAGTCAAAGGGTGGCCTTGAACTCGCAGCAATTCTCATAGCCTCTAGAGTGCTGGCATTACAGGGATGTGCCACCACACCCGCTTACAGGGTGCTAGTGAACGGAAACCAGGGCTCTGTGCTTGCTGTGCAAGTGCTCTAACTGCTGTGCTTTACCTCCAGCCCCTCATTCATTCTTATTTTTTTTTTAACAAACAAGATAGACAATATGCCAATATTGTGTTACGTTCTGAGGATGCTACCAGGCAGCAGGCATAGTTCCCTTTCTATAGCTTCTACACCAAGAAAGAAGAAAAACACTAATTAAAAGTTACACAAATAAAGGTATGTTAAAAACCTATGATGTGGACCATAAAGGAAAATTACAGAACCTGGCAAGTCCTGGAACATGGATTGTACACCAAGTTTAATCTTATTCTGAAAAGAAATGCTTCGAAAAGCTATAGGTAAATTCACAGAGATTATATCAACTGTCCAGTTTATTAAAATTACAATCCACCCCTGCTCCCTGGCTCTCCACTCCACATTTTCCTGTCCCATTTCCATGGTTTCTTTGTCTTGACGGCACTTTTCATTACTTGACGTACTATAGATTTCACTTATTTCATTCTGAGAAATCATAAAAGTTTGTCCAACTACTACAATCCCCATTCAAATATGGGTCTAAATTAACACCGCTATACTGCCTTTGTCTCGTACACTGTAGCTGTTTTCAACTACTGGTAAATGCTAGCTGCATTTACCCAGAGCCTAAGTCTTTCTCCCATTCACAGTGAAAATTTCTGCCGCCTAGCATAACGAGCCAATCTATGCTCTGCTATCTGTCTCTTCTCATCTTTCAGGACTGTTGCTCCTGCGGCCATCATTTCTCTCTACCACACCACTCCTATCGGCATAAACCACGGTGAATGTGTGCAGGTACACACCCACTTCTCCTTGGCTTCATGAGGCATCTCCAGTCACCATCCCACTTGTCTGCTTACATTCCCCCCCCACCCCCCCAAGCTATCTTCATTGCTACTTTTACATCCTGTCTTTGGTCCATTGAGTTCTGGTTGTAGCCTTGTCACTACTGTCTTTAAACCATCCAAGGTTACCTAAGATTTCCTGCTGAGGTCCATTCTTTGTTTAACTCTGCTACTCAATAGCTATCAACTCCTCAACCACTTGCTTCACACATTTTCTTTTTTGCCTTCTGTTGTTTGCCAGCACTGACACAACAGCATCTGGCAGAGGGCACCAAATAAATCTCTGCAAGTAAACAGTTACCTCCCACATGACTCACAACCTTGCAGTATATTTCAGGGCTACTGTCTTAAAGGCTGGTTATAATTATGAATTACATTAACTGTAGGAGGTAGTCTACCTCCATGACAATAACAAATGTTACATGGTATTACTATCCAAATCATTAATAGAAACATAAGTCTCTTCACAAAAGTACAAATGATTCTGCTGCTGGATCTTACTTAAATTGAGTTTTACTATCATTTTTTTTCCTCCCAATTTAACTGACAGCACTTATGTAGTAATTCTACTTTTTGTATGATAGTTCTGTTCTTGGCATCAATAGGTATTATCCTCAGGCCAAACTGACCCATAGTGCTGGGTTTCAAACAAATGAAAACTATGCTTCTTCCTTCCATGAAGTTTTCTCTAATGATGTTAGTTACTATTGTGGGCTAGGTAGGAGAAACTTACCTTGCTTTGAAGATAAAACAAATCAAATTTAAAACCTAGAATTCAGGTTTCTAAAAGAACGATTTACTTATTTATAACACAGTGAAATGTGCAAAAAATTTAAATGCTTCCATTTGTATCAAGTTTCATCTTTAAAGAACACAGTTCTTTAATGGCCTTCAAAAACTATTCGGGTATGTTTTCTCGTATAGATAAGAATAGAGAGAGCTTCTACACAGGTTACCTTCCTAATGAGATAGCATATTATCAACTTATTGATATCACAGGTTAGCAACAGACACAATTTTCAACTTTTGTTTACTGAGATTAGAAAAAAAGGATGAGATGTACAGAATGTATAAACTGCAGATTACCAGGCATTCACCTCTGGCACTGCATTACACTGAGGAGTTGGCATGCATTCTGCCTCTCATGAGTGACAGAAGAAAGATGATCTATCATGACACTTAGGTTCAGCTGCATTTTAGTTTTGCTTATTTGTAAATCAAGATTCATAATTCACAGACATGCATTAAGTTTTAATGGTGTGTACCCTTTTTTTCTTTATAAACAAGAATGTACTAGTTAAATTCCCATATTGCCAGTTGTAAAATATGTAAGTTGATAAAAGTACTAGGAAACAGCTAGCATATTATCAAGAGAATAAAGTTAATGCATCTTCATTACTACTAATAACCATGAAAAACATATAGATCAAGTTCATGCTGAGTAATTTTTCATCTGAATACCACTTAAAAAGGAGATGAGCACTATTTCCTTTTCGGAGCATTTTTCTGGTTGTTTTCAACCACTTTTCTTTAACCACTTTATCTACTAGGCAGTTTCAGAAGCACCTTTTCTTTACAACATAACCATGAAGGTGGGCATTCTTTGAGGACATTAACAATTACAGACCATGTACTTTTAGGGAAAGCATGTTGTCTATAGTTTTTCAGGCATGTCAACTTTTTATGCTGCAACTATCTTAGACTGAAATATGAGTAGCAGCATTCTTCACATGAAATACTAATAAACAGCCCCCAACACGTATTTATGGCAATGAAGTATATTATTCACATGCAAAAACTAATGGAACTGTCAAGAGATATAGTGGACAACAGGGACTGGATTGAAGATGGAGTGGATTGCATAATAAAAAGGAAGGAGACTCTGTAGTCAAGAAGATACTATCAAATCTAGTAATTAAATAACTCAGTGTAATCCAAGTCCTTCACTATTATTCTCTATTTACTGTCATTAAAAATAGTAACACACAGAACTGCCAAGAACTTACTTTTGGCACCATCATTTAGCAGGTTAAATCAGTAGTACTTTCAGAAGATCAAAAAATGTCTTCAAAACATCTGTTCTATAATGCAACTCTGACTTAGCTTCATTGAGAGGCTTCTGCTATTCAACTGATAAAACTCTGAAGTGGGAAACTCTGGCTATTTCTTCCCAGCCTTTTACCACTTCACTGATACCCTGAAGCAGGTTTTTCTGAATCTTACTCCACTGAAAGAGCTCCAGGGTGTGTAGCACCTTCTTAAGTATCCGAACCTGAACTTATTTTCATTCAGCTTCTAAAATTCTTCTTAAGGTTTAAAAAAAAAATGACCTCTTAAAAAGTCTTTGCAATCTTTTCTCCTTAGCAGCTAAATTTTCACATCTTTCTGGCCTATCTCCTTTCTATCTATGGATTTGTTAGATATGACATGACTAGTATCTATCTCACTTTGTGCAATCTGATTTTTGTTTGTATTTTTGTCAAAGAATCAGTTTTCCATTTTTTTAAAATTATTTTCTCTATATTCTGATCTATATTTCTTTATTTCTTCTTCTGTATTCTCCAAGGTTGAGCACTTGCCCAGTCATATGCTCATTCATTTATTCACTTTGTTGAACTATCTCTTTTAATTAAAAGACTGAAAGCTATACATATGAATCTGGTTATTGTACTAGGAAAAAGTTTATTCCCCATTTTCTAAATTTTCTGTTGACAAAATTATTTAGACACATTTAAAAATTTTCAGTGGTTATGTCTGCTTTTATGCAAATACATTACTCAGTTTTTTTAACTCAGTAGAAACATTAATATCAGAAAAATGGAAGTTGGAAAATGTTCTAATTTTTCAAAAGATAATAAAGACCACAAATTAGAACAGAGCTACTTTACGTAAATATTTTTACTACTTTGAAATAGACAGGATTTATTACAAGTAGCCAGTATAGTTCACTAAGTCATTACAAGACGACTTTACTTCCTCTTTGACAGTGTTTAAGATCTTCACAATTTTGTCTAAGAATGTCAGCACCTATGGATATGATGGAGGCTAATGCATGCTCAGTTATGGCCAACCACTTGTACCCAGCCTCTACTTCTCAAAGTCTAGGACCCACTAAACCTTTTGAGGTCTTCTAGGATGTTACATGTCTTTTAAAGACCAGATTCACAGACGTGCCTAGAAACCTTTTTTTTTTTTTTGGTCACAATCTCTATTTGAGTATAACTTTGAGAGTATATACCCTGTGAACACCTAAGTTTCCTTATCCCTAAAATAATGGAGATAAATTTTATGATATTTTTCGGTTTAAGGTAAAAAAGTTCTACGGTTTCATGATGTGAAGAGAACATGTGTTAGTGGATTTCAGACCAAAAGCTAGAGGCACCTAGTATAGCAGATAAAAGAATCAAACTTGAAAATATAGCAGGATATAAGAAATATTAACAAAGACAAATAAAATCTCCTGGATTCATGTTAAATTTGTGTAATCATGCATTACACATAGAACATGGGGGAAGAGATTAAAATAAGTTACTATTTAAAATTATTCAACAACTTCACAGATATTCATGTTTTGGTTTGGCTGACTATGCTAATAAGATGAACCTACAGTGATTATTCTGAAGAAAATTAAGATTTCTAGGCTTCATTAATACTAGATGAGTGCCCACACTGTAAGAATTACTGTATTACCATAGAAGTCAGTTTGTGGTGATTTATTAGTTTATGGAAGAAATATTTATAAAATGAAAAAGACCAGTGGGAGTTTTGAATTAAATTGGAAGAGGAATGGTTAAAAAAACAAAACAAAACAAAACAAAACAAAACAGAAAACAAGATCTGCAGGGGTATAAGAGCTACCATGAGGAAAAACAACCCTTATTTTTGGTGTGACTTTTACAAACAAGACGATTTACAACAGTGAAAAAAGTCAAAGAAGCAACAATACGGGAAATCCTATTTAGGACTTCTGGACATGATGGTAGCCAAGTAACACAGCTGCGTAATGTTTCCTTGTGGACTCACTTAAAAAGCTGAGAACACAGTCAAAACCCACTTGTTCAAAAAGCTAGGACAGCCCGAGTAACTGAAAGCAGGCCATGGTAAAGTCAGAAGCCCACAGAAAACATTGGAAGCAGAGGTAAACAGCAGCCCTGGAAGTTGTCCTAGGCCAACTGTGAAAGGCTGGTAGCTGCTGGCATCCGCACATGGAGGAAGCATGCCTGGAGTCTGGAACCTCTGACTGAGGTCTGGGAGAGGAAGGAGCACCCCAACCACTGAAAGGAGGCCATAGGAAGGTCAGAAATCCCAAAGACATATCAGAAGTGGAGAAGAACAGCTGCCCAGGAAGCAGTCCCAGGCCAAATGACTGTGGCCCTGAACTGCTGGCATCTACAGATGGAGTAAAGCCGGGAGTCTGGAGCCCGGAGCCTAGATCCTCTCACAGGGGTAAGTGCAGAACTGGGAGAAGTGGGAATTGACAGCAGCTGGTAGCCCCAGCCACCGGAAATGAGCCTGCAGGTAATACACAGTACATACACAATGTGAGCTTCCCCTAAAAAAGGCCTCCTGCAGCCTAGATCAGAAACAGTGCCAGCAGCCATAACAGGCAATGACATAAGCAGGAGCCATTTAAAAAAAGAACCCAAGACTGAACTGTTTACAGTAAAAGAAACTTTGGAAGAGTACATCGGGGTGTTTGGAGTCATTCTTAAACAGTGCCTAGTAAGAAACTGGCAGAAGAGACAGCTGTGCAGAAGAAAGGCCAATGACCTCATGAAAGGCTTGGGTGTAGTGGGAGCAACTGAGGGTGGAGAGCCCTACCCTCAGGGGAGGGAAGCCAGGACAAGCAGGAGAGCTTTGCTCAAGGGCCCGGGTGTGATCATGACACCACAGAAGCCATTGGTCTATTAAGTCCCCCCTTACTGTCTACTCTCAGCATAGAGCTCAGAAGGATCCCCATGTCACACACACTCTCAGACCCCTTCAAGAAACCTCTCTGCTAGGCCTTTCAAAGTGAAGTCCCTCAACAATAGGCACATGGGAAGAAGACAAGGAAAGAGGACACCCACCTAAATGCCTGAGACCCCAGAAACTAATGTTATGGGCCCTGAAATAGTGGAACTGAGGGAAAGAAGTCAAAAAGCAAAAAGAGTTGAACAGTTGGTTCAAACAAGATATTCTCAATGAAATGCAAGCAACGATCAGTGGGCTTAAAGAGAAACTTACTAAACAAATTGTGCTCCTAATGGAAACAAAGCTTACTGAGCATATAGAAGCCAAAAATAATACGTTGGCTAAGACCAATAAGGAAATGTGAGATGTGAAGGAACATTTTCATAGAGAAGTGAATATTGTGAGGACAGAATTTCAGACCTTGAAGACAAGGTTAAGGCAACAAATGCTATAATTAGGCACAACTCCAAAACCAGAAATAAGCAAAGTAGCTGGATACAACAGTTGATGGATGATTCAAAGAGAATCATTCTTAGAATTGTGGGTGTGGGAGAAAGAGCAGAAGACAGCATGGAAGGTACAGAGAATTTATTCACTGAAATTTTGTAACAAAATTCCCCAAATCTAGAAAGACAAATTAATTCTCAGGTACAAGAAGCTTATAGAACACCAAGTGATTTCAACAAGTGAGTCTTGCCACAACATATAATCAAAACCTCAGAAATGTAACATAAAGAGAATATTAAAAGCAGCAAGACAAAAACAGGTATGATTTTACCAAGGCAAATCCATTCGGATTACTGATTTCTCAGTGCAGACTTTAAAGGCCAGGAGAGCCTGGAGCACAATCTTTCAAGATTTAAAATACAGCAAGTGTCAACCCAGGATATATCCAGCAAAATTATCTATGACAATTGAAGAAATACAGATTTTTCATGAACAAGAATTCCTAAAGAAATAGGCAACCACTAAACCAGCGTTGTAGAAATGCCTGAAGGAATCTTAGACAGACAGACAGACAGACACACACACACACACAGAGAGAGAGAGAGAGAGAGAGAGAGAGAGAGAGAGAGAGAGAGAGAGAGAGAGAAGCACCAAGGAATACCAAACACCAAGGAATACCAAACACCAAGGAATACCAAAGAAGAGAAACATCTAAAGAGAAAGTGTACCAACAAATTTGATTAGTATCCTACTAAGAGTACCAGCTCTCATAAAACTGTAAACTTCCCCCTATGTATTATTTTTAATAGTATAATATTTTGTAAAACATAATTATATTCAAAATGGGGAACTGTTAAAAAATCTTTTAAAAATGTATGCATGAATCTATAGATGAATACATAGATATAATAATAAGCCAAATCTGGCAAGATGTTAGTACATAGTGAAATGTAAGCAAATAACTAAAGTTAAATTCTGAAATAACTAAGTATGCCATTATATCTGTTATATGTAATATACTTTTGTGATATAGATTTAACTTCTTTTAATGCAACAATTCAATATAGATTTAAGTTCATTTAATGTTGCAATTCACTTATTTTGTCATTGATGTGAGTTTATCACAAGAAAACTGATTGATGTAATAATAGTCTGAATTTCTTCTGAATGTACAAACATTTACCTTTCAGTACTCAGCTAAGGAATTTGAAATTTAACTTTTCTTTTTCTTTCTCATATTTTCTAGCCTTATGAATTTCATCGTTATAGTTCTTTTCTTATATGAACTGGTAGTTGAGGCCATGTTAAAGTATCTCAACAAAGATATAGTTAAGAAAACAAACAAAAAAAAAGAACTTTCAGCAAATCGCTCCAATAAAGGGTTCTGCGGGACTCAGAGAAGAGGCACCAAGATAAGGCCACTGCAGCTCGTTCTAGGGTGGGAAGCTGAGCTAAGAGTGGTGATTTGAGTGGTGAAGTGAGTCAGATGAAGAAGATTAAATATGTTAAGTATTGCACAGTTTCTTTGATTTGGGAAACACAGAATACAGGCATTCTATACAACCACGTGGGTGTGATAGCAGGAGTTATGGGGGGATGGAGAGAGTGTGGGAGGGCCAAAAATGGGGGGGAGGGACTGAAATGTGGATGTGATACATCTGTGCATAAAATACTCGTTTATTGTACACATTTTATATTGCATATTTATTAATAAAATGGGGGAAATTTACTTATAAATCTAAAAAAAGAAAAGAAATACTAATGTAGTTATTTAATAGTTTCCATGTAAAATCATAAATTTTTCAATTCTGGGATTGTGTGAGTTAAAATTAGAAAATCACTTTCAAATGTGCAGGCTTTGTGCTCTAGCACAGGTGAGAGGCAGCCTAAATGAAAACCTCGGCTAACTCCAAGAGTTTGGGATCTGCAATGTCAAATGGCATCTCCCATCACAGTCATTATGCATTAAGGTGATAAGACGGAGTAAGCAGCCTTTACACCGGTCTAGGACCAAGAGGAACGGAGGCCAAACTCCCACAGACATTTAAGGGTTATATGTCTTAATTGTCCTGTTGGCCTTGTATCCTTACTTGGAATTTTTTATTCCTTTTGCTCCTTTCTATTCCTCTCAATTTCCCAAGATCTTTTTTTCTTTCAAATATATTGTGTCATTGTTTCATTGTACTGCACTTTTTTTTTTTTACCATGAAATCTGACTTCAAAATTATTACGTGCTATGAGGAGAAGATGTGGGAAAAGTCCACACACATACACACATATATTTATGTAACTAGCATTTGGCAACAAAATAGTATCTTCATTGCACTCCTATATTTTCACAGTTCATTATCTACCTATTTGGGTGAAAGATAGCTTATGTTCATTTCTTCTAGTAAAAAAATTTAAAAGTTTTCAAGTTTGTAAAAAATACTTTTCAAGATTATTCTAACATCTAAGTTAATATTATTTAAAAAATGCATTAAATTGAAAGCCTTGAATTTCATAAAGTAGTTTTCCAACTTTTTTAAATTCTGTAACTCTGAGTTTCAGTGCACCAAGTTATCTCAATGAAAGACACCTATATCTAATATTAATTTGTTTTCTATATTGTGAGGCTTATCATTTTAGACAATGAACTCCCTCTACATCTCAAGAGTCTATAGATTTTGCAAGCTTTTATTAAAACTAAATAATAAAAGTTAGGATGCTATTTTAATACTTTTTAGGAGTTTGAATTTTAAGAGACTTGTCTTCTTTCAATTATAAACTACAGTTCTTTTATCTGTAGCAGCTAAATTTTCCTTAAGGTCATGCAATGCAATAGGAGTAGTGCTTGTCAGGAATAAAGAAGCTGGCCTGATGAGATGTTGAATGTGATGTAAGCCAGACTGTGAAGCTCACCTGACTGGGTTTTGTATACTTATATTATTGTTCAAACTAACATTACAAATAATATGCAGTTATATATAAATCATAGTGCATAAGGTCATTAGCTAGACTCCTCAGGACACACAAATAAAAACGAATACTGGTGTTGTATATTTTTAGAGTGGTAGCTTTCAATTATGCATTTTCTGTCTTCATGTACCTGAGACATAATAAAAACCCACTGTCTGTATTAGCAGGTTTTTAGGGGATTAGAGATGTTTTGGCCAAAGAAAACACATCAGAATGGAAGAGAATATACTTTTGCAATTACACTTATTCAGGAGTATTACCCTCTTTACCTTTCTTCCCCACTTTGAGAATCACTCTCTATCTTTACAATTAAGAATACCAAAAACATCTGCAGTTAAACATTTATCAAGAATTGCTTGTTGGGGTTTTAATACAGTTACATGAATGCCAATAAAATAAAGTTATTAAGGAATCCATGTGTTGGGTAAGCTTGATTGTGTCAACCCAAATGAACTGAGAGCTGCACAGGGCCCTGGTGGACACACTTCCAAGGGCATCTGGGTAGGCTGTCCAAGTATGGCCCGGGGGTCTAGGTCTCTGTTCCTCTGGGGGACTGTTCTCAGGCTGTGCTTCCTATCCATGATAAACTAAGCAGCTTTGCTCTGCCAAGTCCTTCTGCCGTAATGAATCCCTTGAAACCACAGGTCAAATGAAACCTCTCCTTCCCGGTCCTAAGTTATAGGTGTCACTACCGTTTTTCAGTGATGAGACAGCTGACTAATACAGTCTACGACAGGAGACAGTCCCATTTCTTAAATGCAGGCAAAAGTAGGAATAGATTAGATAGAGGAAGAAAACTGAAGAACTGCAGATTCTCTTTAAACACTGTAACAGATACAGACACAGCCTACAGACTGGCCATCATTACACAAACGTCTCACTGGATTGGCTGTGTGTGTCAGGCCTTTGATAAAGGAGCTAGCCTCAGGAGGTGATGTCACACTGGAATAGAGAAACAGGACACATCCAGAGCAGGAAGCCTGTCCTTACTAGCGACATGGCATGATGCTGGGACTCCTGGCTGGCTTGCTGCAGGCAAAGGCAGACGTCTCTGCTCTGGGCTTCTCCTGACTCTCAGTACCCTCTTTTGCCAGTTCCATAATTAGTCCTTAGTGAGGTTATAAATTATTCCCAGTTTATTTGAAAAAGATCCCTAACCATTTAACATTTTCACTACAAGCTTTCAAAAGCGTTGTGAAGATGCAGCCTGTCACTTAACAGCAACTTTGCTATTTGGTGAGAATATTATTTATTATTTTAATACTTAGATTAGTTATGTTCACACGGGGATTTGGATTATTTTATGTTCACAATGGGATTTAAACACCTGCTTTGTTCACTTGGGCCCTGAAATGCATTATATGAAGATGAAGAATCTGCATTTTGAGAGTATTTATGACCTTAGTATTATTTGCTCATTGATTTGTAAGAAATAACTATATAATTAGATATTTTGTCTTGTGTCTAGTTCAAATATTAAAAATATCTTCTACATTACATATTTCTCTTTTTATTTATAGTATTTCATGATATATGAAAATTTAAATTTCCTTCTAATAACCTCATTTAAATTTTTGTGTTTTCTGTTTCTATGCACATTATGGTTTAGATGTGGAATGTTCCCCAAAAGCCTCATGTACTTGGATGTGAGGAATACCTACAGAACCATGTGCTGTGAAGAGGTGAAGCCTGGGAAGAAAGGGAGGATCATGGGGCTTGACCTGGAAGGGGCAGATTACTGGAACAATACCTGGAAGAGTATACACTAGTTCTGCCCTTCCTTGCTCATTCTGGTTCCTGACTGAGAAGTGGTGAACACTTTTTCTCCGGCTAGCCTCTGCCATATGCTTCTGCCATTGCCAGCTGCCCATGAATAGACTGAGACCTTCTGAAATTGTAAGCTAAAGTAAACCTTTCCTTCCTTAAGTTTTGGATGTCAGGTATTCTACCCTAGCAAAGAAAAACAACAACAACAACAACAAAAACCCTAAAACAAGGCATATAATGTTTCTCTAATAATACTCCACTCCTTTTTTAAGAGGTCTACACTAAAAATGGTAAAACAGTACTAAAAAACTGAAAAATGTCTAACTACATAAAAAACAGACCACTCTCATAAATTATTCAGTGGTGTTTTTTTGATACCAGTTTTTGTACCAGCTTATTGACTGACAGATTTCAAAGTAATTCCAACCAGATCTCAAAAAAAAAAAAAAAAAAAAAACCCTTACTACAACGGCCGTAAAATTTATCTGAAAATGTAAAAGATCTAGAATAGCCAAAATAATGAAAGAAAACAAATTCGGAGGACCTACTCTACCCGAACCAAGGCTTACTAAAAAATTATGTAATTAAATACACGTGTTAGTGGAGAACAGTCTAGAAATGGGTTCATACATACATGGCCAAATGATTTCCAATTGATAATCCAATCAACAGAGAAAGGAGATTTCCCACTATTTTTATTAATATACAAATGTAATACGCAGTATTTACAATGAATTTGGGTGTTTTGTACACCTATGTATCGCATCGACTTTACAATCCCTTCTCATTTTCTACCCTCCCAACCCCTCCCTGTCCCTTCCCCCGACTCCGGCTACCACTAAATGTGGTTCCACAGAATGTCTGTTTTCGGTTTTCCAAGTCAGAGAAACCATACAGTGTTTAACATATTAATCTTCCACACCTAAGTCATTTCACTCAAGTCACCACTCTACCCCAGCTTCCTATTCCTCAAATGGGTTTGCAGTAGTCAAATCTTGATGCCTCTTCTCTGAATCCAACTAATCCCTTTAATGGGATATTTACCAAAAGTTTTTTTTCCATATTTTGCTATATCTTTGTTGTTATTGTTAAACCTGGCCTTACCCACCAGTTCACATCAGAAAATATAACTACAAGCATGAAGTTCAAAAGACTAGTAAGTTTGGGAAAGAAGAAAAAAAATTAAATTTCAAAGGCCTTAGCTGAATACTAGAAGGTACATATTTGTACATTCACAGGGTTATCTTTACATCAACCAGTTTCCTTAGAATAAATTTTCATTAGTGACCTAATAAGTGAATTGATACAACAAAACAAAGTTAAAACTATATCACACTGCTACATTAAATGGCACTGAACAACTTGATATCCATATTGAAAAATGATTAACCTCAACCTTTGCTTCACTGCACACAAAAAACTAATATATAGTGGAAGAAATCAGAAAGTAGCTGCCTCGAAAGTAGCATGAGAATTGATTACAAGGGAAGAGGAGAGATTTCTGGGGCAAAAGAAACTTTCATTTCAGGGATGGAGGTTACGCAGGCATCCATAACAAAACTACTCAGACTGGAATACTTAAGATCCATACAATGTATGCAAATCTCATCCATTCATTTCAGAAGACAAAAGATCTATTTACCTTGTACTACACAGGATATAGTATTACCATTTTATTCAAATTGCTTATGAATGATACAATGAGCACAGACAGATATATTTACAGTGTAAATGCTTAGATGGTTGTATATAAACATATTTCAAAATTACAATTATACAGCCATGTCTCTTAGAATTTTGATTAGCCAATTAACTAAAAGTGATAATCAAGACCCCTTAGTCTTTGTAGCTTAAAGAACATTATTAGCATAATATTTTCTTACCAAACTTTAGCAATAATATATCTCTGAAAACTGTAGTCAATTATGGAAGATAAGTATAATAAGTCTAATTGAAAAAAATCTTGGTGGCCACATAAAACATCCTGGAAAACCTTATGTGGTTTTTAGGTTTCAAGACAGTATTTTTTTATTAAGTCAATCAGCTAGGTATTTATTAATTATAATAAACAGTGTCAGTTACTGAGCTAAGCCATGGGAATACGAAAAACTTTATGGCCCAAATTTTGACATCAAAGATTCTCAGACTCATGAATTTGCTTTCAGACATATGTGCTAGTCTTCAATTGAAGCTAAATGCATTTATTCACTTCACAAAAATGTGAATTTCTTCTATGTGTCAGGTACTGGGACAAGAGCAGCGAAGAATGATTTTAATTTTTTCTTTTCTTTCCTTTTATTCCTTTGAGATAGGGTCTCGCTCTGTAGCCCAGTCTGGTCCTGAACTCAGTAGTGGAGCCTAGGCTGGCCTTGGACTCAGGACAATCCTCCTGCCTCAGCCTCCCAAGTGGTGGGATTACAGGCGTGTGTCATCACACTCAGCTTTACGTGGTGCCGGGAAATCAGCTCAGGCCTTGCGCTAAATGATGTGGTGTCTGCTGTCGCAGAGTTTAAATTCCATTACAACCCTTGAGAGAATCTTTCTGTCCTGTAGAACCTGCGTGTTCTCATGAAGTTCTGATAAGATCTGGCCGTGAGTGGAACTGGGTCTTTAGCTGAATCAGATCCTGATCACTGGAAGAGAAGGGGAGTGTTGGACTGCTGGCATTCTTGTGATAAAAATGGATGCCATCATGTGGAATCTTGCTAAGAAATGTGGGCTATCCTTTCCTTGAAATCTAGGTTCCTCTCCAATCCCATTTAGTTGTCCTGATGAAGTTCCCTTTGCAGCAGACCTATGAGTTGAAACTATCACTCAGAAATCACTCATTATCCCAATCAATTAGGTTATTTAGGCTAACACAGTGGGGCAGGGTGGTGGGGGAGAAAATCTGGGTAGGCCTGCACAGAGAATGAAGAGGAAGATGTGTAATTCTACTCAATATAGGAGATTGCAGCTTTAAAAAATAGAAATTCTGATCTGTGACAAAAATATAAAATTTTGATCTGACTATTCAGTTGGACATTTCAGTAATCAGAGAATCTTAGATAAATTAGATTGGTCTTTCTGAAGACTGGTCACAATTTAAATATACTTTTTTATAGCAGCAATTTCTAGCTATTTAAAGATAAAACTGAAGCAAGATTTGAGTGTTAATTTGTCATTCTGAGCTTAAAAGTTGAATGAATAAAATAAGTAAGTTCCCACTTTAAAAAATCAATGTGTAAGTCAGTGAAATCAGAGCACAGTGAATATTATCAACACATGCAATAAAAAAAAAATCTACCACTAAAATACCTAGGCACTTGCTTTTAAAGATTTAATTACAGCAATCCATGGTAAAGCATAGAAATCAGCTTTCTTGATTTTCAGATACATTCTTATAAACGAAATCACATGTTGTCTTTGCATTTTTTCTCCTTATTTAGACATGCAATACAAACAGAAACCCGATGCCAACCATGTAGCAGGCATCAGGCCACTGCTTTCTAGGTGTTAGCCTATGTCTTGTCAGATTACTCCTGGAAATTTCTCCCCAGAGTATATGTACATCCCCCTAGATCAAGGCCCTTCCCTTTTGCTACTCACTGACATTCCCCAATGCACCAACTCTGTAATAGTCTCTAAACAACTAAGAAAGTAGTGGCAAATCCAGATATTGATTAAAGACCCAGCTTGGGGAAAAAAAAATCTTAGACCTTAAGTAGCTACATAGAGACTTTGCCAAAGGCTTTAAGCTGAAATGATTTTTGGTCACAGATAAAGTAAGTGTATCACACTGAACAAGGGAATAATATGGTGGTTACATGGCCCATATACAGAAGTAGAAGATATCTTTATTAGTAAGATCATCAAGTTTGCCTCAATCTATTCTCTCTCAATTGATGAGTATGGGAACCCAGGCACCTTCATTAGTGGTGTCTCATTGGTTTTTAGTTTGTAAATATAAAAGTTAAAAATGTTATGGTATTGTAATTTTAAACATTTCCTGCTGGTCTGGTGGCACAGGCCCGTAATCCCAGCACTTTGGGAGGCTGAGGCAGAAGAACCACAAATTTGAGCCCACTCTGGGCAACTTAGTCACTTTGTGAGATCCTGTCTCAAATAAACCATAAAAAGTACCTTATTTGATTTGTTGTTGTTTTGACTCAATACCCAACATCTACAAATTTAGGGGAGGAAAGGCTTATTTTTGCTCACAGTTTCAGAAGGTCACTGTCTACTCAGGGGCAGCCAGCAGCAATGGAAGTACATGGCAGAGGCAGAGGTGGAGGCAGATCCTCATGGCATCCCAAACAGGAAGCCAAATCCCATCAAGTTCAGTCTCTCTCCAGAGAAAAACCTATATCAATCTTTCTTCTTCCTTCCTTTTATACAGTTCCAGTTCCCCATTTGGCCTCCTACATCCAGTTGGGGGTTCTTTCCTCATTTGCTGGCCCACAAATCATTCCCACTCTCAACCAGTGTGGTTCCTAATTGCCTAATCTAGGTGTGGTTTCTAAACCCTAATCTAGGCCTGGTTCCTGATTGCCTCAACTTGACATAATCTCTCCAATGGTCACAAATAGTTATGGATGTAGTTTAGACTAAAGGCCTCTTGTCCAATTCCCAGTACCAAAACAAACCAAACCAAGTTTTTTTTGCTGAGATTTCTTTTACTGTGTGCCTACTATATTCTAGGTTCTACTTTAGGTGCTGCTACACAAATAACTAGTCACACACAAAATTTAATCTCAGTGTAAGAAACAAACAAAAATATCCCCACAATTAATAAGTAAAAATTTAAAAAGCATTTTAGGGTGTGAGCTCTGCTATGAAAAACACAAAGAAACAAAAAAAAGTCACAGAATAAAAGGACAGAGCGTAAAGGTGTCTATTATTGTTAATAGAGTAGTCAGTGTGAGCTCCTCTGAATAAATGGTATCTGAATAGAGACTGAATAATGCATGTGCCATGTAGGTATCTGGGGAATAATACTCTAAGCACAGAATAGGCAAATCCGAAGCTCCAGAAGAAAGGTCATGTTTTTGTGTATAAGGGATAGGAAGCAGGCCATCTGGTTGTAGCCTGGTGAAAAACTGCACAAAGATGCTAGCAAGCGAGCCGGAGAGGAAGGTAAGATACTAGAACCTAAGATGGAGTGCGATGACGGTGGAACTATGTGGTGTTGGTCGGCAGGGCCTGGGTGGAAGGGGCAGATGTCCGGGGCTTGATCTGGATGGACTGTGTCCACGTGTTGAGATTGAGAGGTGGCCAGAGTCAAGCTTTGACTTGTGGGCCAGGAAGCGAGGGAGAAACACCTCCTGTATGGGGGGCCCAAATGACAGCTTGAACTAAGTAAGAGAATGAAGAAGAAACATTGTTACAGACTTTTCCTGGTAAGTCTCCAGTCTTGCCAGAGTCTTCAGATGCCAACTCATTCCTGACTTCACTTGGCTCCTGTATTAATACACCTGGCATTCTGCCTACAATGTCATACGCAGCTTTCCACCCTCAGCCACAGGTATTTTGTCATGGAAGTGAATAAGTAACTAAGGTAGGTGTAGAGTTAAAATCAGGAATAAATACCAGGATGTGATACGTAAATGCACCAGTTTCTTACATGTATACTAATAAAAAATTCAATCTTGAAAGCATTAAATTTGAGAAGCATATAAGATATCTAATAGGAAAAAAGAAAAGGAATATATGAATTGAAGCAGTAAAACTGAAAACATAGAGATCCTTCTGCCATACAACATATGTAAAATCATAAACAAGACTCAGGTCCTGAAGGGAATAAGTATAGAGTGGAAAAATAAAAAAAGAGGAAGGATGCAAGTGTTTCAACCTTATGAGAAAGGGGAGGATCCAACAGAGCACGGCAGGAAATGGCATGGACACCCAGAGATGGCACTTATGCTTCTTACTGAGCTGACACATTACTGAACTCACATTAATGACTTAATATTTTTTCAGTTACGCTCACTACAAATATTTTTATAATTTCCTATTACTCATTAGACTTACATTTTATTTCTGACATGTTTACTTAAAAATATCTGTTGTAAAGTCCACCAATTGTTTCCTTTGTGATTTCCTCTATTATTTTTTTAAAGATTAAAAAGTCTTTAAGTAACTTCTGGTCAGGTAAGAACTTCCATTTAATTTCTACACTTGCTTCTGGAGTACCCTATGGAGTTTATTTTTATATGCAGTATGACTATAGGTTGATATCTTTTCACAGATTTGCCTGCATTCTCAATATCAGCTATTAACTCCTTGCTTACTAAGGTCTCTGAGGTCTTCTGATTCATAAATTGGATTTCACTTGGTTCAGTTTCACTTTTCAGCTGTGAAATTGCACAAGACAGTGGAATTCCTTCCTCTCAATCATCCAATGATTCCCTATACCAGCATTTCAATGTGTTTACAAGGGAAAAAGTAAAATGGAACCAACATTTTGCAGAAAAAAATGTAGGGACAGCCAGCTAAATAGAGAAAAAACAAACAAACAAACAAGAAACAAAAAGAAAGGAGAGGATGCAGTCCATTTCCTTTGGGGGTAAAGTGTTGAAAAAATATGTTTATAAATGCAAACAATGAGTATGTATTGAGGGTGTTTTCTATACCATGCACTGCTACCTGCCAGGAAGTTATGAATAAGATAAAGTGGTCGATCTCAGGTTGCTTAGGTTTTAATGGGAAATTTTGGGACACAAGATAAGTATGCGATAATGTAACTAGTTACTGATGAGTACTATGAAGAAATAAAATCAGACAATGAGATTGCAAAAAGAGAAGAAAGAATCCGAGTGATGAAGGGTGGTCTCTCTGAGGTGGTGCCTGGGCAGAGGTCTAAATCAGGAAGAGATATGGGAAGGTGGGGGAAGGAGAAGTTATCTGCAAAGGCTACAAAAAGAGCCATAAACTGGAGAGGACCAAGGTAGCTACAGCACAGGAGTAAAGAGGAAAGGCAATCAGGAGACAATGGCAAAAAACCAACAGAGAAGAAAAACAGAAGACATCAGCATCAATGACGATAGACGACTTTGGGGGTTTGAATTGGACTGTGATCTGTCCCAAATTTTTCTGGCTGTTTCATGGAAGGTAATCTGTTGAGTGGTGAGGGAAAGAGGGGGTCTAGCTAAAATTCTGTATAAAAGAAGAATGTAAAAACGTTCTACTAATGTTCCTTTAAAACGTTATCAAAACTAAAAACTTGTCAAATGGGGAGGATATATATGTGAAAAGAATGTAAGATTCTTGAAGGTAGGTATCTGTGTATGATTTGCTCCCTAGGTGCCTCTAGAGCCGAACATGATCAGAGCCTGGCACTTAATAACAATTTGTTGAACTAAATGAACACATGACTACAGGGAATAGCTTTTAATTTGTGAAACAAGATTCAGACAACATGAAGATACAGAAGACAACTTTAGAAAAGTCTCCTGTGCTATGAAACTGCTTTCAAAGTTACAGAGTAAATCAAAATACCAAAAACCAAGTTTCATCCAAGGCTGGTTAACTTTACAGTAACCTTCTACTGCTTTTAGTGTTATAATTATGGGATTTATGTTTTTAAGTTTAAAATTTTGGCACTTATTGTAAGGTACCTCTATCCTTTGTGAGTTCCTATCTAGTAGGTGTTTTGACTCTTCAGTAATCATAAAATAAATAGCGTATATGCACTGCATAAGTGTATATTTAGATAGAACTCTACTGAAGAAAAGCTACTACATAGGCCAAGTGTTTGAGCAATAAAATTCAGACAACTTGGCAGCATTTATCAACAATAACATTTTAGTCTTTCAGAGTAAACTCTGAAATTATATTCTAATAATTTTGATAAGTTAACCCTTGAGACATTTGAGTACAGCATTATGTAGGAAAAAAACTGTTCATCAACCCTTTATAAAAAGATTAATTTCTTTAAAAAGTAGAATTTTACTGTATTTTATTCCTAGAGTGACCCTTATAATTTCTAGGTATGCAATTACAAATGCACACATAAGATGCATTTGTAAGCTTATTGGCTTATTGTACAGACAGTAATGAAACTCAATTTTAATTGTTACTCATGTAATTTAAAAAAATATTACAGATTGCCTCTTTTTGATCAATAGCAAGGATCTAGAACTATTTTTCTTATTGTTACAAAAATTAAGTTGTCAACTTCGACCAGTAAAAAGTACTCTTAACATTTAATCTTTCATTCTATCACTGACTTCAAAACATACCACTTTCTTAGGCCTTAGTAAAATTTAACCCTAACAGACTCATTATGCAAGTTAGCCATTGATAGGCTAAAATCTCCAAATAAACTTCAGCAAATATATAAAATTTCTGATGATCTCTGAGACTGACACTGATAGCTGTCCTCAGAGAGAGGGGACTTACCGGCTTTTATTCATAAGGTCTGCTCCTCGTGCTTTGTAATAATCTAAATTGGGATGAAATTGGTAAGTCACTGGTCTTGGATTTCTCTAAAAGAAAAAAGAAAGACAAATTACAATGTTTAAAGGTATTTAAATTATTCATTAACATATTAAAGGGAAGAAATTGTCATTTTTATATTCCTTCAGAAAGATCTATATAACAGTAAAATTTAATAATTGAGTTAGCTGATCACAGTCCTGATTAAAACTGAAATTGTCTGAATATATTTTATCTTAAGATATCTCATAGTTCAAATAAATTTATCCTTGTAATTACATTTATTTTTGATGATTTTCATCATTTACTAATATGACTTTTTAGAATATGAGATAAAATTATAGCACAACAGAAAAATTGTATGAGATGTATGCACAAACTATGCGAAAGAGTTAAATTTAGATACGAAGTGTCCAGAAAGCTGCTTTTTACAGGAAGAAGGAACCATCACTGGGTTTTGAAGACCGCAATGCTAAAGATGACCACTAGGTGGCACAACAAATCCTCCTCCTCTGAAAACGAATGTTACTTCAAAATTTAGCAATTCTTTTAAAGTTAGCAGTTTCTGTAACATCTATTCTTATTTTTAAGTTTAATAAGTGCGCAAAACACACAAGGTAGTAGAGATACTGGCAAAACAATCAGTTAATTGACCAATGCACATTTTCACAAAAACAGCAATAACATTCCCATTTCTGGTATTTCATATTACTTACAACAGAGCAGAAAGTTGCTTGAATCATTAGGCTAGGTGTGTCCACCTAAATATGTTACTACTGTGTATCTATTAATTATTTAAATATATCAAACTCCTGATGGGTACATAAACATAAACTTCCTACTTTACAAAAGCTTAACATTTTATAGCATAATTTAAATGAATACCATCCTCTGAGATGTTAAATTATATACATTTTCCATAAAAAGCTTTTTCATATAAAGTGCTCTAATGTTTACCCGAACATGTAAATAATTAAGTCTTTCAACCACAGTATGTCCTGTCCTTTGAGAGGTATATCTAGACATAGGAAGGCTGTATTTTATCTTAATAAAAATACAGATATGTCTAGATATCAAAACTTGTAGACATAATCCAAAAGCACTGATACCCTTGCATGTAGCAATGAGGGAGCGAAGAAGATATAATTGCCAAGGTTAAACAGTTTGAAATTCATCAAGCTAACAAGCTGCATCTTAATGGCCATGGACCTTTTCTCTTTCTGCTGAAAAGAGATTATTTACACAGCTCAACCCTTTCATATCTCTTCCAAGCCAGCCCTAATCATCTGACAAAAATGACAATCCCTTGATTTAGCTCAGGCAACTACTCCATGGTTTGGTATTCAACACAGTTCTGTAATAATCAAATGTGAATTGCCTTGATGAAGATAACTGATGCTTCCATGACTACCATACTATTAAGTCTAACAGTGTAACTTTTCTCTGTCTAGGAAATATATAGGTTTCCTCTTGGTAGCTGATGACAACCTGGACCCAACTATAATGGGAACATAAAATCGAGGTTAAAGCCACTGGCAGACTGACAGTGCATTCGTGATTTATTTTAAAAATTAACATTCACAAGACTATCACTCACAACTAATCCTGTTCTTTATTCTCAGTACTTGAAAATACTTTTTTTCTAACATAAAAGGCTTTTCTTCTCTGACTTCCAACAAATTAAAAGGATCATGTTACTTTTGGCAAAAAAATAATGAAATGCAATCACGCTTAGCGGTTTCTTGAAATACCTTTATAAAGAAATGACAAGCAATTCCAGACACAAACTGCTGATCTACCTAAGCACTTAAAGTTATTATTAAGAATAATGATCTAACTGGGACATATGAATGACGCTCATGTACTACTTTCACTGAGACCCATTTAAATTCCCAGAAGATTTACTAGTATCGAAGGAAGAGGAGGCTTCAAGGACCACTGTACTGGAAACAACCCAAACAAGAAGAATCAAAAGAAAAATAACACATAAAATACTGAGAAAAAACCAGTTACTGTACAATGTTACCCAATAGGGTTTTCTGTTGAGATGATGATGATGTTATTTTTCAAACATACAAATATAGGAAGTCTAGACCAACAGAAAAAAACAATGAGAGTCAAAAAAGCAAACATCACCAGTAACTTAAAATTTTCTAGGAGAAAGGAGATAGATAAAACTTCATATAATATTTTATTTAATTAATTATATACATAATTTTACCATTTCAACACAAACTCAATATAAAATTTTATAGAGAGACTTTATATTTTTTGTACAGTTTTTAGAAAACTGTGTATTTTACACTTACACATATCTGAATTTGGATTATTCACACTTGAACAGCCAGATGTGGCTTGTGGCTACTTGGGTAGCACGGAATTAAATGACTGGCATATCTACAAACTACCACATAGCTATAAAAATCAACCCGTGGACATGAATGATAAAAAGGGTATTACTGTCTTAGTTCCTTTCTCAGTGCTGAGACACAGTACCCAACACCCACAACTTCAGGGAGGAAAGATTTATTTTAGCTCACAGTTTCAGAAAGTCTCAGTTCATTCACGCGCAGGCCATGCAGGAAGCACATGACAGGGCCGTGAGGGAGGAGAGGCTGTTCATGGCAAGGCAGACAGGGTGCCAAGAGAGTAAGGGAGGGTGCAGCTAAGACATATCTGTGTAGGTTTTTGTAGTGATTCATCACTTCCAAGCCAAGTCCCACTGTTCTGTCCTTTTTTGACCCAGCTCCACCGCTTAATATGGTTCCATAGGTATCCCCCACAACAACCAAATACACGAGGCTTTTGGGGGACATTTCACATGCAAACCATAACAGTTATGGGTACTTTTGTACATTAAGATTACTGGTGGTTTTTCAATATAGCCATAATTCTTTTCTTTTAATTAATTGCTAATTTTATCTTTTCAGAATTAGTTGTTTTTTTTTAAAGAAAAGCCTCACACAAATAAAACCAGCAAATTAAAACTAGTAAGTTTAGATCACTGTTAAGAACATCTATAATTGTACAATAAAAGTAAATGAATAGACAAGTGGGACAACATACCAAAATAAAAACAATTGTTTCTATAGGGGGTAGATTAGAAAAACAAAATTCTAACTTTATGCAATTGAAATATTTTAAAAGTAAAGAGATATGTACTTTTCTGACAGGATTCTCTTTCAAATAAAACTGTATAGAAAAGTAATACCTCTTTTAATTTTTAAACATTTTGTATTTTCCTCTTAAATACAAACCATGAGAATTTTACATATGTAAAACTGTATACATGAGGAAGATCAGCCTTCCCTGAAGGATATAATTTCTCATTGTGTAGAACATGTTAACTCAGTAATTTCAATATTATGACTTTAACTCCCGTTTCACAGGCTTTAGCACTTTACAAATACCAATGTACATATTTTACACAATGCTTCACTTTGCATGAATTTTCCTTTGGAAGAAAGGTAGGAGACTAGTAGTCCTATCTTATTGAACTCATAATGGCCTTAAAATAGAATATTATTTATATTCGATGATCACAGAATTTTCCTATCACTGGAAACATGAATCACAGGCTAAGTTCACTCTGGGTTTGCAATCCCTTCCAAATATAGACCAACCAAGATGGAACTGAAAGACGTTAGTTAACTACACAAATAATTTGACTTTTCAATGAAGGCTGGATAGAAAAAATAGTGAATTTGTAAATTAAAAAAAATTATTACAGTAAAAGAAACATGGTCATTAAATGCCTTCAAAGTACTTCCCTTGGCTTTGAAGACATATTTCATTATTCTTGCCTTATTATGAAGAAATTCTCTAAGTCCTCTTTTGTAAGCATTTCTAGTTCTGTTGTTGCAGTTACCTCAATGTCGAAGCAATTCAAAATGTTTATCTTTCATGGTCATTTTGATATTGAGGAAGAGCCAGAAATTACATGGTGCCAGAAACAGTGAATAAGGTGAATGAGGACACAGTGTAAATGTTTTAATGAGCCTGTCTTTCTATGGATGCATGGTACATGGTAGTAGCATGTCTCTTTTGTAACACACCCCTCTTCCACACAACCACAAAAGAAGATTCCAGAACTGATTTAAAAAGTAACAAGAATGATATGATGATTATTTTCAAAGCAAGGGGGAAGTTTACTAAGGGGAAAATAATGACGTGTCTTTCAATGTAAATTTTTAAAACAAATTTTAAACACTGACCACATATTTCAATCTTTTAGACATCTTGGAGCCCCTTTAAGAACTTTCTCTTTAGCATTTTATTTTATGCCAATGAAAGAAGAATGTTGAGAACTCCATCAATAGCATGGATAGGCCTGATTTTTGGGAGGCATCTTCAGTTTTATGGACACAGTGACATATGAAAACAGAATTAATGGTGGTTAAAACAACAAAGAGTCCTAGAGAAACTATAAGGAAACACAACCCTCAAGTAACCAAAGCCCATGCAGTATGCTTCTGACTTTCCAAAAGGCTTCTGTTAGTTCAGCATGAACACAAAATAATTTCTAAATAGTACTTAATAACAGCAATCAACTTGAGATAAAACTGAAATTTATCCAACTGCCCAGTTGCAGTTAACCTTCCTCACTTCTGAGGTCTTTATTTTCTGACTGTAACCTACTCCCCATGTCACTTCAGGCAAGGTAGGCACTGCCCTAGTACAAGTATGACTTTGCACTGTGAGCAACTCCCACTGCCATACTCCGTAATGGAAACCTGTAGGTCAGCTTATAATCCTGCACCTCTCTCCCAGACCTTTTATGGGAACATTTCAACAATATTTGGTAGTATAGTAACATTACATGCTAAGAACAACCTCAAGCATCTCTAAGAATTATAATTAACTACAAGATAGTACATGATAATCTTTCCTGTTCTAAGACAAGGAAGCCTTGGGATCTTTCTTGTTCTAAGACTGGCAAAACTAAACTTAACAAAAAGGTCATTACAGACACTACTTTCTGAATTAACCTTCTAACTCCTGTCCTTCACTTGAAGATGTTGCCTTAGGAATTATCATACAGAGATTCCAAAGTGAAACGAGTCCAGAGTACTCATCCTTCTTTAAATAGCACAGAATCTTTCAAAGGGTTCACTCTTTAGATATTCACGTAGGGCTGAATGAGCAGGGGAAAAGCAATTTCAGTGATACCACTTCTAAGATATTAAGTTCCCGGTAGGAGTTAATATTGAGTTGGAGTTATATATTGAAAATGAAAGTATTACACTAGGTAACACTGCCAGGTGAGGCAAGGAATGAGAACTCAGCCTTCTACCGCACTCACCATTAGCTGAGCAACTGCAAGGAGTAAATTGTCTCTAGCTCAAAACTGCAGAAAGGATCAGGCAAACAATGGAAATTAAGTGCCAGGCACTTGGTAAAAATGAAGTGAAATGCACGTTACGGTCACCTCTGATAGCACCGGAACTGAAAGGACTTGGCCTGAGAGCAGAGCTGACAGTTTGACAAACTAAAATCCAAAATACATTGGTAGAAAGAGTGATGTTTTGCATTTTTGATAGTCACATAAATATAGGATATATTCTGCCAACATATATATATATATTTTTTTTAATGGCAAAAAACTTATTTAGGAAAACAGATCATGCATATTAGATGTCAGAAGAGAAATACTATCTTCTTTGATAGGAGCAAATACATTATGAATTTTAAGACATATAAAATCATACTGTGTTATTAATGCAATATTTGTTTGTTACCTTGCGATTATATTCAAAATGATAAACATCTTGTAATGTGTCCAAATTAATATTTTTATAGCATATAGATAATATTTTTCAATAAGATGATAAAGTTCTTATAGTACCTAACAGAAAAATTATTTATACAGGTAGTATAATGTGAATTTGCCATAGGAAAATACTCGACAAATAAATTACATCACCTTCTTTCCCTAATATTCTGCAACCAAACCTTAATTTCTGTAGCACGCCAGATTAGAGGAGGAGAAAAAAAATAAGGCTCAGAAGGAGAAACAGCACTGGAAAACACATCGAATGTTTTTCTTTAATGAAAAATGAGACCCTTATTTTAGTGAGTATGTTAATGCTTTAATGCTAGGGAAAAGCAACCGTCATAAGAAAAATGAATTGCTCAGCTGTTTATAAGCAAAAAGCTCAGGGGGAACTTCTCGGGACCCCAAAGGCAAAGCATTACAGGGTTATGCAAACATACGTTGCAGGTGTTTTAGGGGAGACAGGTGGGCAAACCTCAGCCATGGAAGAGGAGTCAGTTTAATGTGCAGTAACTGAAATGAGATAACCTGAATGCATCCAAGAGCAGAGATGCCATGGCACCAGTGAACTGGAGTTATATAGGAAAAACTCTCCAGAAATAATTGTCTCGTTAGTGCCAAGCAAACAGAATTTCTCTCTTCTTGTGGGTTTACAGAAAACAAATACTGCCAATTATTAAAAAAAAAAAACTAAAGGAATTTTAAACCTGGAACAAAGAACAGCATGAAATAGCAATAATTATCCCCCAAAAAGATAAGGATGAAGTATTGTTGCCTTTATTTAAACAAATATTCCTAAGGAGACAGTTTGTTGTAATATCCCCTCTTTGGTTTACTAGGCAACATTAGATTTATCATAATTCTCCTAAAGCCTAAGATATTTTTCTATATTAAAATGCTAATTTTTGCGTGTCTTTTGCCTGTAATTAAAGCTGGAGAAATTTGTGACCTGACACTCACTGATTGCTAGAGGGTTCACAAAGGTGTTACCATTCCTGTTTTACGATACCGCATACTGACCTGTCCATTAAATATAGATACCATGACACAGCAGATCAAGAAGGCAGACATTATAATCCTGCATGCTTACAAATTTTTCTGTTTAAAGTACACACAATACATCAATAATAAGTAATACTGTCTCAATACTTTCTCAATACTGCTGTTGAATCCAAATTATGTATCTAATTTCCTTTTTTTACCATTTACTCAAAAATTGATTCTTTTGTATTACCTATGATTGAAGGTTACACTTACTTTACTATAGTAGTAAAATATACGTTGGTAGATTTATAATGCTACATTGAGCCATACCTTCCCTATTTAAGTCAGTGCTCTTTTTTATTAAGCAACTTATAGATTGTGAGTTAGTTTCAAATATCTAGTAAAAAAGAAACACAAAATATTAGGTTTAGGAAAATAAAATTTACAATGCTTAATATTATGGAATCCAAAATGTGTGAATACAACACATTCAAGTAAATACACATCCTCACAAAATAGAATAAAAACCTTTATAACTTGGTTGTAAATAAGAATATTAAACTTCAGTACCAGGATCAAGATGATCTTTGGTATATACCAATAATTTCCAAATGTTTTGATAGGAAATGTACACTATGAAAAGTATTAAAATCTTAGAGCAGGTAAGAAAAAAATTTAGGTGATTCTCATGTATGCATCTATAAATTAAAACTTTTTTAAAAATTAGAAAGCAAAGTTAAAAAGGGGAAGCAAAACCATAGTTAACAGAGGCAAAACTCATGAACTCATGCCAGTTTCATTTTACATACTAGACAACTTCAAACCCCTGAAGTGACATCCCTATCATTCCCTGGCAAGCTGAGATCTCAGATGGCAGAGAAGCATTTTAAACCACCTGTGCATTATGCTTAACTCTGGCTTGAAACAATAATAGACATCAAAAAAGAAATAAAAATTTTTCTTTTTCCTAATGTGTTTACAGTTTTGAATTTAGCATGCAGGCAGGGAGATGCCACAATAATTATCGCAGTCCAAACCTTGCTATTTACTGGCATGGGAAGTAGAAAATTAGGTCTACAAATGTTTATTATTAATGCTAGCCCTAAAAATCTTCCCCTAGGTCAGCACTTCAGCAGCACTTTCAGTCATACTCAACTCTTCACGCTTCTCTCCCCTACAGCCCTGGCAAAGCAGGGAAAGGAGTTTAAAAAAAATTGGAAAACCATTTGCATGTTCTTAAGCGTGTCTGCCACCTTTCATCCTCCCTCCCTTCATTTCATTTCTTGTATTTTCCTCAATGTTCTTTATTTAAAGGGGAAAAAAACCCAAAAGAACAAAATGATTTCAAGAAAATTCCTAAATATTTCACTATTGAGGAAAAATATTCAATGACTTTTAATTCTCTGGAGAAATTATGGTTAGGCATTTCTATTGTTAGAGATATTATAAAAATTTAACCAAGTTATCAGAAAACAGAAACAATTTTAAATGGTTTTAGGATTTTTATACCCCCAAGAATAAGTCTGTGACCACACAGAACTGAGAATCCTTCTTTTTGCAAAACCATCTTACTAAGGTCATTCGCTTACCCCATTTTTAGTGATAATTATTACTGTTTCACTAATGCATCAACACTGAACTTTAAAATTTCTAGGTGAAGGAAGAAATCAAGAGTGCAAACATAAATAACATAAAAAACTGAGGTGTACTTTCTTGTGATTGTTCCCTTCCTAAGAACGTGTGTCATCAGACCGAGTCTATGTAGATGGACTTCTTTTATTAGAGCTCAACTATCAAAACAAGGGGAGCTCAAATGCTAAGTGATAATCACTGGAACACCAAATGCAAGACATTGACATTACCTACGCTACCAGTTCTGATTCTTTTTGTTCCATAGACTGTTAACGCTTCCTGAAGACTTTGGTCTATTTTCAGAATTATGATTTTAAATACATAAATAAAACACATAGGGCTATAAAATAAAAAAAAATACTGAAAACAGTAACAAAATATTACATGCATTTCTAACACTGTAATATAGCATTTATATGAGTACTTTAAATAATAAGACATAGTTGTTTCCCTAATCATTACTGTAATTTGAAAGAAGTAATGAATGTAAATGGTATTTTAAGGTACCTTCATCAATTGTATGTGATTTCAAATATCTGTGATCACTGTTAGTAATGTTTCTGATTCCACTAATGCTACTGTAATTGAAGCCAATATTTTAAAAATACACATTTTATTAATGGCCTAGTGTAAGGATAGATAAAAATGTTTCAAACCCAGGCTCTTATAATAGATTCTTGAATTCGACTTATAAACCATATGGAGACCCAAAGCTTCTTGTAAGAAACATAAATGGCAATTTTCCTCTTGGGAAGATTAGGCTTTGGGGAATAACTGTAACAGTTGTTAACTCTTTTTTTCTTTGTATATGTGCATGAAAGGTACTCAAAATATGTAATAATTACTGTAGCATAGGCAGCTACCAATCAAGACTGATAGGAATACAAGAGAAAAATGCCTGAAGAGTCTCTTCTCGCCAGGACTCAGGCCTTTGGATGCTGGACAGTTTTTACCTACATATAAAGAAGTACTTCAGCATTTTAACAACTACTGTAGTGAAAACATGAGCTGAATACCGGCCAGTCCTGGCTAAGAGTAACATGTAGCAGAGGAGTATGTTTAGATGAACAAGTTTTTCCCTGGATAGCACCCAGGGCCTCATCTTAATGAATGAGAAGTGACACACAAGGGGATGGAAGTGAGGATGATTAGCTATTGCACATTTATGACAAAGCAAGATGTCTACTTCCGGAGGGTCCACTGTGATAGTCGAGAACAGAGAGATTGGCAGGAGGCTTCTACATGAATAGAACTGTTCCCTGAAAAGTGTTCTCTCTCTCTCTCTCTCTCTCTCTCTCTCTCTCTGTGTGTGTGTGTGTGTGTGATTTATTTATTTTTAAAGAAAGTTGAATTTTCTTAGTTGGCAGCTGGAAATATTTAATAAAAACCCTATTACATGTCAGTTAGGAACTAAGATGGACCTCTGAAGCAGTGAGAAGAAAAAAGGGTTGTACAGTTCATATAACTTAGAAAAAATAAGGACTGATTTAGAAAGGTTAAGTAATTACACAGATA
Source organism: Ctenodactylus gundi (assembly GCA_004027205.1). Lineage (NCBI taxonomy): Eukaryota > Metazoa > Chordata > Mammalia > Rodentia > Ctenodactylidae > Ctenodactylus > Ctenodactylus gundi. Next base: position 394,674 of record PVKB01000661.1, read on the forward strand.
GGTAAAGGAGAATCTTTGGAGGTGCTTCTTTTTCTAGTAGTTATCTTCCGTGTGCACGCACAGATTTCTTGTTTCCTCATGGATGCTCATATAAGGCACCTTTGAGAGAGATGACTTGTCAGATGGCAGAAAATGAAAATGTAATATATATATATATATCACAGTATGTTTTGTGTATATTTTAAAAAGAAATAAACTTGCAAAATTCATATAGAAAGACAGGATAGTAAAAATAATCTTGAAAAAGATAAAGCTCATGAATGCATAACTTCTGATTTAAAATTTACCACAAAACTATAATAATCAAGATACAGACATAAAGACAAATATATACATCAAGAGTGCAAATCCATTAACCAACACTGAAGCATCAAAATGATGTCAGTACACAGGAAATATATCACTATAATAATACTGAATGTAAATGGTCTTAACTTGGCTATCAAAAGACACCAACAGGATAATTGGATCAGAAAAAAGGCCCGTAGTTTGATGCTTGTTAAAGACACACTTTACCCATAAAGAAATACAAAGACTAAAAATAAAAGGATGGAAATCAATATTCCATGCAACTGGATCCAAGAAACAAGTAGGAGTAGTTATACTAGTTTCAGGCACAGAACATTTCAAACTAAAACAGATCAGGACAGACAAAGATGGACACAATATATCCTGGCTCAAGAGAACAATTCAATAGGAAAAAAATTACAATCATCAACATATATGCTCCCAACCAAAGGGCACCTGATTTTGTAAAGCAAAAATTACAGGACTTGAAAGTCCATGTTGGCCCCAGAACAATTATACTAGGGGACTTCAATAATCCACTATCACAGATAGACATGCCAACGAGATAGAAAATCAACAAAGAAACATTGCAGTTAAAATACTCTCTGGAAAAATTGGACTTAACAGGTTCCCACAGAGTGTTTCACCCAACATCAACAAAACACACTATTTTCCCCAGCAAAGCATGGAACAGTTTCCAAAAGAGATAATATTATAGGCCATAGGCATGTTTAAGTAAGCACAAAGCAGCTGAAATAATTCCTTGCTTACTTCCAGATTATAGTTGAATAAAACTGAAACTCAGCAGTGAAAGATGTTACAGAAATGAGGTAAATACATAGAGACTAAATAATTTACTACTGAGAAAACCACAGGTCACAGAAGTAGTCAGGGAAAAAAATCAAAAGCTTCCTAGGGCTAAATGATGAAGGATAATAGGACATATGGGATACAATGGAAGCAACCAGAAGAGGGAAATTCATAGATATAATTAAATGCACACATCAAAAACACATAGCAATCTCAAATAATTTAATTATGCAACTTAAGGTCTGGAGAATGAAGAAAATTCTGAATCAAAAAGTAGTAAAGAAAAGAAATTTTAAATATCAGAGCAGAAATCAATGAAATTGAAACAAACAAACAAACAAAAAAAACCTTTGTGAAGCCAAGAGCTGGTTCTCCAAAAGAAGAAACAACACTGATAATTCTCTAGCAAAACTAACCAAAAGAAGGAAAGAAAAAAAGCCATATCAATGCAATCAGAAATGCAAAGGTTGAAATCAAAACAAACACTGCTGAAATTCAGAGAAGCACAAGTAATTTTTTTGAAAACTTATACTCCAATAAAACAAAGAACTTGGATAAATTTCTAGACATATGCAAAATAACAAAACTGAACCAAAAGGCATTAAAAACCCTGAACACACCCATAACAGACATGGAAATTGAAGCAGTAATAAAGTGTCTACCTACAAAGAGAAGTCCAGGACCTGACGGCTTGACAGCAGAATTTTAGCAGTACTTTAGTGAGGAATTAGCACCAATGCTTCACAAACTGTTCCACGAAGTTGAAAGAGAAGGAATATTGCCAAACTCATTTTTGGAAGACAGCATTACCCTGATGCCAAAACCAGAAAAAGACTTAACCAGGAAAGAAAAACATAGCCCAATCTCCTTAGTGAATATAGATGCAAAAAATTCTCAATAAGCTACCTGCAAATAGGATATAACAGGTTATTAAAAAGATCATACACCGTGATCAAGTTGGCTTCATTCTTGGGGTGCAAGGTTGCTTGCTTTAATACACGTAAATGAATTAATGTAATACACCACATTAATAAAAGGACAAAAATCATATGATCATCTTAATTGAAGCAGAAATGGCCTTTGACAAAATTTAACATCCTTTCATGAAAAAATCCTGATGAAAACAGGAAGATAGAAGGGCCTTACCTCAAACTGATAGAAACTTTATTTGCTAAATCTACTGCAAATATCATAATAGGGGGAATTTGAAAGCATTTCTCCTCAAAACAGGAACAGAAAGGCTCTCCAATATCACCACTATATATTCAAGATGGTTCTTGAAACCCTAGCCAGAGAAATTAGGCAAGAGAGCAAAATAAAGAGAATATGTATTAGAATGGAAGAAGTCAAACAATCCTTATTTGCAGATGACATTATTGTACACATAGATGACCACCAAAACTCTACCACAAACCCCTTAGAACTAAGTGATGAATTCAGCCAAATTGGAGGTTACAAAATTAATACTAAAAATTAATAGCATTCCTCTAGTAATAATGAACTTATTGAGAAAGAGCCAAGAAGAATAATCCTGTTCTCAATAGCCCCTCAATAAATTAAATAGTTAGGAGTACACCTGACTAAGGAAGTGAAAAACCGCTACAAAAAAAGCTGTATTGCTGAAAAAGAAAATGGACAAGGACATCTGAAAGATATGCCTTGTTCCAGGATACGCAGAATTAATATTGTCAAGATGGCTGTAATGCCAAAACTGTCAAAATACCAGTATCGTTTTCACAGAACTTGAAAAATCAATCCTTAAACTCATATGAAATCAAAAAAGACCTACAAGAGCCAAAGCAATCTTAAGAAGACAAAAGGAGGTGGCATTACAATTCCCAACATCAAGTAATATTACAAAACAACAATAATAAAAACTATATGGTACTGGATCAAAGACAGACAGGCTGACCAATGGAACACAATTAAGGATGTAGAGACAATCCCAAGTATCTTCAGCTGATTATTGACAAAAGGGCCAAAAATGTACCCAGGAAAATGTATAGCCCATTCAAAAAATGGCGCTAGGAGAACTGGTTATCCAAATGCAGAAGAACGACTCTAGATATACACATATCACCATGGGACACAATCAAATCTAAATAGATCAAAGACCTAAATATTAAGATGGAAATATGAACCTCCTGGAGGATAAAATAGGTAAAATTCTAATAGAAGACAGAGGAGTGGGCAAGGACTTTCTCAATAGGTCACCTGATGTAAAGGAAATATCCCCAAAGAACGCACAAATGGGATTATATCAAATTCAAAAGTCTCTGCATGGCAAAGAAAACTAGCAACAAATGAAGACACACTGACAGAACGGGTAACAATTTTTATAACCTATCCCCCAGACAGAGGCTAATCAATAGAATACACAAGGAAGTGAGGAAAAGTGACTGTTCGTGATCCAAGATGAATTTAAAAAATGGGCAACTGAAATGAACAGGCAGTTCTCAGATGATGATGTTCAAATGGCCAGCAAACATATGAAAAGATGTTCAACATCCTCAGCCATTAGAGAATGCAAATTAAAACATCACTAAGAAGGGCTGAGGGAATAGCACAGGAGTTAAAGTGAATGCCTACCCAACCTAAAGCCCTGGGTTTGATTCCTCAGCACTACATAAAGCTGTGTGTGACGGCGCACACTGGTAATCCCAACACTTGGGAGACTGAAGCAGGAGGATTGCCATGAGTCCAAGGCCAGCATGGGCTACGTAGTGAGTTCAGGACCAGGCTGGGATACACAGCAAGATGCTGTCTCAAAACAGTACAGAACAAAACAAAACAAACTTAAACAAGGTAACATCCTAACCCAGAGAGAATGGAGCATATTAAGAACTTGAACAGCAGCTGACACTGGAAAAGTTATGGGGAAAAAGGAAACCTTTCACAATGCTGGTGGGTCTGTAAACTGGCACAATCACTATGAAAAGCATTATTGAGTTTCCTCAAAAGGCTAAAATTAAATATTTCCATTCGACTCAGTGATACCTCTTCTGGATAGTTTTCCAAAAGAGTTAAAAGCAATGTATAACAGAGATAAACACATAACTTATGTTTATAATAGCACAACTAACAATAGCTAAAATGTGGAAGATGCCAAATACCCATCAACAGACCAATGGAGACAAAAATTGTGGTATGTGTACACAATGGAGTACTACTCTTCCATGATGACAGCTAGATTTGAAGGTCCTGTAGGTAAATGCTAAATGGATGCAACTTGAGACCATCATGCTTAATGAAGTGGGTCAAATGCAGAAGGTTAAATGGGATGAGGGAGGGAGCAGGAGGGCCAAAAACAGGGAGCAGAAGAATTATAATGTTGATGTGATATATTTTATCTCATATCTGCAAAATATTCACATTAAGCAAAGCTACACAGACAATAAAGAAGCACTGTGGTCATCTGGCTTGTGTGCATCAGTGGGACTGGGATGGACGGAGTGTGTTCAGGCAAGGAGCAAGAAACAGGGAATGAATGCCAGGATTCATAGGGTGATGGACATGTTCTAAAGTTAGATTGTGATGGTGGTTACACAACTTTCGGAGCATACTAAGATTTGCTCGATTGTGTGCTTTAAATGAGAGGACGCATTACATAAATTATACTTTCACCAAGTTGCTAAAAAGAAGAAACATATGTTGGTATCATAAACATATATATAACATATATATATATATATATATATATATATATATATAATACATATGTGTACACACACACACACACACACACACACACACACACACACACTTTATTCCCCCACTCTCCAACAATATCCTCTCTACCCAGAAGGAAAAAGGAACTGACGTAGGAGAAGGCGGACTGGATGGAGACTATGTTTTCCAAATTTTGTACCTTTCATATCCTTGTAATTTCCATATCATGTGTTCTTTTATTCCTTACCACCAGTCAATTCACACCCAATTAATAGAGAGGCTATTTCACAATAGTTTCCAGAGCAAGGCCATTTTTGATACTTCCAGGCTAAAACTTGCCTCCTCAATGCACATGTCTGTTCCATCTAAAATAGACAACAAGTACTATACGCTTTTATTGTCTTTGTGTTAATTACATTACACGTATCATGGGTTAAAGAAACATGCAGAACAATTCTGCTGAGCTTATGTTTTATATTACCAGAACTCTGCTTAACAGTGAGTGCTATGTTTAATTTAGCTAACCTTCCTATGCACTTTTAAAAAATTTTCCCCACTATTTTTATTAATACACAAATGTAATACATAGTATTTACAATGAATTTGGGTGTTTTGTACACCTATGTATCATACTGACTTTACAATCTCTTCCCATTTTCAACCTTCCCACACCCTCCCGATCCCTTCCGCCAACTCCGGCTATCACTTCATGTGGTTCCAAAGAATGTCTGTGTTCTGGGTTTTGCAAGTCAGAGAAACCATACAGTGTTTAACATATTAATCTTCTGCACCAAAGTCATTTCACTTAAATCACCACTCTAACTCAGCTTCCTATTCATCTAATGGGTTCACAGTAGTTAAATCTTGATGCCTTTTCTCTGAATCTAACCAATCCCTTTAATGGGATATTTGCCAAAAGTTTTTTTTTTCTATATTTTGCTATATATCTTTGTTGTTATTCTTAAACCTGGCCTTACTCACCAGTTCACATTAGAAAACAACTACAAGCATGTAGTTCAAAAGACTAGTAAATATGGGAGAGAAGAAAAAAAAAGTTAAATTTCAAATGCCTTAGCTGAATACTAGAAGGTACATATTTGTACATTCACAGGATTATCTTTACATCAATCACTTTTCTCAGGATAAATTTTTATCAGTGACCTAATAAGTGAACTGCTCCAACAAAACAAAGTTAAAACTATATCACATTGCTACATTAAATGAACTTAAACCTATACCACATAAATATAATTAAAGTGAAAGATCTGAAGACAAATTTAGTTATTTCAGAATTTTTTAACTTTCATAACTTACTCATATTTCACTGATTACTAACATTACTTTTTTCTCAGCTCATTTTCCTGTAGCTGTTGTCACTTTTCCTCTGAGGTCATTGGTGTCGCTGGTCTCCCTTTCACTTTCTGAGGTTCCTTTAAGTATTCTCTGCAATACTGGCTCAGTGGCTGCAAATTCCTTTAAGCTTTCTCTGTCATGGCAAGTTTTAAGTTCTCTCTTTAAAAGATAATTTTGCTGGATATAGCAGTCTTAGTTGGCATTTATGTTCTTTTAGTGCTTGGATGACATTGCTCCATGATATCCTTGCTTTTAGAGTTTGGATTGAGAAGTCTGAAGTTATTCTGATGGGTTTAATTTTTGTAGGTCACCTTCTGTTTTTCTCTTACCTCTTTTAGTATTTTCTCTTTGTGTTGGGTTTCTAGAATTTTAATTATGATGTGTCATGATGAGGATCGCTTCTGATCAAAGTTGTTTGGTGTTCTATATGCCTGCAATAGTTCCCTGTTCATTTTTCTTATATTTGAGAAATTTTCTTCCATTGTTTCATTAAACATGTCCTTTAAACCTTTTGTTTTGTCCTCAGTCTTCTCCTCGATTCCCATAATTCTGAGGTTGTTTCTCCTTGAATCATCTATCAGCCATTGTAATGATTTGCTTTCTTTATTCACATTGTGTTCTTCATGGCCTGTATGTTGCAGCTCAGTCACTTTATTTTCTAGATCTGACATTCTATTCTGAAGTTGTTTAAAGTGGTTGCTTATTATTTCCTGCATGTTTTTCATTTCCTGAATATCTGCATTCAATTTTTCTGTATCTCTTTTGTGTTCTTCTCTAATTTCTTGTATTGTCTTCATTATCTTCTGATATATTTCTTCTCTGGTCTCCTCTACTTGCTTTTCAAGGCTTGCTTTTTGCTTAGCTATGTGTTGGTGTAGCTCTTTGCTGGCTGTTTTATTTCCTGCTTTACTTCTTGCTTTAATTCACTGAATTTCTGGGCCCAGAAGTTACCATTATTTTTGCCCGTTTCATCTTTGGATCCTGCAATTTCAGTATCCCTGGTATCATCTTCTGGGGTGTCAGGTCTTTTTGTAGGAGATCTGTTACCACATTTTCCCATTTCTTCTTTGGTCTCCTCTAGTTGCTTCTTAAGGCTTGCTTTTTGCTTAGCTACGTGTTGGTGTAGCTCTTGCACTGTCTGTTTTATTTCCTGCTTTGTTTCCTGCTTTAATTTCTGCTTTAATTCACTGACTATCTGGGCCCCGAAGTTACCATCATTTTTGCCGTTTTCATTTTTGGATTCTGCAATTTCAGTGTCCCTGGTACCATCTTCTGGGATGTCAGGCCTTTTTGTAGGAGATTTGTTACCATGTTTCCCCATGGTTCTGCTATATCTGGCTGTCTCTGGTGTGCAGGAAAGAAGGGTTTGGTGAAGGCCCAGTCCTGAATACCTCTGGAATCCTCTGGCCCAAGGGACAGACAGGGTACTGGAATTCCCGGTCCTAGATGCCTCTGGAAGTCTCTGGGGCTCAGGATTGATGGGGGGATGTAATTCCCTGGAAGCCTCTGGCTTACGGGATGGATAGGTAATGGACTTCCCGGTCGTAGTTGCCTCTGCCATGCAGGGCAGTGGTGAACTGGAAGCCTCTGGTGTGTGCCGGAGGAACAGGGCGATGACCCCCCTTTTTGAGGTGTCTTGTTCTCTGCCTCCCTCCCCAGGTCCACTCAGCACAGCTCTCCGTCTGTCCTGGCTTCCCTCCCCCAGGGTGGGGCTCTCCACCCTTGGAGCAGAGGCGCCCTTAGCTGTTCAAGGGATCAGCAGCCTTTCCCCCCTCGGCTCTCTTCTCTCTGCCGCTTGTGCCAGTTTTTTTCTAGGCACTGTTTAAGGGTGGCCCCAAAGCCCTGGTGTGCTCTTCTGAGCTTTCTTTTACTCTAACGGGGTCAGTCTTGGGCTTTTTTTTTTTTTTTAACCTTCTATTTAAAATGGCTCCTGCTGACGTCACTGCCTGTGATGGCTGCAGATCTGTTTCTGATCTGGGATCCCGGGGCCTTTACTAGACACTGTGTTTTTAGTACACACACCTGCGGATTGGTGTTTTGGAGGCTTGGCCGCCAGCTGCCGACAATTTCCACTTCTCCGGATCCGCACTTACCTCGGGCTGAGGTTCTGGCCTCTGGACCTTCCTCCATCTGTGGTCTGTGGGTGCCGGCAGCTCAGGGCCGCATCGAGTCGGCTGCTTCTTTCCTCCTCTTCTGATGTGACTTCAGGATTTCTCACTCGCCCGCAGCCTCCTTTCCATTGTCGTGTGCTCCGTCCTCTCCCAGCTCTGTCAGATGCCCTGGGCCCACAGGAGCTTTCCTCCATCCGCAGCTGCCTGTGCCTCCAGCACTTTGCAGCCAGCTGTGGCAGCTACCTGGGCCATGGAGATCCTTTTTTTTCTCTCTGCTTTCGATGATCCTTCAGAATTTCTGGCCTCCTCCGGGCTACCTTTCAGTTGTTCGGGATCCTCCTCTTTCCTAGCTACACCAAACACACTGTTTCTAACTGAATTCTTGACTTTTTAAGTGGGTCGATGAGGAGACACTGTGCAGCATTGTTACTAAGCCACCATCTTGACCGGAAGTCCCTTCCTATGCTCTTGTAAGACTGACTTGTTTCACCAAGGCCTTTGAGGTCTCAATTTTCAGCTACTGTAAGGCTGACTCCCTGAAGGTTACCGGTAAGCCTTAAGAAAAACACAGTGTGTAACAGAAACACACCCTGTATCTTCTACATCTTGCAGTGATATGTAAATATGCAACCAATCTTCAGTTCTTGTCCAGCTTTTCTTCTGTTCATCTTTTCACTACCTCTGAATAAAAAGTAAATGTCTATTTTTGGTATCAACAATTTCAGATTTCCTAGATAGAACTATAGGTCTGGATCTAGAAAAAGAAAAATGCTGGCCTGAGTAGGTTCTTATTCTGCCTCCTCAATGACTCCTGATGGAAGTCTACACTGCAATTAAGCCCATGACTGTCACCATAGTTCCAACTTGTTTTTCGTAAGAGAACATTCTAGAATTACATTCTAGAATTTTTTTTTTCTGTACCAGATATCAATCAAACTGCAACTGCAAATCAAATACAGTTCTATTTTCTTAGCACAGCACTCAAGATCCCTACTGGACCAAAAAGTATTTTTCATGAATACTCATGTACCCTGTATCTTACACACAACCAATTTATGGACACTGATCTATCTTTAGGCTTTTGTGAGCTATTCCCTTGAGTGAAGAGTGGTCAATTTACACTTCTCTGCTATTGAAATCCCTCTCCTAGTTCTCATACCACCGTCTTCATAAAGCCTCATATGAATTTTCATGCTATTCTCTTTCTCCCATTCTCACAGAATACTAATCTTAATTTTCATGTATTTCATCCTGACTTGCATTATGGTTACTTGTGCACATGTTACTATCTGAGAGAGTTAAGTTCGAGTGCAACAGCCACATGTGGATCATGGTTTGTAGCCTAACACAGTGTTTGGTACATGACAGATGTTCAATGACTGCCTATGAGCCAGATAAACCAAAAAGACTGCCAAAGTCTGGCCTTAAAAAAAAAAAAAAAAAAAAAAAAAGACTGTTGGAGAAGGAGGATGAGGAACACATATGCTTAAGAACAGACTCAGAGAAAGCATTTTTAAATGTCTAAACAAGTTCCTCCTCATAGGAGACATACTCAGGCCAGAGATTTATAAGATGTTGCCATTATTTCAATCTTAGAAGCTGTGAAAAGGTTGAGGCAAGTGTGATCTCCCACTGCTCTCAAGTTTATATGTGGATGAGCACAAGAAGCAGCCTATTCTAACAGAGTAAGTTGGTAAGCACAGTATGCGCAGTTTGGTTAGGACACTGTTAACAATCCTGTTTGCTAACTCATCTCATAAAGCAGCAGCTTTAATGGAAGTGGGATGACACTCTATTTTATAAAGTACCATATAGGCAACAGCGCTCACTCCTTAAAGGCAGTGGGTTGCCTAACAGTTTTGTTTTTCTGGTGCTGAGGGTTTTTTTTTGTGGGGGTGGGGGGGGGGGGTCTTCACACAAGTCTTACAGGAAACTAAGAAGGTGCACATAATTTTAAAGCTAAGAAGTGTCATTAAAGCTGGAAGAAAAGAATCCTGTAAAATCTTCAGTAGGATAGAAGGAGGAAGCAAATCAAGCACAGGGAAAAGAATACAGAGCTGGAAGGAAGACAAAATGGAAAGAAACCTCGTTCCGTTGCTACTCATCCATGAACTTTTCTATCCAAATGCTATTTCAAGTACCGTGGTGGTAAAACAGTCATGACCTTATCTTTAAGCAGATTATTAAACTAGAGGATGAAACAGTCAGATTATTATAGTAATGCTATGTCTGTTATGAGTGCTATAATATTATAGATGGAGATTTTATTTCATAAAGAACAGCAGTTAACACTTCACAGTTGGAATGGGTAGCTGAAGAATAGACATTACCATATTTCTGTATGCAAGGAAGTTTTTGGAAAGAAGAGGTGAAGATTAGGAAAGGATGAAATTACTGCTACAGCCTGCCATTCTCAAGGAGTATTTCATCAGCTATTGTAATGAGATTTCTCTTTCTTGATTATACTACTTAATGGTGAATGAAATCTAGCACCTTCAAACCTGACCTATATAGACAAGCAAAAGAGAATTTGAAAGAATTAGTACATGATAACATATGGCATCATTTAATTATTTAGAAGTTTTCCTATATAATTGGAAAGTTTGGAAATTAAAAGGTTCAAGGAAGAACATGTCTACTCCAAAGTATCAATTTTAAAATATACAGAACTTTAAAGAAATAAACTAAAGAAACAAACAACCACCTAACTATTCTACAAATAAGCTCAAGTCAGTTAGCCTGCTTCTTTCTCTTACAAAGAGCACATCAGCATCAACTATGACTTACTAGTACCTAGCAGTACCATAGCAATAGGCCCTGTGTAAACAGTACATAATGGTCACAGATTTTTCCCAACGTATGCAACCATTTTACAGGTAAGGAATCAACTTCAGAATGATTAGAAGTTTGGCCAAAGTCATAAAAAATTGTAAAGGAAGAGCCAAGAAGTGACTTTAGTTCTATCTTCAAGCCCCTTCAGATTATGCATACAGGTCTTCATGCTCATTTGCATAAGAGTTCTTGAATTTATGAGGAACACATTTATCAGTTCAATTTTCTTTCTGGAATAAATAATCTCAATTGCAAGTCTACAGCTTTGGTAATTTTCTTGTAGTTTGATCAGTCTGTATGTCTCCAATACTACTTAACAATTTTCTACATATCTCAAAATTAAGAATAAAAAATTAAAATATTGCTTTAAGAAACATCTGCCAGGGAAATGTTAATTAACTGTGCACTTGAGATAAAAAATATTTTCCTTGGAACTGAAATTTAACCTACAGCTTTCATAACGAACTCATCCTCAGTTCTTTCAAAATTTTACATCTGGAGGCTGGGTCTCACTAGGCTGGGCTTGAACTTATAAGCCTTGAGCTCACAGAATTTTGGCACCATAGTTATGAACTACCATGCCTACCTCCTTCGTTACTAAGAACAATATGTTCCTGATTTATTTTCTCTCTTGAGACCCCATGTTCTTTTTAATTTTCCCTTCCTTTTTACTTCTCAGCCCTACACAGTTTTTACTTGTCTTGGTTTCACCATGTCACTAAAATAATACTTTTATTTCTCATTAAATGTGTAGCAAGTTTCTTCCCCCCCCCCCCATTTTATTGATATGTATATGTGAAAAATTTAAGGTTTACAATGCAGTTGAGCCTTTTATGCACATATGTATCTTGTCAAGGTGACAAGGGCTTTCCCACTCTCCTTTTGTCCTTCTGCCTACCCACCTCTCCTTCCCTCCCTGCCCTACCCCCTGGTTCACTGTGTTTTCTGGTTTAAGTTCCATTAAAAGTTGTGATCTGGGTTTCTCATATCAGAGAGACCATTCGATGTTTCACCTTCTGCTTCTGACTCACTTCACTAAGCATGATGTTCTCAAGTTTCTTCCATCAACATCTCTCTCTCTCTCTCTCTACACATACACACACATACACACACACACAGTGTTCACTTCAACAGAACACATACTAAAATTGGAACGATACACACACACACACTCTCTCTCTCAGGTGATCCCTCTACAGTTTTCATTAGTCACGTCCATGTCCTTGGACTTCTCTGCCTCTTCTTCATGTACTCTTGTATTCTAAGACTCCTGCGTCTCTGTATCTGTGGTCCAGACTACTCTTTTGAGCTCCAGACATTCATTCCCAGTTGACATCTGTATGTATCTACCTGGATTACCCATAACTTTCTCAAATCATTCCTTTAATCAACTTTCTAACTTGTTGACTTGCATATTTTCCCACTAACTCAAACAACAATTGAATATCTAAGAAATACAATTATTTGCTCCCTGTTCACAGCTAATTATTCACCAATCCTTACAGTCTTTCTTAAATGTTCCTTGAAGTTATCTTCTACGTATTTAACTTTCAAGAATCTTTTAATTAAAATGTATTACAAAGCAAAAAGGAAGAAAGCTGGAAAATAAAAGAAGTAAAGAAGAAAACAGTTCTCTTTATATTTCAGTTTGTTCTACCAAAAAGTAACTGGTATTAAATTATGATGGTTTTTATAAAAATATATATACAGACATATACAAACATATATTAAATATTTTAAAGAAATCTTTAAGGTCACCAGTGTTATCTTTTGATAATAATCTTTTAAAAATTTAATTAGAGGCCAATTTCCTTTAAATGACTATGACTAAAATACATGCTGACATTTTAGGATTTTTTTCAATAGTACTTCAAATACTGTTTCCATGCAATCGGTGAGACTCTAGAACACAATGCAAGAAAATGCAATGAGAGCTAAGATAAAATGACACCAATTTAATAAATTAAATAGTTGGTCTCAGTTATTAGTTAATATCCTTGTCAGTGGGTCTTTTCTAAGTGGGATATACAATAGGTATATTCATTTAGAACCTGTATGAAATAATGTGGGTGGCAAGACAGGGCAAATAACATGGCACTGTCCTCTCAGTTTATGAAAGTAACTTCAGCTATCCCTATCCATTTTTTTTCTTCTTCAAAATTTTACACTTGAAGCTGTTCCCCCAAAACAGCTAAAACCATGCAAGCATCACGCAGTGCCCACTTGAGGTAGAATAAATTCGAAATACTCCATTGTTTTGGATGTTGTTATAGAAAAATGTAAGAGAAGTGCTGCAATGAGAACTTCAATAAAAGGCCGGAAAGAATCAAATCCCTAATAGTTACAGCATCTGACATAACGATGGATAGACCTATGCCTGACAATCTTGTGAAACATAGATTTTAAACTCCATCAGTTCATCTGTATTTCAGTAAACAACATTTAGATAAACTTGAAGGAACTGTCAAAAAGATAAGAATGGCAGGACGCAGAGAAAATGCGAAAACTGAATTCTGAGTTACTGAAGTAACCATGTAGTAAAAAGATGTTAGTGTTGGTATCCCAAAAAAGGTGCGAGAGGAGATAATTATTTCTAATTCACCTCTTTTATTGATGGTTGAGAGAAAGTAAATCTTATGAGTACCCAGTAGCTATGAAAGACAAACTATAAAATTAACACAAAGTACTTCTGGACAGAAATATAGAAAGTCTTCTTCAAGAAACTAGGTAGATTCAAGGACTATATCCCTTAACATAAGATACAGCATATGTCAAAAGTTTGTTAGTATTTCCTAAATATAGTGATTTTTGGTACACCTCACACACTGAATACAGTACTTCCAAAGCTTTTCTCAGAGCATGTATTACTTCAAATATTATGACAAATTAATTTTAGGCAAAGTTTTATACTAGGTTTTATATTTTTCATTTTTAATAGGTATGGGAACCTCTGGGATGCCTTGACTATTTAAATAAAGAAGATGTCAATCAAAAGAACAATTCCAAGGAATAAAAAAAGAAAAGCAGAATTAACAAGGTACTCCTGGGCACAGCCAGTGAGAGATAATCTGAGTAAGCGGTTAATAGACTAGATGGACTTTCTAGACTACTGTGAAGTAGATATGATGACCCTCAGAGTCCAGTTTCACTCCATGTCCTTGTTTATCTGCATTCAAGATACTCCAGGGATGTCTGTGTTTCTCACTGGATTTTCACACACAGTGTGCTAGAATATGGAATTAAATAAAATTTCCTCCTCACTGTAAGTCAGTGGAGCCCAACTGTTGCCTCCAAGTTTTTGTGAAAGTGCTAACAAAAACTCAGGGCCTTGTGCTTGACCGCTGTGCCATTCCTCCAGCCCAGAATTTAAAAACAAGATAGCATAAATATTTTTGTAATAGTTTACTTATAATAGTATTTTTGTTTTCCTAAAAAGATATTTACTAGCAGTGTGACTGAATATGGGTTTCTTTTTAGAAATCAATAACTTTTGTGATGGTCATTTTTTGTGACATATACTTGGAAAGGCTACCCCATAAAGACACAGATGAGAATGGAGAAAACAGAATGTTATCTGCCTTTGCTAAAATGTAGTATATTCATTTTAGAATTCATTAATTAAGTGGAAGTTTATATTTAATAATAGCTTGGTCTATTTCTCATTGCTGAATCATAATGCCTGACCAAATTTAAGGGAGGAAAAGTTTAACTTAGCTCACATTTCAGGTCTCAGTCCTTCATGGTTGGCTGGCAATGGCAAGAGGGTCTGGGGGAGAACAGCTGCTCACAGTAAGCAAGAGGAAGCAGAGGGGTTTGGCAGAAGGCAGGGCAAAAATACACTCTTTCAGGCCATATCCTGATCTACCATTTCGGCCAGGTCCCACCTCTTAACAGCATGTGAAACCCAGAGATTAATCCACTGTTGCAATTATATCTCACAAACCAATTACCTTCCAATACATGATGCTATTTGGGAACACGTCAGATTCAAACTATATTGTTTCAGTTACTTTTTTGTCACTATGACTCAATACCCAACATGCACAAGTAAGGGGATGAAAAGTTTATTTTAGCTCACAGCTTTAGAAGGTCACAGTCCATTCATGGGCAGCTGGCAAGAGCAGAAGGACATGTTGAAGGTGGAGTTGGAAGCCTCAGTCCCCATAACATTGCACAGCACTGCAAACAGGAGGTCAAGTCCAGTCCAGTTCAGTCAAGTCAAGGCCCCGAAGGAAGGGAGGAAGCAGCATCTATGCCTCCAGATCTGCCCCTTCTGGGTCTAGCTGGAGTGTTCTTCCCCTTTCCAGGCTTAACACCCCCCCCCCCCCCATAATTCAATTCACATGCCTGGAATCCATAATCTACCACACGTTTGTCTTCCACCACACACCTATAATATAATCTACCACATAACCATAATCCACCCTTCCAGACCAGGCCCCCATCTCCTAACAAACATGGTTATATAGATAATCCACAACACCCAAACAAATGAGGCTTTTGGGGGGGGTATACAAGACTCAAACTATATATATATATAATAAATGTTTTCAGCTCTTCTTAAAATCTAAGATGCTACCTTTGTACATTTAAAAAACAGATTCAAATCTGACTTTATCTTTTTATTTGGAAGATTATTAGACAAATTGGAAAATTCTGTGTCCATAACTTTTACATGTTTTGAGAGTTTTTAAGAAGTGAAATATTCAAATTATCATTGGTAAAAATGCACACATGGATAAAATATTTCCAAATATCCAATTTTGAAATGTTCTCTGCATAGCATGCATTTCCTTAAAAAACCTCTGTTATTATTAAAATATCACCAACGGAATAGGTAAATCAAGTGTTTATGTTTAAAAATAGTTGTATAATACCAAGTTACTCATAGCTACTTGTCATCACCAAAAAGACAATCTTTAAGCACATTAGTTTTGTTCAAAATTTTTTTTTTCAGCAGCTCCTCTAAGTACATCAGCTTGAGACATCTAGTTAGCTCACAATGGAGGTTCACGATTCCTGGTATCTCTCTGATACTGTGCACATGCCATCATTTAAGAAAATGTAATCTATAAAGTCACATAATTGGACATACGGAAATAGCAATAAGGCATAAAGTGATGAAAGTAAATGAAGAGGGTTATTGCCCTTTTCTTTACATGATCCCATAGGTAATACTGACTGTATTCGCACATAGGGTATCTGAAGGCAGCAGCGGTAATCTTCAGATAGTGAAGAAATTTAACTGATCTTTATTTCAGGGGTTGGGAGGAAGTAAGCCTAAGTTTCATTGTTTTCTTCCTGTTTGCCTTTGGATTATCTTTGTATAGGCACTAAGTGCATACATACTTCACTTTGGAGATCATTAGCATAGAGTCAAGGCTTCTGATTTTAGGTGTTTGACTTTTAGTTTTCGTGGTACATACTAACAGACCGAACTGTAATGAATACTACAATTTCCCTTCTCAGAGAACTTCAAGGATTGGTTGCCACCATCTCCCAAGACACATGTCCATCTCATTATACAAAATGCACTGACTTCGTATCTACAAGTCACCAAAGTCTGAACTGTTCAATAAACATTAAAAATTACAAGTCCAAAGTCTCCTTTGAGACTCAAGAGAAACTTACATCTTAAAGTTCCTATAAAAACCAAAGGGAAGACTGAGAACCAGTAAGGCAAACATTAAATCCTTTAGCTGTAAGTCCAGCACCTGGGGCAGGTTATAGCAAGATATGAACTCCAAAGGACTTACGCAGTCCTGGACTTACAGCACTGCCAGCTGCAATCTTCATAGCTTCTCTCTTGGGTAGGCTGTACTCACTGTCTACAGTTTTCCTCAGCAGAAGCTCCATATTATCGGCCTCCCCAACTTCCTAAAGTACCCAATGCACTTTTTTGGCTCAGTGTCACAGCTTCCTACACTGCTCTCTGAAGGGCACACTGGCTGGTCTTCCAGGCTTTTACTAGAATCTGGGTGAAAGCCATTGTGACCTCACAACTCTTGCATTCTGCACGACTAAAAACTCAGCACCAAGTAGAAGGCACCAATGTTTGCTATCTGCTTGAATGGTAGCCTGTTGCCCTGAGTACCTGGACAGCTAAGCACTGTGAAAAGAATCTCAAGGAATCAATTCCATCAATTCTCAGGGACTCTGTTATCAAATGAAAACTTAGTTTTTCTCCCTTGATCCTTTTAAAAGTGAGGTCTTCCTTATTTGTGAGGTGCCTTCAAGCCTTCTTTCCTACTGTCCTGATGCTAAGCAGTTGGCCTCTTTCTAACACTATAATCTTTTCAGCAACTACTCTCTATGGTCCCAACTTTACAGATGCTTCCTTTCTTTTAAAATTTCACAATAATTTTTTACATCTTTTGGCTCTATTATTCCTTCCTGATTTTTGCTATTGATCTGTGAAGAAGCAACTAACAGTTCCCATGCCAGAGCCGAAGTGTTGAGGCTGCCTTGAAATTTCTTCCAATACATGAGTTAATTATATTCCAATGCCCTTGATCTCAGTCTCAAATAATGATTCAAGCAAGAGCAAAAGTTTACACACTTTTTACCAGAATGTAACATACATGATTTCTAGTCCATTCATCAACAAGAATCCCCCTTCCCATCTGAAACCTCTTGAGCCTAGCCTTTACTGTTTGAATTTCTATAAGCATCCCAGTCTTGTGGGCTCCAACTGAAATGTCCAGTCAACTTCAGCTTAGAGCATTCTAGGGATTTTCTAGTCACCATCTCGAAACATTTCCAGGTTCTTCCTACAAACTAGCTCCAAAAGCTTCTACAACACAGGGCCAGGTAGAGGTCCAACAACCATTTCTCTGGTACTAAAATCTATCAATTTGATTTTCTACCCAGTACCTACAACGTAAGGGAGAAGAGGTTTATTTGTCACACAACTTCCATTCCAAAGTTGTCTGGCTCTATAAAAAAGTACAAAGGCAGGGTGGAGGAGATTACTCATCATCTATGGCAGCCAGGAAGAAGAGAAAGAGAAGAACCAGGAATGAGAATATACCCACCTCCAATTGGCCCCTAATCTCCAGCAGCATATTCAGATATTAAACTCATTCATGATTTGATCCACTGATGGATATAGTTCTTCCATGATCCAATCACCTTCCAAACATATGAAACTTTTGTTTGAAGAACATGCTGTATCTAATTCATAATACTAAAAAACTCAAAACTAAGATTAAAAATCATTAAGGTACCTATTACACAGAAGGAGGAAGGGAGATCTGCAGAGTTATTAGGGTAGATCTCACTCAGAAGCCTAGGTATGTGTGAAAACTGAAAGAAGATGAAATGAACCAACTGGATATTCCTTCTACTTTTCACAAATTCTGCTCATTTTCTTTACACATTTTAGTCAAGATTTCAGAGAACTTTCAGATGCTACTGGTACATGAAAAAAGCTTAGCAAATAAGGGCTAAATGAATAAAAATAAAATTTTTTAGACAGACTATGGAGAAATTAAACTATAAATTTCTTTACAAAACCAGGAAACAAACAAATAAACAAAAAACTTTTCAAAACCATAATAACACACTTGAAAAAAATGGCACCATCAGCATATGAGGACCATACTCATACATCAAATGCTACAAAAAAAAAAAAAATCCCTTTCATAGAGCCAAACTGGCCTCTGACTACAGTTGCTGGAGGATTCACTCAGATGAACACTATGGTGGTGAGATTGAGAAAATATTGTTAAGTATGAAAAGTTAACTTCCATTTTCCAGTACGGTTATGTACAAATATAAAAGTCGTTGACTAGGTGACATATACCCTAAAAATTCCATATCATAAGTTGTTTTTTATGTGTGAGAACAGATACAACATCCTGTCTTCACTCAGGTTTGGTACTTTATCATATAACTAGTAGCTAAAGTAGCAAAAGACAAGTTTACTCTGGCTAACTTTTATAGGTTTTGGCCTACTCGCCAGCTAGCTCACTGGTTTGGGAATGTGGCAGTCTATCATGGTGGGAGCATGTGGTCAAACAAAACTACTCTCCTCATGGCCAGCAAACAAGACAGTAGATACTGGGACCTCACTATTTCAAGAGCATGCCCTCCATGACACACAAACCTTTTATGAGGCCCTGTCTCTTAAAGTTTCTACTACTTTTTCAATAGTGTGAAGATGAAGATAATATATTTAACCTGCCGGCCTTTATGGTGCATTCAAGATTCAAAATCACATTATATAATGTCCTTAAATAAAGTTAACTGATTAATTGGTTATGGTCAACAGTTTAATACTTGAATACACTAGCTTTTCTTCACATAAAATCAGTATATTTAATATTTTTAATTAGCAATAATATTTTTACTGAGCTAGTAAACTTAATGGAAAATGCAGTGTTTGTGTAGCTATAACTACCTGTACTAAAATGTGATTTTTTCCCTCATTTTGTCAATTTTAGATTTATAATCTTTTCATAATCTGTAATTTTCAACATTTTAAAATTATAATGATAAAGAAACACTTCAAAGCAGTGTCTTTTTTGAATAAGCTACTTCATAGGTGATTAAAAAAATGAGTGATAAGCTAGGACGTCATAACATTTAGTGTCAGCAATTACTTTTAGAGACTATAAGTAATTAAAGTCTTACTAGCCACCATTATCTTTTTAAAAAACAATTTATGAACCTGAACTTAAGAAAACAAAAGACCAAATTATTTCCAGGAGGGAAAAAAGCAAGTCAGCTTTGGGCAGTCAATCCATTCCTTGACCTCACAAAACAGGCATTTCATGTTTTAATTCTTTAACATTTGTGGCTTTATAGTGAATTTATGAACATACATGGCTAAAATCAGTAGCTTTAAAAGTATCAATAGTCTATTTCTCTTTAAATGTCTAGATATTTCTCACTTGCAAGATTCCAAAAGTCAAGAAATTGGTTTGCACATTTTCTTTCCTTACTGTTACTCAGATTAGAATTAACTGCTGAGTCTTAATCTATTTATTAATTTGAGGAACGCGATTACCAAAGAACCCTGGGCTGGGGGCATAGCTCAGTGGTTAAAAAGTACTTGCCCACCATGGGCAAGGCCATGGGTTTGATTCCCCAGTATCACATTAAAAAAAAAAAAAAAGGTGGATGTGGTGGTACACTACTATAATTCCAGCACTTGGTAGGCTGAGGCAGGAAGACTGCTGCAAGTTTGAGGAGAGCTTAGTCTACACAGTGAGGCCAAAACCAGCCTAGGCTATAGGGCTAGATACTATCTCAAATCAATCAATCAGTCCAATCTAATCAGTAAAGAAACCTCCCTCTCTTTTAAACAAAAGAGAACAATAATTTCCACAAAGTTTCATAGCTTTCTTTCATGCTCAAAGTACAAATTGCTAAACCTTTCCCAACTAAATATCTAAACAAAAATATGCTCCTTTTCAGCCACGTTGCTACCATGAGCAACCACTTAGAGCTGGTAAATCTAATGGAAGTCACTGGCAAAGCTGAGTACACAGACATGTGCTGATACACTTGGGAGGCTGCGGCAGAACAATCCCTGGAGCTCCCAAGTTCAAGACCAACCTCTGTAATATAGTAAAAATCCATTCCCTTACCCATGCCCTCAAAATACTGGAAAGGGATTATTTTCACATTGTTTTTTTCATTAGCCACTACATAAAATATCAAATATTTTACACATTTCAAACATTTTAATAATTAGTTGTTGTGAATACTAATACAGGAAGACTGAGGTTGGTACAGACATCCTTTAAGTTTTTGAGGGGTCACTGACTCTGGGTAGATCACTGACAGACCCAGACTGGTCACTTATTTCACTAAGTTCCAAGAGCTCTGCCTCTTCTGTTTTCTGTGTTTAAATGACATCACCCAAGGAAAATATTCAAAACTCAGGAGAAAGAGCTACTAAACAAATCTTTATTCAGTGCAGTTTTAGCCCAATTACTGTTTTAGTAATGACATTATCTACTCACATACTTTTTAACATTAAGTGATTTCATGATTAATTGCTTCTTGTAATTTTTTGGGGGGTTCACCAATACACGGACACCTTCTAAACAGTGCCTGGTATACAGAACATATACAATAAAAACAGGTTAAGTAAACTAATTAAAATATTATGAAACTAATTCCAAATTTCTTAAGACCCCTATGGAAACTCTTATTATGTTTTGAGAAACACATGATTCTATATTACAAAATATTTGAAAACAATAACTTTCAAAAATTGGATTAATAAAGATTTTATATATTTCCTTTAAAATCAACACTTACTCAATAGTAATAAAACTTAAATTTTGCTTACTGCTAACCTATGCTGACAAGTCTATTTCTGACTACATGTGAAAACATACTTGGGTAATCACTAATACTTAAATATAACAAACAACCAAGAGGGGATAATCTTGTAACAAAAAATGACATCACTCATACAGCTTAGGAACAGAGAAAAAGTAGATTTTTTTATGTCACTAATGAAATAAACACTAAAATGATTCTCCAAGAAGTACTGCAGTTTTTTTTTTTTTTTGGGGGGGGGGGAGGGAATCAGAAGACTGAAATAAGCCAAGCAACCTATCGCTAACATGAAGTCATGACAAAAAATGGGATTAGAAACATACTAAAAAAATTGGAGAGAAATTCTGACAGAAACGTCATAAAAAGTAAAAAAGTAAATAAAAAGGATTTCCTCTTTGAATAAACAGCAGGGATGGTCTTAACAGTTTTAATGCTGAGACAAGATTACAATGGAATTCCTGGAAAGGAAAATTTTCTAACATTTTTACCTGACTGGCAGTAAGCCTGTATTTTTCATTTCTGATACATAACCTTTTTTTTTTTTCAAAGTTATAAGACAGTAACAAGTATGCTGCATGAACAGTGGGTTTTATTTTTTAAATTAAATGAGTGAGAATGTACCTACATAAAATACAAAACCTGATTTTCAGACATT
This sequence comes from Ctenodactylus gundi, assembly GCA_004027205.1. Classification (NCBI taxonomy): domain Eukaryota; kingdom Metazoa; phylum Chordata; class Mammalia; order Rodentia; family Ctenodactylidae; genus Ctenodactylus; species Ctenodactylus gundi. Next base: position 416,688 of record PVKB01000661.1, read on the forward strand.
TAAATTTAAAAAAGCAAAATTTAAAAGACTGTAAGCAAAAGCCAGATGAGAACTGGTCAGTCATAGAAAGGTACACTGCATAGTATGTTTTATGATGTGTTTCTATGTATAAGAATGATTATGAAATTACCTCATTTCTGGCAATTCTCACCAATAAACTGCCACAGTCACTACTAAAAGAGTTGCTAGAAAACTTACCCAAAATGTTCTTTCCAAATGTTCTAGTGTTCAAAATAAACGGTAGCTGTCAAATTCTTACCTCACAGTTTAAAATGATAATCTATGTATTGTATTTCATTTGTAAAGTCTCTGTGATAACAATACAAAAACACAAATAAGAGATCGCCAAAAATGAAAATTACTTTGTTTCTGTATTAGAATTTTATTTGCTAAAGGGTGAAAACAAGATTTGCAAGCTTCACAGTTAAAACAATAGTTTAAAACCTTTATTCCTAGCCCTTACTGCCTTCAGGAAGGAGAGAACATCTGGTTATTTAAGGAACACAATATGTTCACATTTTCTATGACTTTTGTTTCTAATTGGGTTTTAAAATTTTTTTTGAATTTGAACAACTAGCTACAACGATGTTTTTTAATCACTTCGTATATTTCAGACTGTCCTCTTTCTATCCCTCTAACTTCATTTAGAGGATTGTTTCTGGAAATCTGCTCAGTAGTTCTATTATGATAAAAGAAAATGAGAATTAGGACTGTGGTCTGAAAACAGAATCTGTATATAGAACAGAACATACAGAATCTGAATCTACAGTGTGCAAGTTACAGAACTCTACAGTTATTTCATATCCACTCATCATAAAGCTTACATTCAACATTTTAAAACAGTTCTTGGGAGATATAAATGTATTCATATGTATGTATATATTTCTATCCATTTCACTTATTATAACTGCAAATAAATGTTTATAACAAATAGAAGATTTCACATGAGAAATATATACGTAGGATACCACTTTTTTTAAACTAGCAAAGCTACTATATATATATATATATATTCCAAAATAGCTATCATGTATAAATACATAGAGGGCCTTGGATCATGGTTGAATTGTTAATTCTGCCATTGAAAGGCTGCGTGACCTTAAGTCTCTGAGCCCCATTTACATTCTTAAACAGTTCATCAATAAAAGGAAAAGGTTGGATTACATTGTGTAGTCTCTTCTTAGTTCTGAAATTTTGATAGTCCAAAGGAAGTGTAATTAACTGATTCCTTGCACTTTCTTATTCTACAATATTTGAAGGTGGTAACAGGTTTTCAGATAATTCTGACACAAATGAAATTAAGAAACTAGATTTTTAAAAAAAATTCAAGTTGTGGAGTTAATTCACCATTCTGATAGAAGAAGGATGCTATTCCATTGGCAAAAACCTTTATGGAACACATGTGTACTACAGATATGCTGTGAATGAGGTCCACCTAGATCAGAGTCTGTATGAAATAATGAGAGAGGCATAGGCTTGGCAGTGGCCACACACCAACAATAAGAGAATAAAGAGCCCTAACCAGTACAACTCTGTGAAAGTCTACCTTGCCCCGCTCATCCCGAAGGGCTCTGTGACTAGAAAGAACTGGATTCTGACGCACACACACCTTTCCAGGGAATTTCTTTCAGACTCCTCCTCTTTTAGCTGATATACATTAACCTCCCTTATTGAAACAAATACTGCTGTAAAGCTAAAGAGAAAAAAATTTCAGATTACAACTTTAGACACAGAACTTTGGGTATAATGTAGACACTGCCAGAAACTCATGGAATCTTTCAAGCATAATAAGGCTCTCCCAGAATTTTAATGAACACATTCCTTAGAGTCTACCTTCTTCCAAAACTCTTTTCTACATCCTCAAATCCTTATAAATATCCAACCTCTCAAACTGGCACTCAGTTTCAATCTACGGACTTACTCTCTGTCCCGGTGACAATGTACTATGATCGAAATAAATCTTAACCTTATTTTTGCCTCCTTGGTAAACTCCTTGACAACAGTCTACATATGCCATCTTGTGCAGTATTTGAAGCATAACTCAATTTTACTGATATTTTCTTAATAGCAGCAAAAGCAGGATATAAATCTAAGTACTAAAAAATGAGTGGGATCTAGTCCTAACGAGAAATAACTGACAAATATTTATAGATAAAATACAAGGTGCTATGCAGAGTCAAAAGTATCTGAAATGTCTTCACTGAACCTGGAGATGGTTTCATGGCAAAGGGAGAACTAACGTCAAGAACGGGAGGAGGCAAACAGCAGATTCAAGGGTCCCGAAGCCACTCTAGCTGGTCTGAAAACTCTAAAGCTTTTTGGCCTTGAGAAAACCACATGATTTTTTTTTTTTTTTTGCACTGGAATTCTGCTTTATTACTTGAAAGCCATAACTGGAACAATACTGAACACAGAGAAGGCTTAATGACTTAAAAGCATACAAATCAAAGATTATATAATAAAAAACTCAAGTGAATCTCAGACTTCAATACATTGAGGGGTACATGATTCAGGAATTTAAATATTATATTATCCATGCAATTTAAGCTTACTTCTTGCCATATATATGTATTTTTTGGTTGTTCATGCATGAATTCAAAATTCTAAAACATGCTAGAGACATGGACTGTGGAGAATCAATGAGCATCTCTGTCACTCCTTTTTCAGAAGTTCATTTTTTTACTAGCTCATGACTGCCCCTCCTTCTACTCATTTGGGGCCCTTGTATGCAGTTATTGTGTGAATTTCATGGGAGGGATACTCATCTAGAATCAGTCTTTTGTGTTTGGTTCATTTCACTAAGCATTATTGATTCAAGGTGGCACCATTTTCATTTAAAAGCTTCGTATCTGTCTTTCTTTAATTGATGCATAGTATTTTATTGTGTATAGATAACACATCTTTAACCATTCCTTTATGCAAGAATAGTCTATATCAAGAACTCAGAAAACTACATGATTTTAACCCTTCCACTAAAAAAGAGGAATGAAAAATAATCTGCTCTGTTTACTACTTATGGTTGTAAGGACCAAATTAAGTATGTCAAAGTGCTTGCAAAAATAAGGAGTATGATCCTAATTTTTGCAGTTTATGGAAACACTATTTCAGTCTTCTCAAATGAGAAATTTTTGCTTTCCTGTGATATAAGACGGTATGAGCTTGGTGCCTCAGGTAGTACTTGTAGGTACGTTCTCCACACACAGGCATGTAGGGATGGTGGTAGGACAAAATACTGTTCTGAAGATTAACAATGAACCTATTAAGATTTAGAAAAATCCTTTTTTTCTGTTTTATAGACTCTTGTTAGCAGCACAGACACACAGCCAGGATGGGGAAAAGTGTCTTCATGCCTCAATTTTCCTTTTTTTGAGTTCCTTTCATTGAGATTGTGTGTTTATAAAATTACCTTGTTCTATCTGAATCAGCAACAGTTCAGGTATTTTAAGTGTTTCTTGATACTAAGTATAATACATATAAAGTATTCTTACGTCTGGATTTTTTTTTTAAAGATATGGGTTGGGGTATTAACAACAACCTCCTCTTGTTTTCTCCCTTTAGTATAAAAGGCCTCTTTTATGACTACAATTGATTTTACTAAAAACTATGTATATTTGTAGATTTCTATAATTCAGGTAGATGTGCTGTGCCATTTCATTCAACATCCAAATGTTACAAAGAAGATCAAGGCTCAGCACTATGACTCTCAAAATAATGAAGTTGGTTAGTGGCAAAGCAAAAGCATGACCTACATTCCTCATCCCTAACTCTGCTGGCTCTCTGCAGAATATTAAGTTGCCAGAGCCCACATTCAAAATTACATCATGTGACATTAGTTTTCCCTTGAAATTCACAACTTGATGTCACTGAGTTGGCCAGTAGGAAACTTAACTACAAATACTATTTTGCTGGTTAGCTATCCAGCTTTCTTAGCTAGCTTTTGGTACAGGCACCATCATTCTACTAACTATTTCATGAGCCTTGTAAATATGACTATCTCATCCTGTCCAGTTCCCCTTTTTATTGAGATAGGGTCTCACTCTCTAGGCCAAGTTGGTCCTGAACTCCCTATGTAGCCAAGGCTGGCCTTGAACTCACAGCTATCCTCCTGCCTCAGTCATTACAGTGCTGGGTTTCAGGTGTGTACCACCAATGCCCTGTTTATGTGGTGCTGGGGAATTGAACCCAGGGCCTTGTGCTTGGTAGCCAAATACTTTAACAGCTGAGATATGCCCCTAGGCCTTTTTCAGTTCCTTATGTCTCAGAATTATCAGACTGAAGCTCCACATTTTAGAACATTACATTGATCATGTTTTTGCTTGGTAAGATTTTGACTACAAAGGTAGTATATTCTCTTTTTTTAGTTAACAATGCTACTATTTTTTTCTCTCAAACCTTACACATATCTGTACTTTTAATAATAGAATTGCTTTGCTTTATTATACACCTATTATGAAAACTACTTTGAGATTAAAAAGCCCTCTATCACACTAACATGAAAGGAAATTTAGATTTCACTAAAACACTGATAAATACCAAGAACAAGAAAACTGAGTGAGTGATTCACCAAAAGATCAACCATACCGACCCAGAAAAATGTTACCAGGATCAAAAGGTTTTGATAACAAATTAATTTCTCACTTCAATCAAACTAATCACACAGGAAGAGAATTCAAATTATTGTTTTAACAATACTTTATATAATGAAGAATTTTTAATGCTAAACTGACAGAATTTGCCTTAATTCTGTAGGTCAAACTCATATGTCTATGACCAAAAATATTATCTTTACTTCTCTTTTCAGATACTTCATTATCTTTAGTTTTATTTTTGGTATTTAAAAATACATATGTACAGAAGAATATAAATCTGAAACTCAGATTTTCACATTCATGTTCCAAAGAAATCTTAGCGAAAATGCTCCTGTTCATCAGGAAATGATAAGATTATATTTCTGATGCTTAATGAAATTGCTTTCAAGAGTGGAAATGATATGTTTCTATTTCTACAGAAAATAAATACAGGCATAAAGAAAACCTTAAAATTTAGCTAAATGGAGCATATACACAAATGCTGAAGTAGAAACAAAGGCAAGGGCGGAAATGCTTTAGGATTAAAATGTTCATTAAATTTTAAGGTCGAAGTCAGTTGGACAGCGCCTTGGCAATGAACCCTACAGACAGACTGACAGACTCTGAGATGATGTGACAACTGCTGACTTGGCTGCTGCTGGTGGGTTGCCAAAGAGCCAAGGGCTGGGATTACCATCCAATGCCTGGCATTCTGATATTCATACTTGAAGCTTTCTCTCATATATTTCATCCAATATTTTTGTTTGGCTCCAAAGTAGCAAGAATTCACAGATTCTTTTTAGATCATTAAATGTTCTTATTTTCAAGAAATATAACATTAGTTGTGAAAGAGCACTTTTTTTCTCTGAAGTATAAAGAAAATTTTGATGAACTGCACTCAAAAAGAAATATCAGTATCAAAGTCTATTTACATCTTTATTTTGTTAGATTACTGTTAATCCACCAAATAAATACATACTCATAATATGAAATAATTCTATGTTTCATATAATTAGATTTTTGTACAGAATACTTTCTTGATCTTTGTATGGCCTCTGAGGCTCTATTTGAGTGAAAGTCATTTCCTGTAAGAAGAACCCATGATAATGAAGTTTGGCTTTAAGGACAGGTAGTTGCTTAATCATCTTCTTAAATTATGAAGAAGAAAGGAGGGCAGAATAACCTTCAGGGGGCCAAGGCATGGGTTCTCCATATCTTTTGCAAATGTCTGGTTAATTTACTTGCTGAGTCGCTGGCCTATGAGGTACGTAAGTTTGGGCCTACAACTTTAGACACACTGTCTCATTAGGCCACTCACACGTCATTAGGTAAATTCCAAAGGAATAATTGCCCAACTTAAAATTGTATATATCTTCTGGAGAAAGCTTACCTTCGGGTCTCTAAGGAACAGAGCCTTAAGGATAAGTGAGTGTACATCCCCGATGAGTGGGTAGTGCATCAGAAGGCCAAGACAGGTTTGGTAGTTACTAGAGATCACTAAATGAGAAGGAAAACACAGTTCAGATACAGTACTGTTTAAGATATTTTGCATTACTGATAACACAAAAATAACAACTTAGAGCCAAAAATAATACACCAATAATACAAGTAATTACAAAAAAGAAAGTAAGGAGAATGGACACTTAGCAAATGGCCTGTGAAGCAGCATAATGCCTTGCTAACTACAACCTAATACACTGGCACTTATTTTCTGGGGGATTTTAGAAAATAAAGCTTTCAGATACAGTACATTTGCAATATAAATAAATTCTTATAAGCATCTATACGTATTGGAATTTATATAGCTGTGCTTAGAAGTTTTTAGTTTGCTTAGAAATTAGTAACAAAAACTTTATAAATGTCAAAAATGTTAAAAATTCTTATAAAATAGCATTTATTATGCTTCATAATTTATTACATTTATCTTATGTAAATATTAATTACAATTTTAAAAAGATGCAATTTCTTCTAATTCTATATCTTCTTTTTAAAGATAAGAAATTTTGAAAAATTTATTAGAGAAAAATGTTTTGTGTTCTACTGTCTTTTAATTTTTTCAAATCAACTTAATTATGATTGCAATTATTAAACACATCCCTGCAGGCAGGTGTAGGTAAACCACTTTATACCTTGGCAATCTACCTGCTACTTGAAGGTGGGGCCAATCAGTGATACTTGCTTTATGAGACACACTGACTGCCTCAATGGTATTGGCTGTAAAGAAACTTTAGTGTGACATCTTCATGTAGTTGTTACTGGATATTTTTCATTAATCCCGTCCTTGAAAAATGTTTCACAGGAAAACAACTAATTTAAAAGAATGTGAATCAAAAAACATACAATTATTTATAATCTAAAATACTCTTCACTCTTACTATTTTTTCCCCGTTTCTGGAAAAGCCATTTCTTGCTTTAGCTTCCAACACCTCCCTGCTCCCATGAGCATTATGGAGAAAAGAGACAGGACTGGGCAAAATGAGTAATTATAACCTATGTAAGGAACTACTTCATCATCTTCATTTCCATTGCTGATCTGACAGCTTGTAATTTCATACATCTGCTGTCATTTGTAAAGCACTCGTTTGCCCTACCCTTTCTGTGTCTGTGCAGACTCTTGTTCGTTCATGTTCCATATTCACACTCAGTTACCTGTTGTCTTTTTCTTCTCTAGACATTTAAAAAGCTACTGTAGAATGGTATCCGCTTTTCATGTACAGTTTTTGAGATCTAACAATAAAGCAATTCATCTTATAACTCAAAAAGTTATCTTCTCAAATTCTGTAATGATAGGATGTATTAATAATTGGTAAAAGACTTCACATATTTTTGAAGGAGCTTGGGAGTTTTGTAGAAAGGGTTTTAGAATCAGCAGTGAAAAAATATGGGTTTAACCTCGGGATACCATTTGAACCTTTCATAAAGTTACTTAAAATGATATTCCTAATGTCAATGGTTTATAGCCGTTGTTCAAAACTTTTCTGGGCAACCTCTGTGGGCTTAAGTTTACTCTTCTGGAAAATAACTTTTTGATTAAATAAAATTGCCTGTTTCATTCAGTCCAGTAATTATTTGTTGAGTACCCACCCCATGACAAAGCCTAAGCTAAGATAGGGTTTAGCGATAAACTAGAGCCTTGACCTGTAGAAACTGGAAGTAGAGAAGGCAGAGGCACTATCTAATGCAGATAAGTGCACTACTGAAGGTCTCAGAAGCTAGGCCCGAGGCTAAGAACTTCACCTACATTATATCACCTAATTTCTATGAAAAATCTTATTACATAGGTACAATTACTGCCTCTGTTTTACACATGTGAAATTTGATACTTAAAGAGATGAGTTACTTGTTCAAAACCTACAATGATTCCTTATTTGAGTAGAAATTGAAATTCAGAAGTTTACCTGTAAGATCTTTATACATACTAAGCTTTGTTTTAAAAAGATATTATTCTGACAAAACAAGTGACTTTTGAAAATAAAATTCTCTTTTTCTGATTTTGTAGTAGTTTTAAGTAGCCTAGAAGGCCAGCATCATCTAGTATCTACTACATTCTGCATTTATTTGGAGAGGTCATAATAATAATAATATATAATTACATCTCTACTGAATTTTTGAAGTTATCAGGAATTACAAAATACATAAGGGAAGCCAAATAATGTATGAATATACCACTTGCAGACCAAATAGGGAGCTAACATTGTTCATCCGTCCACCCAAACTCTGCATGCAATGAAGATTTTCTGAGCAACTTCAAATGCCAAATATTCAAAGAGAATGCTAGATCTTGGCGCCAGGGATATAATCTCAAACAGAAATCAACCTTCTAGCATCAGGTAATACTATGTCCAATTTTCCAATGAAAATCTTAATTTTTAAAAGCATCTTTATTTTTTAATTATATATGCTAAGTAAAAGTCCCCTACTTAGAGTCGGTAAAACAGACTATACAAGTTGGTTTAAAAACAAAATAGCAGAGATTTGGTAGAATAAGAATTTAGTCTTGCTGTTTATAGTAAGCTTTTGTTGAATATGAAAAAATAATGTGAAATACTATTCCTTCTCCAACGTTTATCCTTTCAGAGCAGAGTAATGACATGCCAGGAAAAAACAAGTGACTAAAGACTCCTTGCTTCCGAGAGTTACATCTGAAATGAGTGTATTTATGTTTCCAAAACAAAGCGCTGAGGCCATACTCTGAAGAGTTGACTCAGGGAAGGTAAAGGTAAGGGTTAGTGGCACCGAGGAAAACATTCAGTGTTTGGAATCAGTTCTATATTGGACTGTTGGCTCAGTCACTTAATCAAAGTGTGATTTAGGTAAGCCGTTTACTTCCAATGACATTTTATCTTCACCATTTACAAAAGAGACCTGAAAGCTGTTTTTTAATACTAAACTAGAGTCACTTATGTCCAATTAGAAGAAAGTGGAGCTAGGAGCTCAGGAAGCAAGGTTTCTCCTGTATGCATGTCTGTAATTGGAACTGCCATAATGAACTTTCCCACCAAAAACTTTGGAATTAAGCTAACTCTACGAAAACTTCCTTGGAGCAATAGCCAGTACAACCAAGAACCACCCTAGAGGGCCTTTCACAAGCCCCTCTAGGGAACGGCTTGTTTCAAAACAGCCCCCGCGATCTTCAAAGTGTCCCTTGTTGCAACTCTCACTACTCGCCTGTCCTTTGCCACACCACACATAATCCTGTATGCAATCCCTTCTAGTTCTGAATGAACTGATTTTGGAGAATCAATCTCTCTGCCACTCACTTAGGCCAATGAGAGAATAACATTTATACTACCAATGGAGTTTCTTTAAAGACAGCATGGATGCCTGCTGACACATTTCCTTATCTACCTTAATTGCTCTTAAATGAATATTCCTCTTTCTCTTCCTCATTAGGGATATAACTATTTTGAATTGGTCCAAGGAAGTTGGTGTACAGTTTCCCTAGTAGAAACAGTTTGAAAAATAGTAAAATCAGTAAAGATAAACAGGCAATGTGTTGGCAGAAAGTTGAAAGGAATGTGAATAATTTATATATAACTAGCTTTATAATTGTTACATTTACAAATTCAATAGCTTTCCTTCAAATTATTTAGTTTCATATGGAGACAGACTTTCCCAAAATAAAAAACACGATGAAAATAATTACTACAAAACACAAAACTAAATGTAGACTTTCTTTAATTTCCTTAAAAATACTAAAAGCTATCACACATTAAGCACCTATAGTACATATGGTAACTTGTCATATCTTTTATAAATATCTCATGAATCCTAATTCCCTCTAAGAAAAGAATTACTATTAACACTCTATTAGTGATGAGGACACGGTAGTACAAAGTGGGTAACAACATGACTGAGGCTGGAGGAACCCTGAAGGATGCAGCCAGGGCAGAAGCCGGGACTGTGTAAAGCCTTGCTCTTCACCATCTTACCTTATACTTTCCTGTATTCTTACCAGAGAGTGTCAAAACAAGAGTATTTACATATATATAAGTCAAATAAACACACTGAAGATGGCTTCTAAACATCAACATGTTCTGAGTCACAAAGAAGCATCTAACATAAACAACAATCCTTAGCCTTGTAAATCCTGGTATAGAAAATATTTAGAACTAGCATAAATTTTTCTATTTAGCTAACATTGATTTATAATAACAAATAATTGTAGATTAGGTAAGAAATAACAAGCTAACTGAAAGGAAACTTTAAGGTTTTTCACAGTTCATTGTCCTTGACTGAAAATACAGCAACATGCAATACTTTGCGAGGTATTTGCAAAAGACATTCAATAAATGCTACAAGCTCTAGAAAAATATTTGCTGAGGGCTCATATAGAGAAAAATGACATAATTAGCAAGAGCAGTATCTTCAATTATTTAAAGGCTATCTTGACTTTCTCAGTATAAAGTGTCAACCGACAGAAAGGGACTTCAAGTAGATCAGAAAACAGAAGGAGGAAGACCAGGGAATGAAATATAAGGACATGATAATCTTTATCCTAAGCAATCTTAGATTAAGCCCAGTATAAAACATGGTCATGTCATCCAGAAAAAGACTACAGTCAAGTGTTTAGCAACTTGCAGTATTCTGTCCTTCTGAGTTTTCCTTACCAACTGTCTTTATGCCAAGTACTTCGCTGAGTACTGTCAATTAATACAACTACCTTTGCGATGCAAGACCTAGATATATACTTGGCGCCTTAAACAAATGCACAGTTTTGGGTATAGTTTTATTCCTCTGGTAGAGTTTGTGCAGAATAATGTAAGGCTTTGTAGGAAAGAGGGCAATTTCAAATTCAGAATGATTCAGTTTTGGTTCAAAAAGGTTTTAAAAATGGTTACTCTCAATGTTCAAGCTTAATATACTTCAAAAATATTTTCACCAAAGATCAAACACCACAGGAAATCTGCTCAGAAATTATATCTTTGAATATCCAGCACTGTCAACTGCGTGGCAGTTAAGGAAAGAATCCGCACGGAGAATTTTCAGTGGCTTCAGTGTGAGCACAGGAAGCAGATCCTGTCCCGCATGACAGCTCCAGGAGCGCAGCTGGTGGCAGCTGACATCTGATACACATCAGCTACCTGCACAAGCTTCAGCTTCTCTACCTTCTCTGTCTCATGATACACCAAAGGACTAAAAGGAGATAATGTGCAGGGGAAAAATAAAGTCTTTTAACAGGAGGTATTCACACAAAGGTAGTAATGGCAGCGATTTTCTCCACACTGGAGCTTGTGGTGATCCGACTGCTGTTGACCTGATCATCTTGGTAGCTGCCTAGAGGGCTGGGTGTCTGGGTGGTTCCTGGAGGCGTGACCTTGGGTGCTGTATCTGGTAAACGGTCCCTGCTTCCTTGCTTCCCCTCATTGCTCTTCCTCTGTGCTCTGCTTTCCAGATGCCACGAGGTGACCAGCTTTGCTCGCCATGCCCTTCTACTACGACGGTCCTGCCTAGGATCTAGGTGGTGACAATGGTGAACCCACCTCTCCTTAGTTCTGAGTATCAAGTATTTTGTCCCAGTGAAAAGAAATCTGACTAACACAGAGTCTAAGTCCTGTATTCTCACATTTGTAAAATGCCATGGAAATAACACCTGAAAGTGTCTGGTGGATGTTAAGACTTAGAAAAGAAATGGTAAGCAAGCCTAATTCATTGATATGTCTTTTTTTACAGTTAAATCTAAATATAGATATTTTTCATTGCACACAGTGGGTTCTGGAGGGAGTGTTTGAGTGTGTGCATGAGTGAGTAGGTGCGTTGGGGGGGGGGGTGAGGTACTGGGGCTTGAATCCCGTAGGACTGCACGTTAGGCAAGCCTCTTGTGCTGCGCTGCTTTCGCAGTCCTTTTATGTTTTGAGGCACTCTTGCTAAGTAGTCCAGGGTGTCCTTAATCTTGTGATTCTGCCTCAGCCTTCCAAGTAACCTGGAGGCATATGGGTGTACACCACCATGCCAGGTCTCATAGTGCTTTTTTTTTTTTCTTAGATGGTCTTGCTCTGCAGCCCAGGTTGGACTCAAATGCACAGCAATCCTCCTGCCTCAGCCTCCTGACTGCTGGGATTAAAGACATGTGCCACCATTCCTGGCTTATGTGGGGCTGGGAAATTGAAATCAGGGCCTTGCTCTTGACAGGGAAGCACTCTAACCACTGTAGTATTCTTCCAGCCCCCTATGTTTGGTTTTAAAGCCTTATTTTAAAAAATTGTCAGTACAAATGGGTGGGGTACTGGGTACTTAAAAAGAATTGATAATAGCCTTCTATTGCATTTTGCTCATTCATTCATTAAACATTAAATATCTACTTTGTTCCAAATACTGAGTTTAATTCTAAAGACATAAAAAGAATTAAGATACATCTTGACTTTCTTCACGTTCCAGTATAATGACAAGTCCCCCCCCCCAAAAAAAAAAAAAACTATTCCTTTTATTCGTACATATTTGTGGTACAGAACTGTACTGAGCTGGGGGAACTAGTGCATGTTCTCATTGTATCCTGGTCATTTTTTCTTCTCTTCCCTTTTCCCTTTTCCTCCCTGCTCCATACACCTTGTCTTCTATAAAGTCTATCTTCTTATTTTCTTCCATCACTCTTTGAGAACCATAATGTTAGTTGCAAAAGAAAAGTGGCTGATAGTAGCAGCCCATAGTGAGGGCTGTGATAAACTCTAGAGTAGAAAACTCTGAGGTCAGTATTATGTTTTGGATCTAGAATGTCCCCTAAGAGGTGCATGTATTTGGAAGATACTGGATTGTGGGCATTGACTGGCTATTTACGGGTTTCCCGTGCTGCTGGGAAGTGGAGTCTGGTGGCAGAGGTGATCACTGAAGGTGCGGCAGGGAAGGGCATATTCTCTCCCTGGCTTCTCTCCATCCCCTGTGCCTTCTTCTGATGCTGTGAACAGCTATTCTCTGCCAGATCCTTCCACCATGCTCCTACCACCACCGACCATGAATGGACTGAGCTCTCTGAAAGTGAGCTAAAGTAAACTTTTCCTCCCTTAAACTGAAGATGCTGGAACTGCATTCTAATAACAAGAAAAACGATAACACAGTCAATGAGAGTGCCAGCCACCAATATATGAAAGTAAGTGGAAGCACAATACTGACTGGCTCCCATTACGTGTGTTTAAGAAAAATAAAGATGTGGAAGGAGAAAGCAGGTGGAGGTAGGTCTTGCCTGCACATAGGAGTCACCAAGACGTCCTTCAGTAGGTGAGTGGGCATACTAGATCCAGACAATATAATACTATTCAGCACAAAAAATAGATGAGCTATCAAGACACTGTGGCTTAGTTCTAAAATGTCACCCCAGAAGTCTCATACTTAGAGGTGGATACTGCCCACACGAGGCAGGTCACTAGAGGTGTGGCCAAGAGGAGTACATTCTTATGCCTGGCCTTCCTCCACCATGCAATTTCAACATGTCATTTCAGCTCATGTTCTCTTTCTCTCTCTCGTTGTACTTTCTGGTTCACAATATGATCACTTTCTTTCTTTCTTTTTTTTTTTTTTTTTTGAGATAGGGTCTCACTCTGTAGTCTAGGCTGGTTTTGGACTCATGGCAATTGTGGCTAGGATTACAGTCATGTGTTACCAAATCCAGCTTACACAGTGTTAGGGCACTGAACCCACAGCCTTGCACTTGCTTTACCCACTATGCTATTAGTCCAGCCCCCACATTTATTCTTAACCATGGCCCTGCAATGGTGTTCTACCATGACGTGACACCTGAGGCCAAAACTCATGGGAAAACCTGATCTTGGACTTGAACCTACAGATCTGTGAGGCAAAATAAACCTTTATTTATTACATTAGCCTATGTCTAGTATTTCATTATTGTAACATGAAGCTGACTAACATGAACTTGATTATGCCTGGTACACTGCTATAATCCCAGCTACTTGGGAGACACAGGCAGGAGGACCACAAGCTTGGTCAACTCAGTGAGACACTTTCTCAAAACAAAAAACAAAAAGCAGAAAGCAAAAAACCAAAACAAACAAAAACCCCAACCCCCCAAAAAACAAAACAAAAAGGCCAAGTGGGGCATACAGCCCAGTGTGTGTACTCAAAACCAAAGCTGAACACACAACAACAACCTCCTGTAAATAAACAAGAAAGAGTGAATCTTAATTAAATTATGAGCTTTGGATAGTAATGATACTTCATTGAAGGTTCACAGGCTAAGCTAAGATTTTCTTAGAAAAACCTTAAGCATGAAAAAAACAGGTAATATGCTGGTAATGTATATCCATTCTTATTAAGGAAATTTCAAAACTGTTCAGATATTAAGTAATGCAAACTATAAAGAGTACAGTAATGTCTGTATCTGATGTGGTCACAAAAACATTTTATGTCAGAGAGGACAGCTAGCAATCAGTGAGTGAGTACTTAAACATGCCTGCAAAAATAAGACTACTAATATGCTTTGATAAAACTGTGACCTTATAGCATGTGGCTTAAGACAGGCTTTGTTTTTAGTCACTGGAAATGGGTAAAGCTTTCCTTGAGAAGACAAATTCAATTTGCCGTTAAAACAACCAGTAGTTAAACACCACTTTAAAAATGAACATGCAAGCCTGGTGTGTTGGTACATGTCTATAATCCTAGCACTGGGGAGTCAGAGACAGGGGGATTGTCGTGAGTTGAAGGCCAGCCTGGGCTAGAGTCAGCTCATGACTGGCCTGGACTACAGACAGTGTCTCAAAACAAGCAAGCAAGCAAGTAAACAAACAAACAAACAAACAAAAAACCCCCAAAACAAACAATGAACATGCACCTACCTAACTAGAAAACTGAAAAATAAAAATTCTAAGGTAAGACCAATGGGAAGAATGGCATACAGGAAGCTAGTGGCTAAGGAATAAGCAGAGATCTAACATGAAATCCAAAGGAACAAAATACAAATCACAAAGAAGATGCATCTGGAATATTATCCAAGGCAAAAAGTGGAAAAAAAGAGAGTCCTACAGGAAGCAGAGAAAAATTATAGTACTGTACCATGCTGGGACATGTTTATTCAGGGAGGGAAGCCTGAAGCTGCTGTCACAAAGCAGTGAGTCATAAGGATATGGAAATATTTGGTCCCTGATTTGATCAGTGTATAATGTATACATGTATTGAAACGCCTCTGCAAGTATGTACAAGGACAATACATTAATTATTAGGAAAAAATAAAATTTAAGCAACCAAACAAAATAAGGCAGGAAATAGGAAAAAGTGTCAAAAATGGAGAAATATTACCATCTATCAAATACTCAGAGGGAAATTTAAAAAGGCCATGAATGTCTGATAGGTCTTTTCTTTACATTTTAAGAATTATCTAGTTATGAGCATTTGATTATAGCACTTTACATTAAAAAGCAATGTACAAATAAATTATAAATGTCATAAAATGTTTTCCTTGACCGTAGTCAAAAACCAAAACTTAAATTAATACTGTGAAAAATTTTTAGGTTAAACTACTTAAGAGTTTTTAAACTAAAAGTAGACAATGCTTTGTTTTGAAAGAGCCACATATTTAAAAAAATATTTATTTTTTTTTAAAAATCATGACTTGATTTTTTTTTACACGAATGAGAATTCGTTCCCCACCCTACAAGTGACCACTGCGCTTAGGTCTACCACAGATCTCCAGAATGCTTTTGCCCTGATGTCAACCTGAGTATGAGCTGGGGATACGAAGAGCTCTGGATGCTCTCAGGACAGGGGAGAATCACTGGGTGGTTCTTATATGAAAGACGTCAATAATCTACTTGAAAAGATGGGAAGAAGATCCACAATCACTAAGGAACCATTCAAGGTAGAATATAATTGAGTGCTACACTGAGTGGCACTGATTCAAATCTTAGAGGACCGCCAAAGTGGAACAATATTAATCGGTAGAAAAGAGGAAAGTTTTGGAGAAGCCTGCATCACCTTTAACTCTGACAATAGGAGCAAAATTTAGGCAGGTATGGAGATGGAAAGGAAGGAAACACGAATGAATTATGAACCTACCGTAGTTAAAAAATAGTGTGATGAGAGTACGGCCATTCAGAAATTGTTATAGGATAGCAGTTCATGCTACTACCATATTATTTCCTTATCTCTTGACTTTTCAGCCTTATATTACTACACTATTTCCTTACTTGGTTCACACGGCAAAATTCTTTGAGGTTCCAATACAAATTCTTCCTAGGCTTTTCCTCTTCCAATGCCCCTTAAATGCTATGTTAAATACAGAATTCCTTTCGTCCTTCCTCTCAGACTTGACTTGACTTGGCTTCTTTGCAAGGCCATGAGAAGCTGCCTCCACTTTTGCCTCTTCCATATGTTTCCACTGTTGCTGGCTGCTCATAAATGGACTGAAACTGAGCTAAAACAAACATTTCCTCCCCTAATTTGTAGATGTCTGGTATTGAGTCACAGAGATAAAAAAGTCACTAAGATAATTTCTTCCAGATATTTCAAACTTAACAGGAACCAAATTCAGTTAATCTTCAATATTCCTAAAACCTGCTAATCCTTTCCACAAAATGGCTCAGTAGTTTAAAGCTCCAAATGGAGGATTGTTTGATCGCTCTTATACTCCAATACCTATCACATTCAATTACTAACTCATGCTGACTTTAGCTCTGACTACTTCTCTAATTACACTGTTTATTTCCTGGACTTTTATCTGCTCTGTCTCCTTGTTCTAGTCTTGTCTCCTTCAAGTTCACTTCCTACATTGCTGCTAGGGTGACCCAACAGGAATCCTCTTTCTACTTTGAGCTTTTCAAAACTCCCTATTGTACTTATAGGACATAGATTCTTATCACGATCTTTCCTGTTCATTTCTTTGACTTTATAATTTTATTCTCTTTGTAATCTGATTAATGTGACATATCTCATAGAAATATACACTTAGATCGCCCCTCTTTAAGGGGGTTCTTATCCACAGGCTTTTGTTCAAGCTGTTACTTCTGCAGAGAAAGTAGATACCTTTATTTAGATTGCCAACACCTACACCATTTTCTATACTCAGCACAGTTAGCCCAAGGGAAGCTCAGAACCTTTCCTTAAGTTTTTATACTACTTGTCCTCTCAAACAAGTATCAGATAAGTATTTGTATGACTCTTCCCTACTAGTTGGTAAGCTCCTCCAGGACAGAAGTAACTTTAAATACCTAATAAAAATTCATTTTATCTTTAGGGGGCATCATCCACTGTTATGAATTTAACTAGCACAAGAGAAATAAGCTGGACTAAGTACTGAAGCGAATAAATAACTTCATTACTTCTGCTCTTCCCCATCTGTGTTCTTATGTTTTATAAAATCATCAGTGGAAAACCTAAAAATGTATAAGGTTGTGAGTTAAAAAAAATTTGCCACATTTTATGAACTCAAGTCAATGTCAGCATAAAAAAGATGGTGGTTAAGTCAAACATGTATAGGTATGTGCCAAAGTTATGAGAAGAGCAAATTGTTAATTGTTTAAGATCACAGAGAATCAGAATACATTTCAGTAACTGTTTGAAAGTTTTGTGAGAATAAAACCAAAAAAAGCATTTTTTTTTTTTTTTGAAAACAGAGTTTTGGGGGTAGTGGCAGGAAAGGTGTTAAATTGAGTCTCTCTAAGTTGCCTGGACCAGGCTTGAACTTGAAATTCTCCTGTCTCAGCCTCCTAGAGTGCTACAACTATAGGCACGTGCCACCTCATCCTGTTTATTTTTTGCTTATTACTTACAATAAAAAAAACTTTAAAAAAGGGTAGACTAGTACTAAATATCCAACATTTCAGTATCAATCACATCACCCAAACATCCTTCTCTACTCTCCAGATGTCTCCTCTCATTATTTCCATCTTCTTATATGACTAGCTCTGGCTCTGAAAAGACGGAATTTTCACTCTGTCTGTCAAAACGCAAACTATCTGACCTTCAGGGCACAGGAAAAAAAAAAAAAACCTCACAATTTTTGGACAAAATGTAGCATTCCTGTCACTTATTTATTCTAAGTAATTTTCAGAAAATTAAAAAAGTATAATCTAAAATTTTAAAGAATAGTAGTGTTACTAGAGGCATAACAAGAACATCTGGCACAACTGGTATTCAATGAACAAACAGATACCCACATAGCAATTAACAGTCACAATTAAGAATGACTCCAAACATTCTACGGTTTCCTGACAAAGTTCTACTCTTATAATAGTTTTCTATTTCTTAATCCAAGCATAGCACTTGGTGCAATCTTTGCTAATTATATTTTGGCTTACAAATCTTGTTTTGTGAACTGTGATTATTTCTCTGAGAAGGGAAATAATTTGAGGCATTTTGGAATTTAAAACATGCGCTAGTATCTTCTTCAAGCTAAGAACCATCAGAGGTTTAGACAGGGGAGGCAGTGGCTTTTTGGAGAGGGTGAACACCCTATGGTAAATCTGAGGAAATGGGAACACATTTACCACTAGAGTATGCCGGGTGACAAATTTTTTCTGAAATGTAACTGGGAGGAAGTCAAGCACTCCATATTTATATTTTTTATTGGCAAGGCATTGATACTATAAAAATAGCTCCAATTTCCCAACGAATGTCCTCAAATTCCCACTATATGTCAGAAGGTGGAGCTCTAAACATATCTGAAATACTGTTTTGTTACACACGCATTTCACAAATGTGTATAATGAGATTAAAGCAAGAGCAAAGTCCTTAAAGAATATTCTAATTCTTCCAAGATAATATCATTCACATTTCCTTAGTATACATGTTTTACTAACAAAAGAGATAGTATTTTTGCTGGAAATTTTAATATATTACCGATTATAAAATTTACATATATGCAAATCAGATAATTAAATGTAAAGTTTACTTAAAACATAAAATATTTTTAAAAATCAGGGCTACCTAGTCAAATGTAGGCAAATAATCAAAACTTACAAGCGTCTCGTATATAGAGTAACATGGCAATGAAGATGTAGTCCACTAAACCGAGGCCAAGGCCATCTGCAAACAAGGCATCCCATACCACCAGTAGATCCTGCAGGGGGAATTCCCGTCCAAACAAGAGCCGCACCCACCGTCTGCAGAGACACAAAATAGTCAGAAAGTAGCACTTCCGAGAGTAGAAGAATGATCATTTTCTAACATAACTGAAAAAATTCAATTTAATAATTGAGCACACTGATAAAATACTACATACCAAAATTAAAGTTTTGAGCAAACATTGCATAAGAAAAATTCAAGACAGCAAAATCAAAGTTTTAAGCTTTTAAATTAATTTAAAGATTTACATCAGCCAGCCACAATCATTATTCTTATATAATAAAATATAACTCAGTGTGTTCCAAAAGCTTATTAATTTTGAGATACCTTCTACACTGAACGGAGTGCGCACACAATTTTTCTCCAGTATTAGTTTTACTTAAAATATTATGACAACTTAATCCTGAGCTAACAAAATTTTATACATATTTTTGATATATGTATGACGACCTTTGGGATAATTTGTATTATGTTTAAAAAGGAGAGTAGAACATTTTTGTATTTAACAGAAATCATAAACCCACAATAAGAAAAAAGAAAATGAATATGCAGTGGCTTAGTAGTTGCCACATGTGTAAGATTATGAAATTATAATTACTTAATATTTCATGAGCTTTTCAACGACTGATTTTTCTGCAAATGTTTATATGACAAATTAATATAACCAAACTTAGAAAACAGCATTCTCATGTTTTATTCTTTTTTCCCCTCATAATTAATATTTCTATTAGTATATGCTTGAGACACATAGTAATTATTTTCAGCTTGAGGAACTGGGCCACACAATATTGCATCACAACAAGCTGTCCTCCCCATTGTTCTCCTGGCCCTTTCTGTACCCTCATCCCTAGATCTCCTCATATTTCAATCTTATTTAAAACACTGGTTTTCAAATTAAATATGGAAAAAAGTCAGCACCCCTGTAGATATTTTTCTTCCAGTATAGACAGTTATTTTAAATAAAATATGGTGATACTTAATTTCTTGCCTGGAGAACAGATGATATACCTGATCAGCAAGGCTATCTTTGTAGATACACTTCTCATAGTGATTTACATAGCCAGGTAAATGAATATGCCACAGAACAGACACTGGCAGTAATAAGAACAATAAATTACATTGGCATGCAACTATACAACATAAATGGTGACACCTTAGGCTTTCAATAAACAATAAAAGCAAGGCATATCCAATGCTACAAGCAAATCCTTTGGCCGATGTTTCTGATTTTATCTAATATGACCCTTCAAAGAACTGATGTAAGAATTCTGTGTGATTTTAATACCCAGCAAGCAATTAAAAATTCTAAATTTCTAGTACTATCAAATAATACAGGATAGAAGAAATTACTTTATTTCAATTCTTATTATTATTTTTGAGACACGGTCCCTGTAGCCCAGGCTGCTCCTGAACTCACCATGGAGCCCAAGGTAGCCTTGGATTTGGCAACCTTCCTGCCTCAGCTGCCATAGTGTGGGGATTATAGACATATGCCACTTCGTCCAACTTTATGTGGTACTGGGTAATTGAATGCAGGGCTTTGAACTTGCTAAGTAAGCACTTTAATTGTTGTGCCCTGAAATTCTTTTAGAATTAGTAAAGAGATTACTTCTTTGTAAAGCCTGAAGTAAAAATCAAATATAACCATCTGTTTGTTAAAGTGAGGCTAAAAAGAAGAGAAAAATCAAAAAATTTGCCCCAGAGATATTATATTTAAGAAGAATCAATGCTGTAACAAAATAATATAAGTGCATGTATATATCATAGCTTATCAGACATTGTAATAAAATTTTTGAGATTTTTTATTCATATTATCAAATTAATCAACATCACATTATTATTTTCAACTACATCAATTACTCAATTCTTCAGAAAAAAATTTAAACACCTAGGTCAGATTTGTTTATTTATTTTGCTCTGTGGCCCAGGCTGGCCCTAAACTCACAATGGAGCCCAGGCTGGCCTTGAACACATGGCAATTCTCCTGCATCAGTATCCTGAGTGCTAGGATTACAGGCATATGCTACCACGCCAAGCTAATGTGGTGCTGGGGAATTGATCTCTGGTAATTAGCACTTGACTGAGCACTTTAACAGCTGAGTCATTCCTCCAGCCCCCAGATTTATCATTTTGAAAATGATATGGTATCTTGCACAATTTTTATCTACCTTTCAAACCCATGGCTGAATCCTTTCAAATCCACTGCTAAATGAGAGGTTATACAGACAAAATTTAAATATATTTGTCTAATATGCTTGTGTTCAGATGATTTAAGAACGAGTCACTTCTCAACACACTTCTCTTTCGGATTACAACTGCTAATATTTCCTGTCCTAAGAAGAATAAAAATATCTCTAAATTAAATAGGCTATTCTTAATTACAAAGAATTGTCTTGCAAAGAGTTATCAGGACACCACAGCAAAAAAAGTAAGTGGATCAAACTGCTGTAGATGTGGAAACCGTTTAAGGCATGGATCTGGAAACCATTTTGGGTACCTGTACAAAGACATATTTGTCTGTCTGTCTGTTTGGCTTATCTCCACACACACGCACAAACGCACACGGACGCACGTACACACAAACAGACAAGCATTAGTAAGTGGCAAAAATATTTAGAATGTGATTACTCAGAATCATTCAATTAACACAAATGGAAGAAAACTCCATCAGTGAATAAAATGAGCGAAGGTTAATATATAACCACAAATGGGAATATAATGCTTTCTCTGCTTTCTTTACAGCTCACATTCCTATCATTTTTATGGGGAATCAACACAGATACTGCTTCAAAAGAAGAAAAAAAGAGACATAAATTAGCTTATTTTTTAGAAATAATTTATTATTTTAATAGGAAAATGCCCGTTATGGCTCAAACTTCTCTTACAACAGCCTTTCTCCTGATTAGACATGTATTATCTTAGTTTCAAAAATGACCTCACAGATACATGTCTGCAGCAGTTGCCACTGTGGGACTGTTGTGAGAGCCAACTGCAAGCTCTAGCCATCTACATTGAATAAAATGGTACTGACTTTTCTTTGTCAAGTTGTTCATATATTTAATATATTCAAAAGTATACAAAATGAAAGTCTTATGTTCTCTTACATATAATGTACAAATCAATAATGTGCTAATCTATATATGTTGCACAATGTCTCACTCTTCAAGTTTTACCCTTTCAAATAGACTACTCAATAATTCCAGAGTGAGGACCAAATTGTCTGTGCCTCTTTGTTTCTGCCTGTGTATGTGTTTTTGGGAGGGAGGGGAAGGGAAGGAAGGGAGGAAAACAGAGAAAGGGAAAGGAAGAAAGGTGGGGAGAGGGAGAGAGAGGGAAATGGTGAGAGACAGAGAGAGGGAGAGGCAAAGGAAAGATCTGGAAAGCACTTTGTAAAAAGCTCTTTGTACATCTCCAAGTACTCTATGGGATGCTTACCAAGCTCATGTCAAATGCACTGGAAATCCACTGGTCAAGCTATTGAGATGCAAAGATGTACTAAATTGGAAGCAAAGGGTTCCAGTTTGTTGATAGACACACAAAAATAATTAGGCAAATGGGAACCTCCCCCCAGAAATACATAAGAATATTTTCTTATAACTAGCTTATTACTTTTAGATGATGTAATAATTTGTACATGGATATGATATTAAATGAAAGTAAAATGCAGGTTCCTTTATTTAATGTGCAATTATTGGAAAATTAAGACCAAATTCTCAATATATGTAACAAAAACCATATAACTAGCGAAATGCTAAGGGAGCAATAATAACCTTATCAATAATTTAATCATTTTTATCCCAACTGGATTTAGTTCATACATATATTCACAACACACAAAACATCCTATGTTATTTCTGACTTTCTTCATTGAACTTAAAGGCCAAGAAAAAATTCAGGCCCTTCGGAATGAGTTACAAACTGAAATTATTTCAGTAACCTTTTGTATTCTTAGAAAGAAAAATTTACTCTAAGAATTCTTATAAAGAAGTCACTTCTACAATTAACACATTTTTATTGCAGTTAAATATATTTGGTGAGACATTAAGTTACACTTATGGGTAGCATTAAACCTTCCTTTTCCTCTTCAAGACAGTTTCACTCTAATTGCTTGATACTATTAATCTTGCTTTATGTATATTACACCTGCAAATTGCAATGCTCATATACTGCATTACTGGTGGTAACACAAAAATTCATACTTTGCCAGACCTACTTATTAATTAAAATCTAAACAAAAAGACTACCGAAACTATTCAATTTGGTATGAAACCACTAAAAGTCAGAGCAATTTCTCTATCTATATTTATACCATTATTCTCAACTCAAAATATCTGTTCAATTAAGGAGCTATTCATCGGGGATCAGTAAATACTGATAATGTGATTGTTTGGTGAAAGACGCACAAAAACACCAAGAGAAACTCATTTTTACCAATCAATTCATTAAACGACCAATATAGGGTTTAGAAAAATACAACCTTAACCCAACATAGGCACAGTGATTATATAAGCAAAAGAAAATTTAAATCCTATTCATTTTCCTTTCTTATAATAAACTTTTCATGAGACATGAGTGTAGCATAGATACAAGAATAGTGTAGAAAAGCTACATTCAATTTAACAAATATCAAAAGGGTATATCAAGTAGCCTATGATAACAAAATGATATCGCTTGCTATTCTGGAACACTTTTTTTGCTCAATGATATTAATTTTGGGTTACGTTTTCCATTCACTTGTGCTTTTCAAACCTAATAATTAATTTTCAAATAACCTATGCCTGGCATGGAATGAACATAGATTCCAAATTCTTTTGTTAGCAAGAAAAACAAAAGCAAGCCAAAAATGTTTTTCTGAGGGTTGTCTCTTTCTTGACTGATTACAGGCTCTATTTATGTTGGGTTTCTTTGTATTCCTTCTTTTGAAATTAATTTATCCTAACTATTATTTTATATCAATTCTTGAGAATGGTCTTAAAAACAAAACCAAGTATTACATTTATTAGGATCATAAAAGCATTTTATCTTTTTTTTTGTTTTTTTGAGACAAGGTCTCACTCAGTAGCTAACTCAGGCTGGTCCTGCACTTATTGGTGTAGCCTAGACTGGCCCTGGAGTTAGGCCAATCTGCTTGCCTCAGCCTCCCAAGTGCTGGAATTATAGGCGTACACCACCATGCTCAGCTCTTACGTGGTGCTGGGGAATCTCTGGTACCTAGCACTTGCTAGGCAAGTGTTTTAACCACTAAGCTATTCCTCTAGCCACTATTTTTATCTTTATATCTAATGTTTTCAGAGAAAAATAAAAAAAAAGATGAAAGGCAAAATAACAGTTTCCATTTTATACTTACTGCTCTCAGAATTCTGAATAATATTGTTTAGATGATTCTTAATGCATTCAGCAAATTTTTAAATCTAATCAAGTATTACAATTAGGTCCTCTTAAAAATTGTTGAGATCTATTTGCCTTGTGAAAGATTTGAATTATTCACGCACTTCAAACTTTGCTTCAAAAAGAATAGAAACTTTAAAGAAGGAATGAGCTTTAAAAATTTAAATTTACTTTCTAAGTATTCTTATAATTCATGAGTTGAACCTGGCTTGAATTTGGTTTTCCAAGAATACATATTTAAACTCCTAACAGCACATGTACTTGAACAATTCTAAGTGTAATTTTGACTTTGGGGAAAATTCTGTTCCTTTCAGAGGGCAGTTCACAATCCTCTTTTAAAAACAGTTTCTTATTCCAAAAATAAGTTCTTAATAATTATCAACCATTCCTAATGTAATTTAGTCCCTCTGTCAAGTATTTGAAACGGTTCTATTGGAATAAACCCAATTTTGCAAAAACAATGTGGATGGGAAGTAAAGCCTTGTTTATATCTGTGTTTTTTTCAGAAACACAAAAAGTTCATGAAATTGTTGGGCATCAAAGTGGCCATGATATTTCTTAAGGCAGTGTAATCAAACATTGTCACACCCACCCACCTCTATCTAGAGGCATGCCCGCTATTACAATCATTGTATTTAAAACAGTAATTTCAGCACGTAAGATTTAGCAGTAAATTCCATTAAACCTAGTGGACGACGGTAACAGTCCAATACTGTAATATGAAGGACATACCATCTTTGAAAATCTCCTTGTCCACTCCATTTAGCATGCAGTGAGGATCTCAGCTTTGGTAGGAGAGGACTGTAAGGATAAGAGATAAGAAGAAGGAACATTCTACCTTATCACATATGTGGGCTCCACCTCAAGTGACATACTATGCATTTCCTGGGGAAAATTACTTGAATGCCACCACAGCTAATAAACACCTACACAAAGAATTTAAATGCAGTTGATGCTCATATTGGAAAAAATTAATCGCAGGCTCTGTCAACACTGGTTTTTATTCATAATACAACTTTTACTTTAATAAATTCTGTAAAAAGACTTTTATCATTTTACCTTTAGAACAAGGAATTATGATCAAACAATTTTTCTATGACAGTATATGAAGAATTGCTAAAAATAACTGCTTCTCTTTAAAATGAAACTCATTAAAATTTTTGTGATTTTTTTGAAATTCTCATAAAATATTTCAAATACTAATGGGATCGTAACCACAATGAATGCGACTTTTCAATTTCTTTCCATAAATTTAATACATACGTATACATCTCACAAATTGACATGAATCACATAAAGCTCAATAATATCCTAATCTATTTACAGGTGGACGTGAGATCAAAGCCATGTTTCCATTAGCAATCAATTTCAACTTTAACAATGATAAGAGAAGGAGCTTTTCTCTCCTTTCTTTCCGAACAGGGTCTCACTCTATGGCCCAGGCTGGTCCTGAACCCACTATATGGAGCCCAGGCTGGCCTTGGACTCACAGCAAACCTGTCTCAGCCTCCCTAGTGCTGGGATTACAGGTGTGTGCCACCATGCCTGGCTTATGTTGTGCTGGGGAATTAAACTCAGGTACTTAGTGATTTTAACCACAGAGCCATTCCTCTAGGCCCCAGAAACAGATTTCTTGCTACTGAAAGAAAGGTAGTCAAAATCACATGCTGGTCATATGTTATCAAGAGAGTCAGATGGAACCCTTCATTAAAGACCAATACAGGTAGGCGATTTTCCTGGACATCATATTTCTAACCTACACCCTTGGTATTACTTCTCACTTGTTATGTCTAACCTGGTACCTGATCATTTATATCGACATGAGGCTAGGACCTTGCTCCACCCAGTCCTGATTTTTGGAGGCTCTACACCTATTCACGTCACTCCTTCTCAGTTACATTGTTCAGAAGTGAGGGCATAATTGAACTAAGGGTGAGTTCTGTTTGTTTTGGTTCCTCTCCCTTCCCTAGACCACAAGCTCCTTTGGATTATCTAGTATTGGGCACAGAAGGGAGTGCTGACAAGTTTGACAGCACGATTTCTTTCAAATTAGTTCTTCTTGAGCTAGAGTCACCATGTCCATGAATTCACATCTTGGCCTCTCACAGGCTTCCTAGTGCTTACCAACCTTTCCCCTAGACTTCTCTCAGATGTTTGCCACCTTTATCTTACTACTCAAAGTATAAGGGTAGGATCAGCACCACCACCTGGGAGCTTGGTAGACCTGTACCTCCTTGAGCTCCCAACACAGGCCAAATGGATGAGGATTTCCATTTCAGTAAGACTTTTGGGTGATCTGCACATACATTAAAGTTTAAGAGGTACTGGAAGACTAGATGACACATCACGCTTTCTTTCATTATTTTGGCTCCAGTTACCAGGCCACCAAAAAGCTAGTCATGTAAACTGTTGCTCCTCCAGGAGGAAAAGGGCTTAAGTTAATAGATGGCTTTTCTAGCTACAGCAGTAGTCTCAAATTTGAGCTTCTATCAGATTTGCCTGGTGAGCTTGCCCAGTAATCAGTGATTACTAGGGCCTACCCCTGGAGTTTCTTGATATATAAAACTTGACAAAATGATTTTGAATTAGTTCCCATGAGATACTGATGGTTCAGTTATTCTTGGAGAAATGAACAACTGAACTTTAAGAGAGAACTCTCCAGTGGTTTACGTCTGGCCCCATAATGTCCCCGTGGAAGATAAATTTCAGGATAAGGGAGTTTTTCTTGAACTTCTCAAGTTTCAGTGTTCAGTGGAAGTAAATGAAGACAACTCAAATAAGTAGAATCTATCTCTTCAGAAATTGTTGCAGCAAGAGAATCAACTACTAACACTTGTTTGTCAGAAAATCAAAGGCAGCCAAGGGGAGTGAGAAAATTATAAAACAAAACAAAACAAAACAAAACAAAACAAAACAAAAACACTTCAGGGGTTAGATGTGCCTGGAGTTTGTAGGCTTGGGAGAATGGCTATCTGAAGGAGGAAATCAAGTATGAATGACCTGGCAAG
The DNA here is from genome assembly GCA_004027205.1 of Ctenodactylus gundi. Lineage (NCBI taxonomy): Eukaryota > Metazoa > Chordata > Mammalia > Rodentia > Ctenodactylidae > Ctenodactylus > Ctenodactylus gundi. The sequence goes on from PVKB01000661.1 coordinate 444,157, forward strand.
CACACCTCACTTTTTCTCCTACAAGGAGAGTAGGCCCGGCAGCAAAATTATAGAAGTGACAGGTGACAGGCTTTGGTTGTTGTGGGCTGGCTGTACTGCAGAGGCTGTGATTTAGCTCCCCGGTGCCGGTCAGAGCTTCACTGTCACATATGCGCCATCTACCGTTCCTTAGTATATCCAGCCTTTCAACACAGATCTCTAGCTTCCTAGCCCACGCCTGTGCCCAGCTTGGAATTAGCTATAGTTGCATAAACTCACAGAATTACGCCCCCTAAGAATTTTGAGGTCCAAACAAGTTTGTCAACGTAGTGACTACGGGAAGTTTGTTTCCCTCTTTAAAAAATTTCATGGAAAGTATAAAATAGTGAAATTTTTATTTTCTTTTGAGACAACGTCACATTCTGTAGTCTGGGCTGGTCCTATACTCACTATGAAACACAGACTGGCCTCAAATTCACAGCAATCCTCCTGGCTCAGCCTCCTATCAAGAGGGAATGGTTGTGAGGCCCTTTAAGAGTTTAATCAAGTTTACTCTTTCCTGGAAAAAAAATATGTACACACCATACCCATATCATACCTACTTACATGCAAACCCTTTAAGGAAGTCTGATCCAGGGACCTTAAGTTGAAAAAAAAGGTTTACATTGTTGTTTATGTTAGTTCAATGTATTAACACAATGGTATACTTCTTCTAATCTACTAAGAGAATACATACGCCGTCCCATCTTGAAATTTTTTCCTTCTTAAAGGGTCCCTGGATTAAGTCCTTGCTTTGAGAAGCTGATGTATGTGGCTCAGCTGGGTGAACAACCTAATGGGCAAACGTCCATGATTGGGCAATAATTATCTTCACTGAGATAGGGGGCTAGTAGGGTTGTAGTAGGGTGAAATAAACATTCTTCACTGATCTCCCCTGGCTTATGCCAATGCTGGTAAGTAAAACTGCTAAGAAAAATCTTAGCAATCTCATTGAACTTAAGCAGTATAGCAAGTACTGTGCTAGTCCACAGAGTGGATGTTATGGTTACAACTATCCATCATTAAGATGAAAATTAAACAAAGCAAAATTTTAACCCGATAATCCTGTCATTCTGGCTTCCTACAGTCACTATGCATTTTTTTTCCCTATACCTATCCCCACTACATCTCCCAAAGAACCTGGGTACTTACCTTCAGGGAATGCATACTAATGTCAACATTAGCAAATATAATTAGGGAGGTAAAAAAAATTTAAATCATTACTAAACACATTTCAAGCCAAGTATTAATTGATTTTGGATTATGTACCATTTGGGATTATATATGCCCTATATCCTATCCATTAATGCTGATAGTCAACAGCCAAATGTGGGCTTGTGTGTAGTAGTAGTAGAGTGCCTGCGGAGCACCAAAAAGCTCTTGGTGCAAGCCTAGCACAAGAGGGTAAGAAAAAAAAAAAAAGCAGTAAGGAAGTCACATGTACTGGCATGCGGCCCAGGTGACCTGCAAGGGAAGTTCACAGATCAAGGAAGACAAAAGGGAACTTTTAAGAAAGCCAGTGAGGGCAAAGGATAGTCAAGTCCATCACATTCTCTTAGTTAATCTGATCAGAAATCTAGAAGTCCAATTCACATTATCATAAATTATTTTTCCTTACTCATGGGAGCTAAATGCAAGAGTTGAAGAATAGTAGGCTGTTCCATTCTATTCCTAGCTGACAGGCACAGTGTAGTGTCCAAACTTGAGCATCAATTATATGTATATGTATAAACTTTCTTTCTTTATTCGAGACAGGGTTTTGCTCTGTAGCCCAGGCTGGTCCTGAACTCACCTTGGAGCCCAGGCTAACCTTGGCCTCAGGCCATCCTCCTGCTTCAGCCTCCTGAGAGCTGGGATAAAAGGTGTGCTTTACCACACCCAGCTAATATGGTGCTAAGCAAGCAAACTCAGGATGTTGCACTTGCTAGGCAAGCGCTTTAACTGCTGTGGCATTCCTCCAGCCCTGTATATGATTTTTGAAAGGATAAAGATATACTAACAAAGGAAAATGTAGTTACTTATGTAGTGAGATTGTAACTCAGTGTTTTCAAATACTTACAATATCTGATAAGGGCAAACATCATGCATTTACAAGTCTATTTTGATTTCTAAAAATACTAATATATTTAAACTTCAAACAAGTCTCAACCCTAAAAAACAGAATTACTCCAACTGGTCTGTGAAGTATACAATTCAGAATCCACTGAAGGAAAACGTCTTGCATGTTGCAGACATATTAGATGTGATTACTTTACTGATCCCCTCAGTTCATAATTACAGATCTGAACAAGCAAAGCAGAAACACATTGTGCAGAAGCATCATCAGAAGAACATGGCATGGCCTGGGGACACATCTCATCTAACCGCTGACTGCTGCTGACTTCAGGATGATACTAAAACTCCTGAACACTCTAAAAAGCCAACTTTCTTAGGTTTTTACACGCCTCTTTAATTCTTAAAGAACAGCTAATTCAGTTAAGTATAAAGAAAATCACCTTTCCACATCAATGTGGAGAGTCATAGGAACTGGAATGCACAATATCTACCAATTCTGCCACCTATGAGATAACTAAGTCATTTTAAGTAGGAAAAAAAAAGCTTTCTGAAATACTAATTTTGCTGTATCAGAATCTGCTAATTACAGCTACTAGACCCTACAAGATTTAGAGCTCCACATTTTAGGGAAATTCATTAAGGAAACTTTAAAGAATTAACAACTAACAAAAAACTAATTGTCACTTTTGGTCAGCTGATTTCAGAAAAACTTATATGATGAAGAAAACAGAAACAGTGAAATTTACTTTACAGAAGGTATGAAGTTATGCTACTCATAAATTAATTTGCTCATAAACCTACTGAAATATGAAGCAACAGAGACATCTCACAATATACCTTAAACTTATTTTCTTCAACACACTCACTGTCTTCCTCATTCAGCTCCCAGCTACGGTAGCTCAGTCCTGGTGCTCAGGTGTCAGATTGTCAGATCACAGTCTTCTCACTTCCTTAATTCCTTTATTCTCAGATAACAAAAATGAGTTATTGTCTTGCTAATTTGGGGCACTTTAATTTTTCAAGGGGCAAAGAATTTTAAGTATGTTAGGACATGTTCCTTTATTCTCAGATAACAAAAATGAGTTATTGTCTTGCTAATTTGGGGCACTTTAATTTTTCAAGTGGCAAAGAATTTTAAGTATGTTAGGACATGTAGTCAAAATAATTTTTCTTCTCATCTCAAAACACTTCTTTGCCAACAAAGCCACTTTTTCAGCACAGCCAATGTTCTTTCACATTGGAAATATTTTAATGCCTGTACACACCTTAAAAAAGCATAAACAGGATACTATACCATTTACTTTTAAACTTAACAATATAATTGTTAAAAATGGACATCATTCCAAATCAGTCCTTTTAGAAATATTTTGTTTTATGGTTGCATAGTATTCCTTTGAGTAGATTATATCATGATTACCTAGCCCTTTTATTCTGGGATATCTTAATGTCTTTTCTTATAACACAAGATACTGCATGTCATTTCAGTGCGATTTGGGGATTCTGAATGTAAAAACACATTGGACAATTACATAAACATATAACCACAAACAAAAGGAGATTTAGGGATAGTATAGAACAGTGGTTTTCAAAATGTGGTCTCATAATTGTAGCATCTGCACCGCTGGGATATCTGTTCAAACTGTGAGTTCTTACAATTCACTTACTGCATACCTACTAAACATAAATTTCTTAACAAATCTGGGTGATTTTGATAAAAGTTCAAGTATGCTATCCACTACTTTAAGACTGTGCAAGAGGATAATGTCTTGGGCCTAAAAGCTACCCGGGACCAAAAAAAAAAAAAAAAAAAAAAAACCTTACCGACTCCTAGCATTTTCCATCTCTTTTCATCCACAGGGATTTTCCTTTACTTAAGAGAGAAATTTCATTGTAATGACAAATTTACTAGAATTTCTCTTTATAGTATAAGGGTTTGTAAATTATCTACCCAAGAATATAAAGTAACTAATTTTGTTTGTATCTTCAACAGACCAGAAATTTATTTTGGTGCAAAATAAGAGAAACACTTCAATGATTTGCTAAATAGATGGTTAGTTCTCTATGCTGTACTACTGAATAATCCATTGTTTCTCCAACAACTGAAATTCTACTTTCATCATATATTAAATGTACAGAGGATCTGCTTTAGAATCTCTACTTAATTCACCTATGGGTCTTATTACATGATGAATCCAAACTGTCATAGGTACAGATCTTTATGATACACTGAGCAATGGGTAAAGTTAATAACCTTTTTATCCAGGAACATTTATGCTATACTTAAATATGTATTCAAAAACATTATTTTTGTACTTTCTTTTTAAATTTTAACTTACACAAGTATAGTTTTCTACATATATTATTATAAACTATGTAACCTATATAAAATCTTTTATTCCTATTCCCAAGGCATTAGTCCATCTTCACAAGTGCCTTTTTTGGGAGGGAAGAGACTTAGAGTTACTCTATGGCCCAGGAAAGCCACAGGATTTCTGGAGATTGTTCTCTGCATAGTTTGGTCCTTTACAGATAACATGTCCTGGAAACTCTCCTCATTCTCTAACCTCAGCAAGACCAATGCATTCTCTACTAGGCTTTTCCTGCCTGCTCTTTTGTCTTGAAAATGTTTGTAGGTAGAAAGCCAGTTAGTTCTGGTTTTACCCAGTCATTTTGTTCTCCCTTATGTAAGTGATTCCATACTGTATGTATTTTCCAAAGTTTGTATGCTTCATATATTTTGTTCAGTTGTATTGCTGTTTATAATTTGCATATATAGGGATTTTCAGTTCTTCCATCATGGTTGAAATGTGCTGCCTCAGTTTCCCCAGTGGTTGGGATAACAGGCATGTGTTACATCCAGCTTTTTAAATAGGCTTAACTCTATTTTTTAGACTTACTTGGTTGTTGCCACATCACTTGAGCTGAATGTTTAACTCACATATTTTTACTCCTTTTAGTTTAGCAATTTAAGATTACATGGCTGTATTAGTTAAGGTTTCCTAGAAGAATATATTAACGAGAAATACACATGTCAATTTATGTAAAGAGACGTGTTAGGTAGGCTTTCAGGATCAGAGGCAGAAGAGATCAAACTGCTGGCAACAGGATCAGAAGCAAGAGTCAATGATGGCTATCTGCATGCAGGAGAGCTGGGGGATCCAGTAGCTACGCAGACAAGATGGGAACCAGAAAACAAGAGATTCCAAGGATGTAGCACCAGTCCAAGGGCTTGCTTGAAATCTCACTGTTGAGTCACAGTGCATGTCTGCAAAGGAAGACTGCAGATACTGGAGGTAATGCCCAAAAATTATGGAACAACTACAGCTATCCCAAAGAAAAAAGTGTTTCCTTCTTTACCCCTCAATTCTGTCCAGGTTACAAGATTTCTGGTTGGTGCCTCTCACATCCAGGGTAAGTCTTCCTTGATTTTGCTATCGCACATGTCAAACATCCACAGACACACTCACAACTGTGTTTTACCAATCTGCTAGGCATTTCTTAGTTCATTCAGGTTAGCTTAGAATGATTAATGGTAGAAAGCAGTATGAGTTTCGAAGAAAACTGTTTCAGTCACAGCAACAAATTCTGCTTCATATACATTATTTTCCACAAAAGTAAAAATTTCAGTTTTGATTTTTAGTTCAAACTTGTGTTCCTTCTGCTTCAGCATTCCAAGTAGCTAGGATTACTGGTGTATGCCCCAAATTCAGTAATTGTATTTTCTTTAAATTGACTTTGCCTAATATGAGTGCCATTACATACATATTCACTTCTGTTTGCTTTTCCTGGTATATCTGTGCAAACTGGCTTCCTTCAATCTTTTTCAGTTTTGTTTTGTGATGATTTTCTAATCATCAAAAAGTTTGTGGTCTACTTTATTTTTTAAAAATATCTCTGATATCACTTTGTTTTGGGATGATTTTCTAATAATATAAAAGTATTAGGGCCCATTTTATTTTTAAAAAATCTCTGATATCTCTTACTATGAAATAAGTAATTGTGCACACATTCCACAAAGAGATACTAGATATCCACAAGTTCTTCATGAAAATCTGAGATGAAGCCAGAATTGTCAAGATCTGAAAACTTAACAAAGACAGTATAAGAAAATTAAAGAATATTCACTATGAACATAAGGACAAAGATACTTAACAAAATATTAGTAAATCATCTCTAAACAAATATAAATGGTCTAGAGACTAGAGAAATGAAACACTTTCAGTGGAGATGACAGAATTCTCTAAAGTTAGAACGTACAAAAAAACCTTCAATTAATTAATTAATAAGCTTAGAAAGAATGGGCCATATTAGGGTTAGGGTCTAGAATATATACCAAAAGCCTAATGTTTCTGGATATTGTAGATTATGGTGATTTAGAAGATTACAGTTAGGTAGTGAATTACAGGCATATTGTAGATTAGGGGAGTGTGGCACAGTACTAGACATGTGAGCTGGCCGGGTGGATCACTGGGGCTTCAGCTGGAAGGTGCGAAACACGGAGGCTTGATCAGGAAGGAGCAGGACAGCGGGCCAGGACCTGGAAAGGGATAAGCTAGCTCTGCCCATCCTCCTTCATTTGGCTTCTGTCTGCAATGCCATGAACAGCTTTTCTCCCGCTGGGCTCAAACATGTTCTTCCACTGATGCTGCCTGCTCATGAATGGACTGTGGGAAACCTTCTGAAACTGCAAGCTAAAATCAATCTTTGCTCCCTTAAATTGTGAATAACAGGAATTTTGTCACAGCAAAAAGAAAGAAAAGACAGATGACAAATGTCAATAGATCAGAATTAACTGTATTTTTGTATGTAGGAATAATTGGATACAAACTGAAATTTAAAGATAGCATCTCAGTATAGCATATTTTAAAAATCCCATGAAAATACTTAAGGAAGAATATTAGGCAGAAGTGTAATATTTATATTCTTAGAACTTTAAAAAAAAACAGACTCAAGAAAGGAAAGATACATTCATACTTACTCGCTAGAATAATCAATAGTGGAAAGATGTCTATTTTCCAAAACTAATTTTATTGATTTGATGTAAGAAATAACTCTTGCAAATTCAACAGAGTGCCAAAAATACCAACTGAAAGCAAAAGATGAAAAATAACCAGGAAACCCCATGATTTTAGAATTCATACCACAAGACATCCACATCAACGAAGGAGAACAGCATACTGAAAAAAGCAACATATACCTGATCCTAGCTAACTTTGTCAAGGAAATTCAGTCATGAAAGTATGGTCTTTTGCCACACATGATAATGAAAATGCACACCCACTACAGAAAAATAAACCTTGTGCTTATGTTTCAGACCAAATTAACTCAAGATGAATAAAAAGATGACAACTACAAAATGTTTTCAAAATACATAAGAGAAAAATCTTGTGAGACTGATTTATGCGAAGATTTTGGTGGGCACAGAAAACTCTAATAATAAAAGACTGGCTAGACTTAATCAAAATTAATTTTTCTTTAAATGATGACTTTAAGAAAATGAAAACATAGGCAATACTTTGGCAGAAAATATTTACAAAGTGTTTATGAAAAATGACTTGCTTCTTGAATATATAATGAACTCATAACTCAGTCATAAGCAAATATTCTTATTTTAAAAAGTGGACCAATGATGTGAATAAACACTTTATTAAAGGGGCACTACACCAAAGAAGAATAGTTAAGTAAACATAGAAAAAGATGCCTAATATGATTAGTTATTAAGAAAATGCAAATTAAAGCCACAAGAAGCTACTACTTACTACACTGCAATGGCTTTGTTTGTTTTCTTGACAGAGTTTCAGTATATTGTTCAGCCTGGCCTCTAACTCTTGGGCTCATGAGATCCTCCAATCTCAACCTCCTACTGGTAGCCAGGATTACAGGCATGTATAACTGCACCTGGCTTAGAGTGACTTCTAAAAGTGACAAAATAGAATGATGACAGAGTTATCAAAACTCTCATACATTGTTCATGATAGTGTGAAATAGTCATTAGGAAACCAGTTAGCAATTTCTCCTAAAATTAAAAATGTATTGGCTAAACAAACCAGAATCTGTCTCCTTGGCATTTCCCAGGAGAAATATGTGCACACCAACAGCCTCATGATAATATCTATAATATTTTTATTCATAACTGCCTCAAACTAGAAAAGTCACAAAATTCCTTCAACTGGTAAAGGGATAAACAAATGGTGGTATATCCAAAGTTTGGAATGCTAATCAACAATTAAAAATGAGCAGTGATATAACCAACAAAATGGATTAATCTTAAATGCATTATGCTAAGTGAAAGAAATCAGACATGTTCTATTTATAGTCTAGAGAAAGCAAAACTATACAGACTTAACAGATCAGTGGTAGTGAGGTTTTGGGGTTTGAGGGAGGGAAGGAGTACAAACAAACATAAAAGAAAATTTTAAAGTGAAAAACTGCTTGTGGGATTGTAGTAGAATCAAACTTGTCTGATTATACATAGAAAACAAAACTGTAAAAACTGTATTTTCAGGCTAATTAAATCAAGTCATTAATCTTGATGGTTATACACCCACACAAAAAAAGGTAAGTAGTAGAGAATTTTTAAGTGAAAAGAAAGATGGTGGAATTTAAGTTCTCTGTGACTATATTCTAGAGCACTTGGAATTGCAACATGTAAAGAACAACTCAGAATACTGGATAAATATAAACAGATACTAACATGGGATAAATATAAACAGTACACAAATAATTACTGTATAGAACCAAAAAGAAAACTTGTCCTCATGTTTGTCAATTCCCTGATTAAAAAAAAAGTGTAGGTTGGAGGAATGGCACAGCAGTTAAAGTGCTTGCCTTGCAAATGCAAGGGCCTGAGTTCAATTCCCCACAACCACATAAAACTTGGCATGGTAACACATGCACTTTGGGAGGCTGAGGCAGATTGTCTTGAATCCAAGACCAGTCTGGGCTACAAAGGGAGACCCTGTCTCAAAAAAAAAAAAAATTAAAAATAAAAAATAATTAAAAAAAGGAAAGAAAGAAATAACCCCCTGAAATAATCTAAGAAAGACAGCAGAGCTGTATTTACTTCAGGCTGGAGACAGGGGAAGGGATGAAAAGGCAAACTTACTGCGAGTTTGGTGTTACTCTCAACTTCGGTCTATTCCAATGTGCATGCTATTATCTACTACCCTCAGGCATCAGGGGCCTCCATGCGTTGTGATGAAGTTTTATAGCTTCAGTCAGTCAGACAGAGTAGGGTGTGTTCACTCTATCTTACCCAGAACCAGAATCTCAGTACTTGGATTACAGACAGTCATTTCACACTGAAAACAGCAACTGTCCAATTCTTGTACCTCTCACTCGCCCCCCTAATTTAGGATACAGCAATTCAACTCTCTAGTATCTCAGGGCACAAAAACACTAAGTGATCCGTTGGAAAAATGTTGGAGGCAGCTCAATGTTCTGACTCTCACATGGGTTCTATTGGCTGCTTTGAACCAGTTCTACACTAAAATTTTCAAGCAGGAAAAAATGGCAGAGAAAAAAGGGGTAAAAAGTTTGAAGTTTTACCAGAATGGAAGAACCTGAAAAGGTGGAGCAGGAGAGAACATGATGTTAAAGAGATTAGCAATAAAAACAACCCATTCTATAGTTGGAATGACAACTGTAGAAAAGATGCCCTGAAGGCATCTGAGGAATCAGCAGGGCCCACTGTTTACCAATTAAAGGGTGTAAAGGTTTAAAACAAAACAAAACAAAACAAAAAACTTCCTTTGACAAGAGACCCCCTCACAAGGCATCCTGCAGGGCAACCTGTAGGAAATCTCCAAGGAATTTACCTGTCTAAGAACTCAGAAACATCTGTGGACACTATACACAGGAGCAGGACTGTTTTAAGCCAGCAACAGACCTTGGGATCATTCACACAGTGCTGGCTTCCTTCCTCAGCTTGCAGAATGCAAGAGTTACGAGATCAGGAAGGCTCCTGCAAGATTTCTGGTGAAGTCAAAGCCTTGCAGGCCAGACATTTTGTCCTGACAGGAAAGTGCCTAGAGTTGTGAAGGGGAGGCCAAAGTACAGTGGAGACCCCTGGAATCTGAAGATGCCAGGAACATGGACTGTCTGATCACCTGTAGCAAAAGGCCATAGGTCATGAGAGAAGCCAGCCCAACAGTGGAAACACCATGAAGGCAGGAAGACATGGAAACTGGCAACACTACAGCAGCAGGTCTAACCAAGCCCTACAGAGCTCACAACTTGCCGCAGCACGGCTCAGGTGCTGGACACTGAGCTACAAGTTTAATGAAACTACAGGATTTGGTGCTTGCCCTGCTGGGTGGGTTTCTACTGTTTTCTATCTTCCTGTTCCTTATTTATTTATTGGAATGGGAGTATTTACCCTATATTATTGTAAACTGAAAGTGTTTAACTTCGGTCTTTTACAGGAGCTCACAGCTAAGAGTTTGCCTTTGGTCTCAGAGAGGACTTTGGAATGTGAACTTGCCAATACTGAAACTGTTAAGACTCTGGTAAACTAAATGTATTCTCTGTAAGGAAGTAGGCATGAGTAATTTGGAGGCCCATGTTGCACGTGCAATGTCCTCCAAAACCTCATGTATTTGGATGTTGTGGAATGTCTATAAATTCCATGTGCTGCTAAGGCTGGGGCCTGGTTGGAGGGACAGATCACTGGGGTTGGAGCAGGAAGGGGCACCACACTGGGGCATGACCTGGAAGACTCTATGATAGCTCCGGGCTTCTGCACTCACTGTGCTTCCTACTGTGATGCCGTGAACAATGTTCCTCTAGCTCAGCCTCTCCTACATGTTCGCACCATTGCTGGCTGCAGCTGAACGGATTAGTGAGACCTTCTGAAGCTGTGAACTAAAATGAAACTTTCCTTAAGTTATGAGTGTCACATATTGTGTCCCTGCAACAAATAAGTACCTAAAATAACCATGCACCATCCGTAAAATTCTCTGTACTTATAAAATCCCAAATACTGATATTATATCTGCCAGTCATTTGGTATAAATATTCTGGTATGAATTATTTTTAACATCTTTAAGTTCAGGTTATGAGATAAAGAAACAATTTTAATAAAGAAATGTTTAGTGTACTAACACTGAAGAAAAAGGCAAAAAAAAAAAAAAAAAAAAAAAAAAAAAAAAAAAAAAAAAAAAAAAAAAAAAAAAAAAAAAAAAAAAAAGCTAGAGGCAGGAACTAAAGAGAAGCTTCCTGACTGCACAGATTTCCTGTAAAGTAGGAATGGACAAGCATTCCTACAAGCACAATTCAGTAAAAGTCACAGAAAGGAACTTTTCCTGTGAAGACAGAGGACAAAGCAGGCTTCTGTTTTCCAAAATTAAAGTATATTAATTATGGTAGATGCCTCATTTAGGTTCTTTTATAACATCTGGAGAGATAACTTGTTTATTTCAAAATTACTGTTCTAAGTCTTTGTTAAGTCATCCATCAATATAAATAGGCTTAGATAACAAAGACATTATATTGTACTACTTTGTGCACAAATAAGGGGTAATATACAACCCTGATTTACAGGGACAAATAAATATATGCATTATACCTTAACATGCTAAGTACCTTAAAATTATTAATTTTAAAAAATAAGTGATCCTTAGTTACTTTCATTTTATAGGAATTCAGATGTAAATTTTATCTGTCATGAATAACCACATGATGATTACTGGAAACAAAGCCAAAATGTAAGTCTCAACCCAAGAAATTATATATCACATATGAATACACACACACACACACATATACACAAACACAATAATGTGCAAGACATCAGATGAGAGGTTATAGTGATTATATATTCTATTAGAAAAGACAAAAGTATTTTTGGATTTTTAAGCACAAGAGGGCCAGTTAAGTTCACTCAAGCAAGTGAAGAAAGCAGGTTCCCTACCTTCTAGTCTAGTGATTTCCCACATGAACCCCTGGCTTGCACTTTCTTTTAGTCTAACAGTTCACAGTCCACAGTTCTTGGCCGTACTTTTTTTTTTTTTAAGACAGGGTCTTAACCTACAATCCAGGCTGGTCCTGAACTCACTATGGAGCCCAGTCTGGCCTTGAACATGTGGCAATCCTCCTATATCAGCCTTCCAAGTGCTGGACTTACAGGTGTGCCACACCATGGCCAGCTCTCGCTTAAATAAACGGTCTAAAATAGAAGAATAAACATTTCGAAGATGAGAATTAGTACTTTGAATTCCATCACTCATCGTCCTCCTACCTTGACAATTCCAAATCTTTGATAAAACATAGCATTTGTTTTTTTGGCCCTTGATCATGGTTAAGAATACAAGGCATGTTAGGAGAAATTTATGAATACCAGCAGGATACTTCCACTACAAATTCATGTTCTTTATATTTAGTAAGACCTTATATTTATGAAACAAAATTACCAACGAAGTAAATCTTTTTATTTATAATAATTACCCAGCTTCAGGTATTTCGTTATAGTTATAAGGACTACTACATGAAAGGAAAAGTACGTCCATGCAGATATTTGGAAGATGAGGTTAGAAAGGTGGCCAGCGACTATGCAGTCTCATAAAAATGATTTTGGAGATTGTTCCATGTGTGATGAGATGTTCCTCAAGGGTATCAAATAAGGAACTACTATAGTTTTATTTATATTTTTAAATTACTGCCTATTTAAAGAGACTGCGATGAGACAAGAATAAAAACAGGGAGGTCACTTAGTAGGCATCTACAATACCTCATGTGAGAGGTAACAAGACACCTGAATCAGGGAATTAAGATGAGGTGGCCGGGTGAAGTTGGTAGCAACTGCAGTGACTATGAATATATTTTAAAGAAAGAAGATAAGAAGGATATAAGGGAATTGAGATGATTCTCAGATTTCTGGTGCACAAGTGAGCAGACTTAAGTGTCATTTTATTGACAGATGGGAGAAGATGGGAGTGGAGAAGTTTTTAGGGGAAAACCAAGAATGTAATTTTGGACATGCTAAATCAGAACAGCTGCGATTTAGCAAGTGGCAGTTAAGTACTTTGATATGTAAGTTTAGATCTCTGAGGAGAGTAGATGCTGGAGAGCTTGAAGAGTCATGAATTTGGGATAACACAAGCATGGGATGATGTAAGATCACCTAGGCAGGTAGGGATGAGAAACAGTCTGAAACTGAATCCTGGACATGCCAATATTTTGCAGTCAAGAAGAGGAAAATGAGATAATGAAAGTGAGTGAAAAGTAGTCAGTGGAAGCCATGGGAAAAACAGAATGGAACAGTATTCTGGAAATCTGAGAGAGTAACTCAAGAAGAAGAAAAAGATCAGTGGAAACTGAGTAACAAACGAAATGAAAAGTGATCACCGTGTCTACAAACATGAGACAAATAAGGTGCACTGCACTGGGCAGGGTGTGGGAGGTGACAAATAGAGACTAATGGTACTACAGGAAGGAGGAGTTGAAGAAATAGAAGCTACACTGCTGCTCTGCCCTTCCTGGATGGAGTTTTGCTGAAAAGATACTGAGATGTAAGCAAAAGAAGTGTGGTCTGGTTATTTTCATGTATTATTACTCCTTCAGAGAATAATAGCTGCACTGTCTTTATATATGCTACAATTAATTCAGAAGCAAGTGGGGTCATCTGGAACGTAAACAGATATACAAGGTATCAAAACCAATGATCAAGAACAAACTAAATGGAGAAGTTCAGGAATGTATTTCACATGACCGTATAAAAAAGCTTGACGAATAAAGACCAATGAATCCAATTACAACTAATCTTCAAAAGGTGACCATTTTAAATGTATTGGTCAGCTTTCCTGATGCTAGGGCAAAACTTCTGACAACCATAACTTAAAGGAGAAAAAGTGCACTTGATTTAGTTTTAAAACATGCTGTCCATGTTTGGCTGGTTCCAAGGAGAAACATCATAGCAGAAGGGAAGGAGTAGAGGAAGACTGCTCAACACATGGTATCCAGGAAGCAAAAACCAGGGGAGCATCTGAGAGGAAGGAGCTAGGGGCTGGGTATAGTGCCCATGGTCAAATTCCATCATGAGTCTTGTACCTCCATAGTACTCTTCAAAAGGACCCAGATGAAAATAAATGGAGCTGAGAATGTTTACTTGTGCCAAAATGGCCTGCCTTGGCATTACTTAAAAGCAAACACTACCTTAGTTTGGCAGGGAGGATGTCTGCAGATAAAGCACTGATAACCCAGTCAACCTACAAACAACACTAAGATCTGTATAAAATTAATTATGCATATATCCTTTGAAGAAGAAGAGGATGGAAAATTAAATATGTTCTTCACATAAGAATCTCAATATATTCTTACACTTAGATTCTTATCTTTAGATAAGCAATTATTTGTTATAAGAGCATCTTTTCTGAAAACTGTAAACATTTTATTACTTTAAGGAAATGGTATTACTACACACATCTCGATGAGTTATGATCTTACTTGACAAGGGCCCCTAAGAGAAGCTTTTCTCTGATAAAAAAGTAAACAATTAAATATTTACTTGAGAGGAGACACAATTATTAACATGGTACTTAAAGGCTGAAAAGGAGAGTACATACACTTCACAGGCACATTATTCGGCATTTCTGACCTCTATGTCACTAGGTCTTTGTGGTGGTCAGTGCAACCGTGCAATCATCGTGGAATGAAGGACCTAACTCTGACTTCTCCTGGCAGAGCTACTATTTTCAAACTAAAAATATATCAAAAAAATCCTTGATGATAATTGCTCTGTTGTCTATTAGCAAAAAGTACCAGTGATATCCATTTGTACATCAGTCTGCTTGGAATATTGCAGATTACAAATGCAACAAGCATGAGTTCACTCCTCTGTAATTAAGAATCTAGACGATGGCCTATGCTCTAAGAAGTCTAAATGGACTTCACTTTGATTATAAAGCACAACATTTTGCAGTATGAGTGTCAGCTACTACGTTTGAGAATTTAAATGCTGAATTCCCTCAAACATAAAGAATTGAAATATTATCTAGTAGGAAAAATGACATTCATTATTCCTGGAAGTCTTATTTTAGTACAGCAGGCTTCTAGAAGTTTCATGATACCCAGATAAGTATTGCAATGCTGAAATTATAATGATCTCAGATATAGATCAATTTTGTCTTCACTGAGACCCAATGGCTCATAGCTACCATTTTTCAGAGTAGCCCAGGCTGGCCTCAAACACATGACAAACCTTATGCCTCAGCTTTCCAAGTGCTGGTATTACAGGTGTGTGCCACCAACTTTGGTTTATGTGATGCTGGGAAATCTGAGCAAGGGCTTTCTGAATTTATGATGTGTCAGGCACGAAGCTCACAGTTTACATCTTTTAACAATTTTAATCACCTTAATAGACAAATTAAATATTACAGAAATTTTAAATGACAGACATTAATTGCTCAGAAAACTTGCAAATGACAGCAGATAGAAATAAGGGCACAGAAGACAAGAAATCAGCATGAGTTTCATTTTATTATAATAATTAGATGTTATAAAACTCTTAGAATATTGCTATACTAAAATAAGTAAAATATAGAGAAGGGAGACACAAGCCTAACAGGCGTAGCCAGTGTGCCAGGTATTTAGTAAAGATTTTTAGTTGGCAGAAAGATCTGAAAAAAGAGGAAAGAATTTAGAATCTGCAAAGCTACATGTTTTTTTATTTACGAGAACAAATGTACTGTGTTAAAGAGGGTTGTGTTTGGTTGCAAATAAAAAAATCTATAGAGTATCTTAAATATAAGTTTCATAGTTTCATGTAACTAGGAGACTGCTGGCTGTACTTGTACAGCTCGAAGCAGTCAGAGGTGATTCAGCCACGATTTTCTTCAGCATTCTTCATCGCAAAATAGCTGCTACATCTCCAGCCATCACCAAATAAAGGGAAAAAAGTAAAACCATCTCCAAATCAGAGTTATTTTTATGAGGAAAAAGTGAGGTAATATTTAGTGGACACACTGTGCTGTCTTAAAAAGGGAAGGAATCTGATATATTTGAGTTTAATCACATACTGTTTGGTACATCATGCACAAATAATTTTGCAAAAGATAGAGTTAATTATTTTAATTTTAAATAAAAGAGAGACTAAATGCCTAGTACAAATCCATTCTGGCCTTCTTCCTTCCTAAGTTATTTAGGTCTAATTCATATAGGCAGTTTTCTCCTACATTAGTTGAAAAAGAAGTCAATGCTATCTTTTACCATCTAAGTCGGTAGTTGTCAAACATTGGATGTAGCAAAATTATATGGAAAATTTCAAAAACACAAATTACTGGGCTTTATCCCCAGAGTTTCTGATTTAGTGACCTGGGTGGAGCCCAAAAACTGCCATTAGTAACAGGCTCCCAAGAAATACTGATGCTGCTAGCTGAGAAGACCACTTTTCTAAAGGCGGACTCCAATTAGTCAAAGGCAAACACTGGAACACCCTCTCGGGTAAAAACTGTCCTTGGTCTTGAGTAGGTACAGGATGTAATTCGGGAAAACTGGACTGAAAGTCTGTTCTCTTGTACTTGGTAAAAGGTTTCATTCTTTCTCACCTACTTAGTGAAAACAACGAAGTCTATACCTCCAAAATCAAATCACTGTCAGTCTTTCTGAAATTAGAAGAGTGAGT
The DNA here is from genome assembly GCA_004027205.1 of Ctenodactylus gundi. Taxonomy (NCBI): domain Eukaryota; kingdom Metazoa; phylum Chordata; class Mammalia; order Rodentia; family Ctenodactylidae; genus Ctenodactylus; species Ctenodactylus gundi. The sequence continues at coordinate 460,847 of PVKB01000661.1, forward strand.
CTTAAGAAATTGAGGATGATAACACTAGACTTTTGGGAAAATCTGAGCCCTAAACTGAGTCCTTCTGTTGCAGTAGTTATATGAAGTAAGATAGGTTTTAGGGACAGATAACGAATATAGCAGTTAGACCATTTGATTCTCCAGTACCACCTAAACCAGGAGTGGTGGTACATGCCTGGAATCCCATTACTCAAGAGGCTGACACAGGAGGATTGCTGTGAGCACAAGGCCAGCCTGGGTTCCATAGTGAGTTCAGAACCAGCCTGGAGTACAGAGCAAGACCCTGTCCTAATAATGAATGAATAAATGAATAAATGAATACATAACTTTAAAAAGAAACAACATAGTTCTGTAGTGCTAGAGTTAGAGATTTTTTATGAAGCTTTCAGTCAAAAGTATATTTTGATATAAGGGCTAACGTCGAGCTGAAATAAAGACAACTGTATCTTATTTAAAGTAAGATGTGAATAAATAAAATCTGCATAAAATTTAAAACTCTTTTAGGCATTAAAATTCCCTTTTTATCAATGTTTTATAACTACTAATGATGTCAAATGAATAATTATATTTTGCCCCGTCCAGTCTCTATCTAATAAATATTAAAAATATCAGATAGGAGAAAGTAAAATAGAGTAAATCATTTTATCCTCAGAGAATATAATTACCAATTAAATCAGTAGAATGAGTGAAAGGATCAATCAAATTTTATTGTTTTATCATCTCTGATTTCCAATTTCCCTAAATAATGCCTACTCTGTGCCTGTCACTTTCATTCAAAGAGAGGAAGAAAGGGGTGGGAAAAAAAGGAAGACTCAAACAATGAAAACAAAAAACAAAAAACTAACATGTAGTGCCTTTAAGCTTCGTAGAACTTATCTTTCACTAAGGCAAAAATTTCTGGCATAGGCAATCCTAAAGTTATAACAAAAAGCATTTTAGATAGTTACTTTTGTTTTTGAAATTTAGGGAATAATTCTTAATTGAGGATGCCACTGAACCTAAACCTTTAAAAACACACTGAATGAACTGTCTTTTGTGATTGAATGCAATGGGGCAGAAAAGAGAAGACAACCCTAGCGGAATAAGTACAGAATTCAAAGCCCTTCCTAGTGGTATATTCAAACACAGAAGCTGTTTACAAGGGACACCTGGCACAGATACTTCCTGTCATTTGTCTGCTCACACACCCTGTAGCACCAAGGTGCTGGCCATCACTCTTTTTTTTTTTTTTTTTTTTTTTTTTTGAGACAAGGTCTAGCTCTGCAGCCCTACCTGATTCTGAACTTACTGTGAATCCCAAGCTAGCCTTGGACTTTGGGCAATCCTCCTGCCTCAGCTCTGAATGCTGGGATTATAGGCCTGTGCTACCTTGCCTGGTTTATGTAATGCTGGGTAATCGAACCTAGGATCTTGAGCTTGCTAGGCAAGCATTTCAATCACTGAGCTATTCCTCCAGCCCCTGGTCATCACCTTGCAATCAGTCTTCTGTCTTTCCTGTCCAATTAACTTCTCATGAATCTACACTCATTCTAGTCAAGCACAGTACCAAACACAAGTTTCAGCACTACTGCTATGATGAAAAACCAGTGGGGGCCTGGGACTGTGCATTTTAAAACTAGCAATAGGAAAATACATTTCAATTGTGATTTTAAAGATGGTAATATTTACTTCATCTGTAATTGAAAGATGTTCAAAATAATATCCCTTTTAGAAATACTACTATATAGAATTTGCCTGAAACAAATTATGCAAATACTTACATTCTATAATTGTTCATGGTTTCTAATTCCTCATTTTCTTAACTGTATTAGGTAAAAGGAGAAATACAGGGTCAAAAATGAATGTCCATATCCAGATTAGAGTACATTAATTCATCTTTCAAGTTACAAGACTTGATATGGGTAGATTTTTATTTCTGCTTTAAAGGAATATTGTCTATTTATAATCCTATTTACACAATAGGTTTGGTTGTTTCATTAAGATATATGTGCGCCTATAAAAGCTAACACAAAATATAGTGATGGTAAGCAGTTAATCCATTAATTAACCAAATTTATTTCTGAAAAAAGACAGCATTAAACAATATAATATTTGAAAGTGCAGTTGTGGTTGTTGGAGGTTCCAGTCTGCAAAATGTGTGGTGGAGATAAGCAATGCCTATGCTGTTTCTAATTATTCCAATTATCATGGCACACTATGAAAACTTGATTAATAACACTGAAGATATTGTTGTGGCAATTAGCCATATGGTTGTGGGACTTTATTCTGTCACGATTTAGCCATTAGCATCTACTTATGTTTGTCAGAGCAGTGCATCCGTGACAAGCTGGAGTTCCGCTCACCTTGCCGAGTCCCCTGTGAGTAACACTAGAGAACTGTTTATTCCTAGGAGCCTTTTGCCTGAGTAAATTTTTCATGTGGCATCCGGTCTGACTAGGGACAAATGTCAAATAGCTTATGTGACGACCCATCAAACTAAGCTTTCTCTGAGAAACCACTTAGTGACTTGTGTGTCAAGATAAAGTACTTGAGGACAGGAATTTGACCAGTAATAACTGGCCATCTATTCTACTTCACATACTGTCATGGTTCATAATTCAAAGAAACTGATTTTCACGTACTGATATTCAGAGATCTGTAAATACATCATTTTAAAGGATACATGCATACGTTTTTATACATCATCTAGCAAAAATTTACTACCTATATTATTTTGTAAAACATCTGCAGTGAATTTATCCAAGAGAATCAAGGAGATAACCCATTAATTATGAGTAAAGCAACTGTTTTCAGGGGAAATATAAAGTAAAAATGTTGGTCAGTTCCAAAATAATTCCAGCTAGCAACTCAGATCTTGCCTGTAAACTTGCAGTTTGAGAGGTTCCCACTGAGGAACAATCAAAAAGTCATCTGTGCTCCTGTGATTCAGGTACCACAGGTTGGCAAGTGGAGTGGATATTCAGACAATGAAGTCTCTAAAAAAACCCCCAATATATCAGGATAACATGTAACACGAGCCGCCACTACAGGCAGACACATAGCAGAAGTGCTGAAGGTTGCCATGGCTGAGTCTGGGCCTCTGAGGGACATGTGAGATTGCAGGGGCCAAGACATTAACATGTATTTTAGGGTAAGCATGTGGAGAAAATACTTGTTTGGCAAGTAGAAAGTAAAGGCTAACTTTGTTACTAAAACGTTAAAAAAAAAAGGCTTTTGCTTCACGTTAGGAAGCTGAGAACAGGAACCCAAAGTACCCCAGAGATTTATGAACGTTGGCTCTTGAAGAAGCTTCTAAGCCCAGATTCTTCCAAGGATGGTTGAAAGAACAGTGAGATTGGAAAGAGGGGTTGGGGACCAAATTGAGCACTGGGATCAGATACGGTGTAGGCAGGGGAAGAATTTCCTTCCCAGGGAGCTGAGGGATTTTACCTAATTCACTTATTTACCTGCAGATCATCTCCATGTAAATAAACTAAAACAATGGCCCTACCTGTAGCAACTTATAATTGAGTATATCACATGGACATTTTCATAGTGAATGCATTTCAGTAACTTTTAGAAAAATGTACCAGAAAGTATTTTATGCATTATTTACATTATAAAATTATAATACACATTCATATAAAATCTATTACAATAATCTGTTATAATAAATAACAGTGGATAACAATTCTCTGAGCAATCACTATGTTGAGTACTTTACATGTTGCATTTCATCTGCTTCTAAACTCTTAAAAAGCATCCATCCTCATTGTGCAGAGATGCAAGTTATTTTTTGTGAGATTACACAAAGTAGTGCTGGCATCCATGTTTAGGTACATTTCAATATATAGTATGTAAATTTAGTGAAATCTATAGGTTACCACTTAGATGAAGAGAAATTTACGGGAGGATATTAATAAAATATCACAAGTAACTGTTAAACAAACCCTCAAGTTGAAAACTGCAGTCAGAAGTAGCAACACACTGTAATAATTCTTCTGACAGAGATCACCGGTTTGCCTGCCCCAACCCAACGTCTCTGTCCTTCCTGTGTCTGAGAGAAGCACACCTCCTGGTCCTTTAGGCTCTCACTTTTTTTTGACTTCACTCCAGGAGAACCAAGACTCAGCACAAGACTCAGCACTCTGCCTCATGGTTATCTTCGGGTCTCCAACTCCACTGCCAATAACCGCATCTTGTTCTAACAGAAGTTCATTAGCTTTCTAAATTATCTGCCTGCTACTATTACTACTATTTCATTTAGGAACATTCTGCTGCCAAAGATCTTTCTCAAATACAACACCTGAAGCCTCAGGTAGTAAACCTCAATTTGACCTTTACAATTGTGACTGTGTGGAGACACTCACCTTTGGCTACTTTCCTATATGTAATTCATGTTTAGTCTACCTTACTTGCAGACTGCAGTCATATTCTCTTAACTGCTACTATACTTGACAAAAATGCTCTGTTCCTTCCATAGATTTGTGGAAACTTCTTTAAAATCTTGTCCAACTGTTTCTTTTGCTTCACATGCTTGCTGAGCACAATTATGACGCAAAAAACGAGAATTCTTCTTTTGAGCTAATATTCCTTCCTTCCTCCCTTCCTCCCTTCCTCCCTTCCTTCCTTCCTTCCCTCCCTTCCTCCCTCCGTTCCTTCCTTCTTATCCCAGAATGGCCTCAAACAGACAGTAATCAATTCTCCTGCCTCAGCCTTTTAAGCGCTGAGGTTACAGGCATATGTCACTGTGCCTGTCCTCTATATGCTTTTGCAACTACACAACTCTTTCAGAATCACATGTCTTTTACTTACAGAAGTAACTGGTGCACACCATGATGAATTCCTTGAGAGGCACAATACATAGTAGTGGAAAATTAAAAAGAAATTCTTTAATCTACATTTAAATTAATTGGTTTATGAATTCTTTTACATATTAGCTAGTTTCAGGATTGACTTTATTTTTCATTATTACAAAAAGAATTGTATTTGTTCTAGGAAACCTAGAAAATAAAAGCATAAGCCAAAAGATGGAAAAAATCAGTTAGAATCTCATTGCCTGAGATAATTTAAATTGTGACTTTCCAAGTCTATATCTCTGCATATTTTATATATAAACATTTATTTTATAATAAAATACTTTCAGAATGTGACAATCTTTTCCTCTATGTTGGCAAATATTCACATCTAAGGAACACATAAACCAGATGATTCAGGGGTCCTTATAATCATAGCACTCTGGAAACCTAAGGTAACACACATTTATCACAGGTTCAAGTGCAGTCTGGGCAATTTAGGGGCATAGCAATACCCTGGTTTCAGGATCTAAAGGCCCTAGAACTAGTCCTCAGTGCTAGAAAAAAATAAAGTGACCACAAGTATTTTATTAAATTGATAAAACTATTGAGTACTGAACCATTTCTCTATTTTTAGGCACTTAAATAAGTAGAATGTTTTCAGTATTTTGCCAAAAACCCTTCTAGCAAAACCTCTATTTATCATTATTTCCTTAGAATAAATCACTGGTAATAAAACTAGAGGCTAAATGTTTTACGTTGTTTTATAAAATTTTGAAACAAAGTATCAAAATAATCTTTTTAATGAAAACTTACTGCACAGTATATATTATTTCACCACTGTTAATCCAATCGGCAAATATGATATACTGCTTTTAATGGGCATAGTTTTTTTGCCTTTTTTTTTTTTTTTTTTTGAGACAGGGTCTCGCTCTATGGTCCAGGCTGGTCCTTAATTCACTTCAGAGCCCAGGCTGGCCTTGGACTCACGGCAATCGTCCTGTCTCAGCCTCCCGAGTGCTGGGATTACAGGCGTGTGCCACCACGTCCAGCTTATATGGTGCTGGGGAATCGAACTCGGGTACTTAGTGCTTGGCTTAGCGCTTGCTCAAGCGCTTTAACCGCTGAGCCATTCCTCCAGCCCCTAATGGGCATAGTTTTGATTATGGAATTAAATATTTTAAAAATCTTATTAGCATGTGCTTTTGTGTACATAAACACATACACGTATTAAACTGTGTTTGCCACTTACCTTTCTTCTATTCAATTGCCAATCCTTTTACTAATAGTCTGTAAAAAATTATAATACATTAAATATTGAAAATATTTTTCTTAGTTTATCTGGCCTTCAACTGATGGTGTCTTACCCCATACTTTTAATATTTTCATAAAAAATCTATCAATCTTTATTTTCATGGTTTTCTTGAATTATTTTTTTTTTGAAATCGCACTGAGGACTATCCATACACAAGGACAAAATAATATCCAGTGACAGTTTTTCTTGTATTTTTGCAGTTTCATTTTTACCTTTAACTGCTATACTATATGAAATTCATGTCACCATAAGGCATAGAGGAAGGGTAATAGAGTATTTAGAACAGGTGATACACTACGGAATACTCTTATCCTTCTCAATAAATGGAAAATGCTGCAAACACACGTAATCATGCAGAACAGATTCAACATCTCTCTTCCCAATCACTCTACAATGACTTCACATATATTTGAATCTATGAATTGTCAATTTCACTTATAGAATACTGTTGTACCAGCCTAACATTGTATGTAATTTCATAAAAATTAAAATGTATCTGTTTTAAAACTATATACTTACAAACAAGGTATCTCAAAAGTTTAATTTTTACTATGTATGGTGACTTTGGGGCACCCTGTACAATGAATATAGTACTTGCATATTTTTTCTCATAGCATTAATTTTACTTCAAATATTACAACAAATTGATTCTGAGCAAACACATATTATATGATGTGGTTTTAATATTTTTGCAAGTATAAAGACCATTGGGACACCATATTTTTACAATGATGAGTGCTCTTTGTTATATAAAGACTACTTTTCAAAGCGTGTGGTATTCGACACAGGAACAGAAGACACAGCACTAGATCCTCAAGGACCAGACATATGAGCTCGGGCAAGTTAGCTGCTCTGACTCTTCGGGAACAGCGTCTGTTTCCTAACTCAGGCTCTACGATGGCACATGAAACCAAACACCTGAGGCCACTTAGTACATTATGGCTATCCACGAAAGCAGGCTGGATTAGTGTCACAGTGTTCTAAAATGTTTTCATCTTTTGAAACGTTCTATATAATTCAAATTCTTGTTTTAGTGAATGAGTTTTTTTTCCTTTCCTTTTCTTTTTTTTTTTTTGAGACAGGGTCTTGCTCTGTAGCCCAGTTAATTCATGCTTCTTAAACTTTTTTTTTCTTTTCTTTATAATGTGGATAACTAAGAAATGGATGTAATGGAATTTTTTCCTGTGGCCCAACATAATAAAAAATTGAGACGAGTTACCTAACAAACCTAAAATTTTCATCTGACACCCTGGGGAGAAAATAATTAACAATGAACATCTCTCAGTTTTCTGCTTCCTCAGATGAAGTAATTGAGTTGTAAAAATACAACTAGCTCAACATTTCTAGCCCTTTATACAAAAATGAAGTCAGAGCTCAGAATTTGAGTTTTGATTTAAATCTAAATTATTCTATGAGTGAAGCCTCCTTCATGATTACACCCCTCCTTGAACTTTTAACTTCTCTGGATAAAGAAAAGCAAAATTTAAAAATCAATAACCAGCAGTTGGATGAATAGCTCAGTGGTTAAAGTGCTTGCCTAGCAAGGGCTAAGTGCTGGAATTCGATTACCCAGCACCACATAAGCCAGGCATGGTTGAGCACACCTGTAATCCTAACACTCAGAAGGCTGAGGCAGGAGGATTGCTGTGAATCATTCTGGGCTACGTAGTAAGCTGAAAACCTGCCTGGACTGCAGAGTGTAAGAACCTGTATCAAAATAGTAAAAATAAATAATACTAGAAATAATTAACTAAATTTCCTATATCCATAATCTATTTTGAAATCAAGTTAAGTTGAATCAATAAAATAATTTCCCTCACAAACAGAACATCACTATATACACACTGAAAATTCTTGAAAATATCACAGCCCCAATCATGGCATCTAAGTATGTGACCTCACTATCACTCTAAGATGAAATGCCCTGCTTAATCAACACACGATGACAGTCATTCTCTGCTTCAGTGTGCTTGCAAATCTTTTGAGAATCATGTAAAAACATGATTTCTCAATAGGCTAAACTGGGACAGGCTGAGGTCCTACCTATCTGCCCCTTACTTCGTGACATCATGTTACTAGTCTACACAACACAGCCTGTCTGCACACCACATTCTAAGCAGTTAAAGGTTAAGGAATGCCTATTAAACAAATTTCCTAAGATTTTCACTGGCTTTTGTTTACCTTTCTTTAATTTACAATTCTTCCTGGTTGTGTGCTTTCAATTCCTAATGCCTCACTTAGATTCACTGTATTCTTTGGATCAATCTTTTGCTGTTAGTATCATTAGTGTACCTTTAGGGCAGTAGGCACAAAACATTAAGTCCTAATTCTCCTTCATTAGCCATTTTTGGCATAGTTGACCACTTTGGGCGTAGCTAATCTTCACAGATTGATCAGGCTAACAGCAAAACAAATATTTCATCCAAGCAGACTTTCTATGACTAACTTTAAGATTAAAGATCAAAATTGCAAAGTAAGACATAATACTAACCACACCAATTACTAGCATCTCCAAATTTTAGACAGATTTTTGGTTAGTAGTCAGTTTCATAGCCAATACTTAGCCAATACAGAATTTCCCAGAAAACTCTAGTAATACCATTGAATAACAGATGGAGAAAGTGAGAAAAATACAGAAGACTGAAAAAGGTACCAATAAAGCAAAAGAAAGAGTTGAAAATGAGATGAACTGAAAATTTACGCATATTATTTGAGAGCTATCTGCTTTATTTTGGTTCTATACAAACACCAGGGATTCACAAAAGTCCCACAATGCTTTGTTTTGTTCCTGACTCAATAACGTTCTCAGTTTACATCACTGGTTTGCAAACCTAAATGAACATCATACTGTTGGTTCTGGGACTGCATATGAGAATGAGGAGTACATGCAATTGTAACAGTTTCTGGGTATGCCACTCTAGGTATGCTACTTTGTTTAAAACATTTAACTACTCCTCTGAAAAAAATACAGTGGCTTTTATATGAATGAATCCTCTCATTTTCAACGTAGTTTAAATTAGTATGGCAATTACAACTTTTTACCTAGTACAAATTTTAAGCAGAAAAAAAAACTTGTAACATTTGTTTGACAGATGTAGAGTGATGATGAAAACTCTGAGGAGATTGGGGTGCCTAAAAATAAATGAGGGCAGGAAGATAATCAGCAGAGTGAGAGGTTCCCAGATGAAAATTATAGTTTTGTCCTTTCCAGTAAATTCTTAATGTCTTCAGCTGCAGAAAAACTCATTTCTGAGGTTCTTTTTGGCCTCATGAGTTAATCACACCAGGAGGAGTAACTTTAACTCACATGCCTTTAGGAATAATGACAGGTTTAAATGATTAAACAATCAGAAAAAATGCCTATCTCTATAATGAAAGCAGTTAGCACACAGATCTATGCTTTATATAAGTATTTAAGGTCATTTGTAAATAACATGTTCATTTTGATATGTAAAGAGGCCTGTCATGCCCGATGAAGTAAATTACATTTTATTGGTGCCTGTGTTTCATAACTTTATTTGCTGCAAGAGTGGAGACTAATATAGAATAGTATATTTCACTGAAGACTAACAAATGGCTCAATAGATATTTATGAAATTGAAGCTAATAGTAAATGTTTTTGTATTTTCACAGCTTAAAATATTAACACTAGTGGTCATCATCACCCATTTGTTTTACCACAACTCCAGAAATTACTCTACAAAAATAATAATGAAAATAAAAAAGAAATGAAAGTAGAAATTAACTATGCAGGCTGGAGGGGAGCATGGAAGAAGTGACAAAGGATTCAACTAAGGATGCTGCCCACAGGGCCGCCAACGGTGATCCGTCTAAAGCAGGAGTCCCCACACTATCATCAAACAGCTTGAGACAGAGAGAGTCAGAGAGCTACATTTTTGTTACTCAGATTAAATATCATTTACATTATGTAGTTTTTTATTTCATGAGAGACATAAGGTCAGAATTGATTGAAGATGTACTACCTGCATGTAATGATTTCTCGTTTTTTATAATCATGTGCTAACACTGCACAGTAATGGCCTATGGATGAAGAGACAGATGTAGTACCAGTCATTCGCTACACATTTGCATTAACAAATCATGATTTAATTGAAGCCCATCCAACAAGTTTATGTTAGTTAAATAAAGTTCCTTTCAATAAAAGATGCCACAGTAACACATGGTTGTTAACTATGAGGAAGTATTTTTTAAGATTATATTTATTTCTGTGTCAAAGGCTTAGGTGTGTATTAGACAAAAAATTAATTTTAGTTTTGCTTAAACAACTTGACAAATAGTATCAATCTAGTCTGCTATGAAACAGGATCATTCACTTTTAGATAAAATCACTCAGTAACACCATAAGTTCTTCACAGATTTTCCTCCTCTCAGAATATATCATACAAAAGAACTTCTATTGAACTGAACAGGAGATATGCACTAATGTTTACTGTCAAGGCTCTTATTTTAATAAAATTTATATTCTGCTATTATCAATGACAATTGTTCTGTGAGTTCACAGTTAGGTTTTTTGGTAACTACTCAACAAATTCGAAAATTCTGTTTCTTTTTATAAAAATAGGTAGTGCAGAGTTAGGCAAGTAATGTCTCTCAAACTTGGATTCCATAACGTGAATGTTGTTCATGTCATTTCTAAGAATATTTGGATTGCATTTTATTCTATTATCTGAATGTTGCTTTAGTAGGGAAAAAAAGAGAGAAGGAGAAATGAAACCTTTAGCACTTCTTTCCTAACTTCCCATTTTATTACAACAAGGATGGATTCATTTTCTTATTTTCCTACCCTCTTCTGATGACATTTTTTCCCCTGCAGATAACCCTTACACAAACAGAGACTTAGGTAGTTTAATATGCCCGCTGATCTAAAAAGAAAAAAAGATAAGCTCTAAGACCCCAGAAAAACTAAAAGAAAAAAGTGGTTAGCCACTTCCCCATCATTGGGACAAAATACTCAACACCTATACATTAAAGAGGCGTGTGTGTGTGTGTGTGTGTGTGTGTGTGTGTGTTGGGGCGGGGGGTGTTTGCTCAGTTTGAATGAACGGAGCCATTGGGCAGGTGGCTCCAAGGCAGAAAACGCAGAGCACAGCGTGGGTGAGGGAAGCAGAGAGGGAAAAGGCTGGTTACGACAGTGCACCCTTTCCATGCCACGTCTCCACTGACCACTCTGATTAGGTCCCATGAGACTATTGGGGACATATTAAATCTAACATACCATCCTGCCCCAGCCCCCAAAAAACTGGTGTGCATCTCCTTATGCAAAATGCATTTACTCCTTCTCTAGTTTTGACAGTTTCAGCACTGCTGAGACAACCAAGTCCAAAGTCTCCAGGCAAACTCTTAGTGGTAGCCCCTTGTAGAAAGTCCAACAGCATGGAGGCTTTTGCAGGGAAATGGAAGAAACTTGAGAACATCATGCTTAGCGAAGTGAGTCAGAAGCAGAAGGTGAAACATCGAATGGTCTCTCTGATATGAGAAACCCAGATCACAACCATCTCATGGAACTTTAAACGAAAGACAAAGGGAAAGAGGGGGAGGGGGGTGAAGGGAGAGTAGGGGGAGGGACAAAAGGAGAGTGGGAAAGTCCTTGTCACCTTCACAAGATACGTATGTGCACAAAATGCTCAACTTCATTGTAAACCTTAAATTTTGTACTTATACATATCAATAAAATGGGGAAAAATAAAAAAGAATATTAAACACTTCCAGCAGACACACAGGGTAAACATTACCATTCCAAACGAAAAGAACAGGGGAATTGACAAAATCAGACCAAACCAAGACCAAAAGACAGCAGGGAAAACACTAAGTTCGAAAGCTGCAAGTCCAGGACCCAAGGTAGGTTGAAATATGGAGTGGTCTTCAAAGGGTGGTGGCAACCCTGTCCCTCTGTCCTTGCTGGCTGCAGTCCATATGGTCTCTCTACTGGACCGTTTCTACTCGCTGCGGATATCTTTCCTCTGCGCATGTTCCATATTCCTGTGCTCTTCACTGCTTCACTCTCACAGCTTCAACACTAACCCCTTGTGGGCTCCAAGTCAGGGCAGTGACTTTTTGCCTGCTCTCACAGGCCTCCTGAAATCTTGATGGAAGAGTCCACAGCCCATAACTCTTACATTCTGTATGTCTGCCTGAATAACCAGCAGCAAATGGAGGCCAAAGTCAGCTGCCAGCTTGAGCAGTAGCCAAGCACTCTTGGAATATAGCTACAGTACCAAGTGAATTCAGCCTAAATAGCTGAATTTAGTGTTGGATTTATAAGGTCCTGAATTAGCAGGCATCCTAAGGACTCCCTACTCAAAGATGTAGTTTTGGACTCCGGAACCGGTGATGGTGCATCATTAGTGATTCCTGCAATTTTCCTTTTTGTCTCTGTACAAAGTACTCCAGCTATTTTTTAATGCTCATCTTTTCAGTGGCCATGCTCTCTCTGTCTCAATTTCATAGAAGCTTTCTTCATAGAGAAAGTACAAAGTTTTGAAATCATTCAGCTCTGCTGTTTGATTCTTATTGTAGATGTGTCTATAAGCACACAGCAGTATCCATGCCATAGGCGGAACATCGAGCTTCTTGGAAATTTCCATTGAAAGATTACTTAGTCTTCCATCCACCCTTAATATCAGTGCCTCAGAAAGTCTCATGACATGAGTGAATGTAGATACATTTTTTTTGCCAAAGAGTATTACACAGGACCAAGTGTCAATGAAGCCTTTGTTCTCAAACCTCCTGAACCTGGTCAATATCATTCACATTTCTGTCAGCACTGTGTGTTTAGAGCTCTGACTAGTATGATACATTAAGTACTGTTATTAAAAAATTCTAGGGCTTTCTTACACTGCATCTTCAAACCTTTCCAAAGTCCTTGTACAATTCCAAAGGCTGTGAAGCCACATGGTACTGAGCAGTCACACCAATGACCTCATTTTTCTGGTACCACTTTTCTCTATGAGTCACTTTCTTGTTACAAGGACAAAATACCTAATACCTGCAACTTAAAGGAAGAGAGGTTCTCACTGTCAGTGAATTCAGTCAACAGTCAGCTGACTGTAAGGCAGAAATAGCACAAGACAACAACGTGGCTGTCTCAGTTACTTTTTCATCACTGCGACTCAATACTCGACATGCACAAATTAAGGGGAGGAACAGTTTATTTTAGCTCACAGTTTCAGAAGGTCATAGTTGTCTCAGGGGAAGCTGGTAACAGGGGAAGTACAAAGCAGAGGTAGAGGTAGAGGCAGTTTCTCATGACAGTATTAGACAGGAGGCCAAGTCAAGTTGAGTCCCCAAAGGAAGGCATAAAGCAGCTTATACATCCTTCCAGGTCCTGTCCTAGTGATCTGCACCTTCTGGGTCCAGCCTGTGTTGCACCCTTTCCAGGTGGGGTTCTAATCCACTCCCCATGCCTATAATTTAATCCACACACCTGCAATCCACCCCTCCAGACCAGGCTCAATCTCCCCAAAGTACCTGGTTCCATAGACAATCTGTAACATCCAAACTCATGAGACTTTTGGGGGACATGTCAAATCCAAACCACAAATGTGGCAAAGGAAAGCTTTCACTATGTGGCAGCCAGAAAGGCACAGAGGAAGAGAAGGAGCCACGGATGGGAGTAAATCTTAGTAGTCATACTCCTGACCAGACCCTTCTGGCTGTGTTTGTCATCAAAACATGAGCCCTTCGGACAACATTTTGGATTTCAGCATACTAAAATAAGAACACTTACTATAAATCAGTATCTACAGGCTAGTTACCTAAATGCAAAACATTATTCATATAAATATATATCTATTATTTCATGATGTGCATGAATTTAATGGATGAAAAATGTTAGCAGGTGTAAAGATTGTAAGCCAACAAAAATGTTTTTCTCAAATGCATTTATTTTCTGCAAATAAAAAGTGCCCTTAGTTTTTCTTTCAATTCCCATGCATTAATGATATATAAAAAGTTCTTAAAAAACAGTGGATACTTCTGACATGTTTTTAAAAAACTAATTATTTTCTGTATTGTATTTTTCCTAAAACAAAGGAGGCAAGACCAAAGAAAATTAATTCTTTTTTAAATTCAAGCCACACTAAGTTGCTTTTGGTCCCGTTTACAGGCAAATGCAAAGACAGGTGAAATTTCACCTTAGTTTAGGATTCAAACTAAATTATGGGATACAGAAATGTGTCATAAATCAACTTCAAATATTATACAAAAGATAAATAACCGAAGATTTATATTCTGACATAAAGAACAGTCTCTAGATACAATACAAGCATAAACCAAACAAACCCTGCTGTGTTACTCCAGCAGGTTCTCCTTGCCCTTTTATATGCTAACTCAGAATAGCAATTATGGATCTTGCAAGTTGACTTCTGTTTTCCAGAACTATGAGTTGTACATAAAACATGCCTTTTCATGGAAACAATTACCATTAATCAAAACACTGAGAGCTAATACCACTTGAATCCAACCTACTGCTGTGCCCAGCAATATATCAAACTGGCTGTTGTCAAACACATTAAACAAACTTAAATCGGTTGTTCTCACTACAAATAACAGCACAAAATGCTATCTAAGGAATTTTTAAATTCAAATTGCTATCTCAGTAATCTGTTTTGTCACCGCATCATAGGTCCTCAATAATAGTTCAAAAAGGACATATCACTATTTGATACAGAGGAAAGACAAGATGCAGCACTGATAAAGTTCCCAGTGAAACACTTGGTATTTTAATGGGTTTTGGTTAATCACTGATGAAGTACACATAAACATGTAATACATTTTACTCTTTAGGAGTTCGTAGAGCTTTCTTTCTCAGCAAAATCTCTTAGGATAACAAAGGTCGACTGCTCTACAAAGGTCAGAACAACGAACCTATTTTTATAGCAAGTGTATAACACCTTTACATTCATTTACTTGTTAAAAATATTTTTTCTGTTTATTTTTGAAATCAGCCTTAGAGAAAATGGCATAAGGAATTATCTGTTGAAAACAGAAACCATCTAATTTCTGTTTATAAAAATATCAGACATTTCATCACCATTACTTTTCCATGCACAGCCCTCTGTATGCAAAGTCACTACTTATAAATACGTACTCCATAGCTACTGGAAAGACTGTGGTTTTCATTAGCACACCTTCTATTCTGACTTTCCTTTTTAAATAAATCAGGTAAAATTCTTGTACAAAGAGAAAAAAAGGAAAAGATTTTGCAAATCAGATCATTCTGTTTAGCAACTTCTAATCTGAGGTCATGTCAACGTATTACATAAAAGAAGAAAAGCAAAGGGGTAGGAACCATGGAATTTAGAAACCAGTCAGGCATTTGCTACTAGCCACCTCAACTGTATGTCCTGATCCTGTAAGCCAAGTTCTTGTAAGTGTGATGGAATTTTTATTTATAACGGGTTGGTGCTCATACCCACCAATGTAAAAGGTACTACTAGACAATACGTATTGATGATGACACCTTTCATCGAAAATATCAACATTAACAAAATAGATTAACAAAAAAGGACATGTAATGCAGTGAGACAGAACATGTGCACAGAGCAGATTAACCTTTCACAAAATCATATAATTTTTCACAACCGTGTATTGTAAGAGATGTGACAAATTGTGTGTGGAAAGACATAAGGATGCTACACAGATGACTGTCCTTTTACTGCCAGTGACATTCCAAACTACAGTACATATCCCAGGAAAAGGGTCTAAAGTCCATCCAAAGCCAATGTGTTCTTATTTATTTCAGCAGCTTCTTTATTTACAAACCTTTCCTCCTAACAGAAGGAAACAGACATTGTTTTATCATTAATCCCTATCCCCTTCTCATTTAGGTATAATCCTCTGCACATAGTTTACACCTTCCTAGAAACGCTTAATACAAGTAACCACAGGAGAATCTCTTCTCCCTTTGAAAAACTGCAAATAAAGATGTCAGCTATTGAGTATATTTGTGGCGTCTCCAGCAGCTGCTGTTAAATACCAGCTGGTCTAGCTGATTAAAATTACCTCCGAGTTGGTATTATAAAGATGCCTGGGCAGCATTGCTGTATTAATGGATTATTGAGTGAGCGATGAAAACCTTGGCCAGCTGATGCATTTTATTACAGATAGGCTTTATGATGTGTAATCACTGTAATTTTTACAACCAGAGGAAACATGAAAAAAGGAGTAAAATTTTCTCCACAGAAACTGCTTTAACTAGATTATTCCTTCCATTTTGTTTCCTAGAAGGAATCAAAGTACATAATTACTGTGTATAAATATACAGGTGTAGACCTATACACACAATTATCCATCCATCTCTGTGGTTGCATTGCCATCAACACAGACAAGCAGAGAATGCACACGGACAAAAGCAGTATGTATACAATTTGTGTGAATAGATGTTTGTAGCTGTTTGCCAAACCACCCAATTGGCTACAAAAGGATCACATGGCCTGAAGTAGCTGAAAATCCAAGTCTGGCCAACTGGACTGTGGTTTGGCATCTAAGAGATGGGATTACTTTACTCCTTTTACCATTTACCTTACACTGTTTTCTAGTGAGCTGAGGTTTTTCATACAACTCTACCAAATTGTCTCCCAGATTCTCTAACCTTCACCTTACGCTCAAAAAAAGGTATGACTATTTATTAGCTCAGCTATAGTTTATGGAAGCTGTAGCAGCCCTGAGCCCTACGTATCCTACCAGTTTCCACAGTCCTGTAAATGTTTTATTTATTTACGACAATCTGAAGAGGCCTGCATGTTCTCAATTGCCTTTAGCAAGAAACACCTACCTGTAGGAGGCTTTGGCTAAATAAAAATAGCATAGGAAAGAGCAATCACAATTATTTATGTTGTTTGGCGAATTATTACCTTGTAGGAAAGGACAACGATCTCAGATTTGAATCTCCCTTTAGGTTCCCCACAGGTTTATTTTAGGGTAAAATTTAAGAACATAATGTTTATCACCAAGTAACATTATGTGTATTATTTTAGTATACGATATTTAAGATTAATTTTCCATCAGTTTAGTAAAATACATACTATATCTGACTAAAAAGTTATTATGATATTTTAAAGAAAGGTGATAAAATTTATACATGAATGACTCATTCAGAGCTCAGAATAGTTTCTGTATGTCTTTTGGTCTTTTATTTATTTTTTCTGCTTTGTTATTTTTACTACCTCTTAAAAGACTCAGACTAGAAAGACATTTTTAGGATTTTACGCATACAAGTAACTACCAGTTCTATTCAGAGCCAAATGTAATGAATGGACTTTGTGAAAAATAGACTATGACAATACTTTAAAGTGTTAAAACATTCTTTGATTATTTGATTATATAGTTATGAAACAGATGTTAATGTAGCTCCCGTGCTACTTATGAAGCAAACTAGAAAGAAAATTCTACAAGTATTTTGAGTAATGATGCTTTATTAAAATAAACATGTAACTTACTGAAGTGGCTGTGCTTTATAAGCATTTTCGATATTAATTGCACTGTCATGACAGTTTTATAAACTGAAAAAGATAAGATTAAATATGCAGTTTGTTTTTTACTAATAGGCACAAAACTAGTATAGTGGCCTATATTCTTTTCATAGATGAGCAATTTGAAAACTGGAAGAAATTCTATCATCTAATGTCTTATTCATGAGAAAATTCACACATGAAATTTGACAGACTGGGACAACTGAGCTCTGCTGACACACCAGGTGAAGATGTGCTCACCTGACTCCCAACCATGGATTTGGCAAAGTCTCCTGAATAGAGGATTTTTCCCTCGTTGATTCAAATAATTGCCTCCAAATTCTTTCTACTGCTCCCTGTTCTAAGGGATAACCCTCTAAATATCCATCCTGACACTAGGCATGATGCTTGATACTAGTAAGTAACATAGTAAATATTTACCTAACAACTGCTGAATGATGATCATAACAGTTCAATTTTTAAAAAACCATTAATCCTTAAGAAACTCAGTATAAAAATCAATGAACGCATAAAAAGGGTAACTTTAAAAACTAAGAAAAAAGTGTAAATATCTCTGATATTTGAAATGTAAATTTCTCTGATATAAGAACTTATAAATCTGAGAACATTTAGGTTAAGAACAAACTTCCAAGTAACTAACATAAGGTGGATAGTAACTTGAAGCAAAGAGGTTAACCTTAAGTGGGTTGGAATCTGGCTAGAATTACCCAGGTAACTGTGGGTTGCACTCTGGTTCTAAAGTGGTGATCTGGGTGTGCAAGACTAGTCCTACTTGTTAGGGCTTTCTGGAATGCAGAGACATAAGTACCTACACTACAGACTGGGTGCAAACAAATGAGTCGAATCTTTCTTCAGAAGTTGTTAAATAATATTAGAAAAGAATGGGAAGAGGATGGTAAGTGTCTTGTGACAAAAAACAAACAGTGTGTGTGTGTGTGTGTGTGTGTGTGTGTGTGTAAAATTAAATACACCACTAAAGTGCATGGCTACCAAACTCTGAAAAACTTTCCAGGTTTCATTTTGTCTCCCTTTTCCTTCCTGTCTGATACAGTCTGAACATCAGTGCATTGCACCTGTAGGGGACAGGAAAGGAAGTGCATGTGCGGAAGGGTGAAAAAGAATAAGTGACTGCACCAGGAAAAAGTCAGAGAGGTGAAGAGGAGATAGATTTGTGGGCAGCACTGAACAGGGAGTCCCTGCTCTCCGCCAGCAGAATTAAACTGCTGAAGACAACGATTAGATTGGGCCCCCACACACAGCGTTACTACTTTTTCAGACAACAATCTCACTAAGTTGCTCAAGTTGGCCTCAAGCTCCTGATCCTCCCGATTCAGCCACACACACACCTGGGATTACAGGGATATGGTATTATACCCAGCTTACTATTGTTTTAAAACTGCATTTACAGAAAACAGTGCAATTTAAAAGACAAAGATATGAGAACAAAACTAATATTAGCAGCCAGTCTATAGAGGTCTGGCCACTGGTGTCATAAATAACAAGATGCAGTAGTGCTTTTCCTGCCTAAAGTTAACCAAGCTACAGAAGAGATAGTTACTGATAAGCTAAACCAGAACAAAAATCACTTTTTTATTATAGGGACTGAAAACTGTAAAAAGAATCCTTCCCTGCTAATTTCCAGTTTGAGAAAATGACTGTGTTAATTCTTATTAGCTAAAGCTATAACACCTTAACATGAATCTTGTAAATTGCATTAGGATGTAACATTATTATTTAATCTACCAAACTGTTAAGAAAATGTTTCCTTTATTCCAGGCCACTTTTTAAAGTGCTTTACAGAGAGAAACCTCATGTGAAAACAGTATGAAGGAGGGACTCTTACTGTGATTCTACCTCTGCACTTCTGTTGATCGCCACATGAGAGCAGGTTTGAGGTTGCACAGGAAGAATAGGTACAGGCAACACAAACATACTGTATTTAACTGAATGTTTCTTGTTTCAAATAACGTAAAGTTTTCAGTTACAAACTGGTAGTTCAAGTTGACTAAATCTACAGTAGGTACTTGGCTGAATTCTGAGAGTCTACAGTAGTCTCTGTTTACACTAGTACGAAGTTAATTATGTAAGTCCCACTGACTTAAATAGGAATATGGTTCCATTTAATAAAAGCTGATCTTGCACAGCATAGGAGTGATCTTAGTTACTTTGTTACTGTTTCTGGTGTCTCTTACAGCTTGCATCTGCTTAAGTAAGTATTCTATATTGATCCCTTTTACAAGGTGTAACACTATTCTTAAATTTCATGTAGCACAACATTTACTTCAAAAAGAGACTAATTAAAATTGCTTTTTGTTTAAGTCATAATAAAACATTTAGGATATGGTACTTCTGCATTAAAATAATCTAGTAAATCATAAAAATATCTAACAATCAAGACAAAAGCAGGTGGTACCATGATTCTAGACATCAAATTATGTTACAAGCAACAGTGATAAAAACTGTATGATACTGGGACAAATTACACAAGTTAATCAATGAAGCAGAACTGAGGATTCAGAGTCAAACTCAAATAACCTCAGCTACCTTATCTTTGTTAAAGGAGCCCAAAGCATATAATGGGAAAAGGGCACCTCTCAAACAAATGGTACTGGGAAAATTGGACATCCACATGTAGAAGAATGAATCTCGACACATACCTATTACTGTGTACCAAAATCAAATCAAAGTGGATCAATGACCTAGATATTAAAATTGAACCACTGAAACTTCTGGAAGACAAACTGGTAAAAATCTAAAAATGTATAGGCATAAGCAAGGATTTTCTTAATAAGACAACTATAACAAAGGAAATAGCCCTCAGAATTAACAAATGGGATTATTTCAAATTAAAAAATTTGTTAATCACAGTGGAAATTATCAACAGATTAAAGACAGAACTGACAGAATGGGAAAAATATTTATCTATTATATCTCAGATAGAAGGTTCACAACTAGTATGTATGAAAGAACTGAAGAAAAATAAACCCCTCAAAATCAAAGACCTGATAGAAAAAATGGGCAATGAAATGAATATGCAGTTCTCAGATGAAGAAGTTCAAATGGCCAGTAAATACATGAAAAGATATTCAACATCCTAAGCCATTTAGAGAAATGCAAATCGAAACATCGTTAATCTGACCCCAGAGAGAATGGCATATATCAAGAACTCAAAAGCAATCAGTGTTGGCTAGGCTTTGAGAAAAAAAAAAAGGAACCTTCTTACCCTGTTGTTGGGAATGTAAACAGGTACAATCACTATGGAAAGCAGTATCGAAGTTTCTCAAACAACTGGAAATAAATATCCCCTTCAACCTAGCAATATCACTCCTGGAAATTTTTTTCCAAAAGAGTTAAAATATTATATAACAGACATATATGTATACTCATGTTCAAAGCACCACAACTGACAGTAACTAAAATGTGGAAGACACAAAAACACCCATCAACAGACTAATGAATACATAGTGTTGTACTGTACACAATGGAATATTATCCATCAATAGAAACAGATAGGGTTGAGACTTTCGTAGGTAAATAGATGCAACTTGAGGGCATCATGTTCAGTGAAGTGAGAAACGCGCAGAAGGTTAGATATCGAATGGTTTCTCTAATATGAAAAACCTAGATTATAGTCAATGCACATAACTAAGTGGAGGGGAGGGAGCAATGGTAACTAGTGGGGAGAGGCTAGTGTGGGAGGATCGAAAGGGAGAGGGGAAGGATTTGTAATTTTGTCAAGATACTTAAGTGCACAAAATGCTCAACTTTACTGTAAACAATATGTATTGCATATGTACATATCAATAATATGGGGAAAAATAAAATATATTTAACAAATAGTAATTGGATGTGAGTAAAAATGAAAGTGAATTTTAATGAAAGTTTTCAGACAAAATATATTCACAAAACTGTATTACAATAAATTTTTTTGCACTTAAATTTGCTACGAATCTATTAAAAATACCAAAATAGTGGGAAAGGCACATGATCAAAAGCCAAAAGTTGTCAAAAGCAACATTAAGAAGTAACATGTTTTAAGTAGTGTTTCATACCTAACTAGTGAATGAAATTCTTGCCCAGTTTATGGTTTGAAGATTTCAAGTATTTTAAAAATATATAGTGTAATAAAAACAAAATTTTCTTAATTGATTCAACAGTACTTTGTTAGGTTTTATCATTTAAAATTATGAGCTTGGAAAAAGATTCTCTTCATTAAGCAAGCTCATCATTTTTTTATTAACATGTAGGTCAGGAAAGAACTAATACTGGAAAGCAAGACTCCATCTTGGCACCATGAGTCAGTTGAAATTGTATCTATATTATATTACTATATCTATATATATTATATTGTATCTATATTAAATACATCATGCCCTTAATAGAATTTTACAATTTCCAGAAAAAGTATATTTTTACATAAAATGTACATTCGTGATCTCAAAAAGTCTTAAGGGATAATGAGGAGATGTTTCTCTAGAAAATCTGAATTAGAGACATCTCCTTGAAGCAATAATACTCCCAGACAAACTTTCAGATATATAACAGAGTTCCTTCTGGACAAAACAAGATAGAAACTTCTATCTAGTCAAAGCGCTCTCAAAAACACACAATGTAATCATCAGTACAAATGATACAGGTTTGGTAAATTACAAAGTTTACTTGATAATGGAATATGATATCATACAAAAATTACCATATGGCAAAAGGAAAGTGTTTATTGGGGCAATTAGCAGTAGATATTCAATTTGCTTCCGGCTCACCTGATTTTAGAAAAGCTGGAGAGTATTAAAAAAGATACCCATGAGAGAAACTAAGAATGAAAAAAGAAGAAAAGAAACTGAATATGAAAAACTTATTAATTCTAAGATTTTTGACTACATTTAAATATTATTTCCTAGTAAGTCCTAAAATTTATTCCAGCATGCACTAAAAACCAGTTTGATCTAAGAGAAAAAGTTACATGCCTTCGTATCTAAAAGTAATCTGTCAGCTAAGATGCAAAGACATGTCGGTCATCTCCATTATTTAACCATACAGCTTAAGGAAGACACATGACTTTGTCTCACTGTGGCTGAAAAACAGCTCTCACATATTTCTAATGAATTTTTATATTTCTCTGACCCTTCTTAGATACTAATGTACGTGTGCAACATTTGGAGGCAATATTTATTTTAGTCAGTGCAATATGATATGAAAGACATCACATAAACTATATAGCCAGTTTTATTAGGAAGCATTTAGTGAATGTTTATATAATCTGAAGTGGATTCAGCTTAGTGATTTTTAAGACTGGGGTTTTCTAAGTGTTCTGTATTTTAAGATACACAGCTGAAATAATTTTACGTATGTCAGTTTTCAGTGAAACAATTATTTTTCAGGTATCTAACAATTTCTCATACAATAACCTTGATTTTTCACATATAAACATTTTTACATTATGAATTTAATCATGTATTTATAAATAAATTTAGAAAATGTACGAAATTTTTAATAAACTGTTTTAATTACATGTAATTTTAAACATAAGGTTATATTTCTACAGTTAAAAACTTAAGAACTGTGTTTTCCTACGTAGTCTTGGAAATATGTTAAAACTCCTTGATGATACTCTGTTAGATTTTAGACATTTTCGTGGGAGATAGTAAACTATTCATCCACAGATAAATGGCTACAAAACTGTGGTATATGTACACAATGGAGTAAAGACAGACAGATTTGAGTCATTTGTAGGTACATGGACACAAAAGGAGACCATCATACTTAGTGGAGTCAGACCCAGACGGTTAAATATTGCATGGTGTCTCTGAGACACAGATAATACAAGTAAGCAACAGAATCAAATGGGTGAGATATTGGGAGTCAAGGGAGGATGAGGGAAGGGGCGGGAGGGCAGAAAAAGGGAAAGGGAAAGATCGTGAAGTTGACGAGATATAATATATGAGCCCAATTTGTCTTCAAGCTCAGTTTTCAAAGTCAATGTAACCATTGTATATCGCTTATGTATGTGTGTGCATACACACGCACTAACAAAAATGAGAAAAGGAATCTAGACATTAGACATTTTCAAAGCATTTAAAAGTATAAATGTACTAAATCAAAATGCCATCTTAGCTATTTTTTGTAATTTCTGTAAGTTCAATATATTAACTAGGATTCAAAACACTAGTAAAAGAAGCTATGCAGTAGGGAAACTTTTCAAAGAGAACAATTTTAGAAAGAACAATAAAAGACATTCCAGTCTATGCTAAATATTGCATTTCTAAATATATGTTGTAGTTCTTTAGTTAAAGGATTTTAAAATTGTATTGAAAATGCTTTAAGTTTCTCAAAACTCATGAGATCATGAAATATGCCACATGTCTCTACATAACTCTATATAGATTACAATAATCTCTACAGAGCAAAAGTACTTGGAAGGTTAAAAAAAAATGAGCCGCCAACCATAAGTATCAAATTGAATAAGTAAAACTTAATTCTAGATGTCCATTAGGAAAATTCTGGATTAAGAAACAGACTTATATTCGCAGCTGGATACTTCTCTTAATAATTCAGAACAAGCAGGCAGAAGTGCAACAGAAACAGAAGCGTGAAGGACGACGTGATGAATCCACCTGCATAAAACACTGTGCTCAACAACAGCAGAATAAAAAGTCTTCTGATGTACACACAGTACACTCACCAATCAAAATAAGAGAAAAGGAGGGAGGAAAGGAAGGGTATGAGAGATAGAGGGATTAAGGGAAGAAGGGAGGGAAAAGAAAGGAATAAAGCATGTTTTACAGACAAAATGGTATTAAACTAGTAATCAATAATGTAAGTAGATAATCATAAATATTTAGAGATTAAAGTATGCACTTCTAAATTATGATTCATGGTGTAAAAGGAAGTCCAAAATATTAAAAGCAGAAGAAAAAATGGACATATACCAATCAAAATTTTAGAGTAGTGCTTAAGAATATTCAAAACTTATATTTGTATAACACATAAATTCAAGGAGTGCATACATATAGTATTCAGAACTTACAGAAAAAAGGAACGTTTGAAGTCAATATTATGGGCTTCTATCTTGAAAAACTTGAAAAATAGATCTGGAGTAAGTAGAAGGAAAGAAAGGCAAGGGCTGAAACTGAAACAGAAATACACTCACACTCGTACTGAGAGAGTGAGAGAGAGACAGAGTGAGAGAAAGCGATGCAGAGACACAGACAGTGAGTGAGAGACAGAGCTAGAGAGAGAGAGAGAGAGCATCAGAGAGCACTGCTTCTTAGAAAAGATCAATTTTATTGACAAATTTCTAGCCAGATAGTATAAGCTGAGTTCTGACAAAGCTTCAGAGGCAATTCAATGGAGAAAGGATAGTATTTTAACAAGTGGTAACTGTAAAAATGAGGATTATCCTGATGAGAACATTGAGCAATACCTATTACTTTAAATGAAAATTAATTCAGCGTCTGAGGGGATAGCTTAGTTGTAGAGCCTAGCTTGTTAGAGGCCCTGAATTTGATAATTAGCAAAACATGTACACAGACATAAACACACACACTCCTCAAAATACATCATGGACCTAAGTATAATACATATAACTTAAATATTTTAAAGCATAATGTTTATAACTTAAGGGGATGAAAGAATTCTTTGATGTGACACGAACACCACATAAAAGAAAAAGCTGATTAACTAAATTCACCGAAGTCACAAATGTTTGGTCTACGAAAGACCTTTAGGAGAAACAAACTAACAAACTGAAGAATGGGTGATAATTTCAAATCTCCAATATTCAAACTGACTGGTTAGTATTCAAAATATATAAAGAACTTATAAATTTCAATACTAAGAAAACAAACCAGAATTTGCCTAACTAGGGCAAAAGATGGGAGCTACCTGACCTGATAACTTAAACTTTCAAATAAATATATATTCAAATGCAGTTGTAAGAAATATAGAATTTAAGACACAGAGACAAACGCAAATATCTTCAATCACTTAGTCTTCAACAAAGGGGTCAAATGCATACAATAGAAAAAGGACAGCCTGTTCAACAAATGGTGCCAGGAAAATGGGACATCCACATGCAGAAGAATGAATCTAGTCACACACCTGTCACCATGCACCAAAATCAAATCAAAGTGGATCACAGACCTCGACATTAAAAATGAAACATTAAGCCTTCTAGAAGACAAGTTAGGCAAATATCTAAGACACAGGGATAGGCAAAGACTTTCTTAACAAGACACCAAGAGCAAAAGAAATTATCCTCATTATTAACAAATGGGATCTTGTCAAATTAAAAAGCTTCTGCAAAGCAAAGGAAACTATCACATTGTAAAAAAGAGAATCAACAGACTGGGAAAAAATATTCACCACCAACATCTCAGATAGGAAGCTCATAACTAGAATATACAGGCAGCTGAAGAAAAGTAAGCCTACCAAAATGAAGGATCTTATTGAAAAGTGGGCAAATGAAATGAAGAGGCAGTTCACTCAGGAAGAAATACAAGTGGCCAATAGATATATGAAAAGATGCTCAACATCCCTACCCATAAGAGAGATGCAAATCAAAACAATGCTAAGACACCATCTCACTCCAGACAGAATGGCCTATATCAACAAGTCAAATAGTAACCAGTGTTGGGGAGGCTGTGGGGAGAAATGAACCCTGCTGCACTGCTGGTGGAAATGTAAATTCCTACAACCACTTTGGAAAACAGTATGGAGATCTCTGAAAAGACTAGAAATAAATATCCCCTTCCATCCAGGGACACCCCTCCTGGGAATATATCCAAAAGAGGCCAAAAACAACACATAACAGAGATATATGTATACCCACGTTCACAGCAGCACAACTAACAATAGCTGAAATATGGAAGTCACCAAAATACCCATCAACAGACTAATGGATACACAAACTGTGGCATTTATACACAATGGAATACTAAGCATCAATAAAGTCCAATAGCGTAGAGGTTTTTGCAGGCAAATGGAAGAATCTAGAGAACATCATGCTTAGTGAAGTGAGTCAGAAGCAGAAGGTGAAACATCAAATGGTCTCTCTGATATGAGAGTCCCAGAGCACAGCTCCCATGGAACTTAAGAGGAAAGACAAAGTGAAAGAGGGGCATAGGGTGGGGGAGGAGGGAGGGAAGGGTGGGTAGGGGGAGGGACAAAGGAAAGTGGGAAAGCCCTTGTCACCTTGACAAGATACGTATATGCACAAAATGCTCAACTTCATTGTAAACCTTAAATTTTGCACGTATACATATCAATAAAATGGGGAAAAAATATAGAAAGTGGCACTGTGTACTGAGTTTTTTCCTCCAAGAGAACTCCTCACACAGCTACAGTGAAGTATCAGGGGGAAGCCTGCTTGGGACCCCTCCCAGAGAAGGTAGAGCCCTTAGTCCTCTAAGGCTCCTTTCTCAATACAGACCTGTTATTCTTTATCTTGCCTCCTTCCTCCATCCTTTTTCCCTAAGGACCTGTTACTCAAAAACCAACCAGCCAAACACAACAAAACAGCAAACCACCACAGTGAAGCGCCAGAGCTGGGGGACAGACGCGCTGGAGGACCGGCAGGGACACTCAGGGACACTCAGGACATTTTAGAACAACGTCCACCTCCTTCTTGGCTTTTAAAAAATCTTCAGTGTATTTGGCAATTTAATGAATATTTAAAAGAAAGCAGTTTTCTATTTTGTTTTTCTTTTACTGTTTTCAGTCTCATTAGTTTCAATTCCTATTTATCATTTTCTGTGTGCTGTGCGTTTCTTTTGCTCTTTGACGAGGTACCTAAGGTGAAGTTAGGCTACTTAGTTGGCATCTTTTTACTTGATAAAAGGGTTTCATGCTACCAGTGTCCTTCCAAGGGCTCTGTAACTGTTTCCAACAAATTTTGATATGTTTTATTTTCATTTCACACAGCTGAAAGTACTTTCAAATTTTTATTTGATTCAAGGCTGAGGGCACAGCTCCATGATTAGAGTGCCTGCCTAGGAAGTGTGAGCCCCAGGGTTCCATACCCCAGCACCGCTTACTAGCTAGCTGGGCTTGGTGGCACAGGCCTGTAATCCCAGCACTCAAGAGGCTGAGGTAGAAGATGACTCCCCTGAGTCCAAGGCTAGCTTGTGCTACATAGAGAATTCAGGACTAGCCACTGGACTACAGTTATCAAATTTTTTTCTTTGATCTAGAGATTATTTAGAGTTGTGTTATTTCATTTCCACGTAGAGATTTTACTATTCATTTATTTATTTTTTTGGCTAATTATTGAAACAAGAGTTTTACTGCGTAGCTTAGGCTGGTCCTGAACTCACTATGTAGCCCAGGCTGGACTCGCACTCGGAAATATTCCTGCCTCAGCCTCCCAAGTGCTGGGATTACAGGTGGTTACCACCATGCCCAGCTTTATGTGGTGCTGGGGAATCAAACTCAGGTCCATACTTGCAAAGGCAAGCACGTTAACTGCACTATCATTGCTCCAACCCCAGCTTTCCTATTTAGAACTGTGTTAATTTCCACGTGTTCAGAGGTTTTCCTACTTTCTTTATGCTTGGATTACAGTGTAGTGGGAAGACAGTATGTAGAATTTTAACTACTTTAAAGTTAGAGAGATATGCCTGATGGCCCAGGATATGGTTTACCATGGTAAATATTCTATGGATGTTTGAAAAGAATGTCTATTGCAACATGATTAGTTGAAGTGTTTTATGAATGATAATTAGATTGTGCTGTTTGGCAGTGCTGTTAAGTTCTACATTTTTGGTTTTCTATCTAGCTGATAAATTAATGGTTAGTCTCCAATTATAAATGTAGACCTGCCATTTCTCCTCTCAATTCTAGCGATTTCTAGTTTACATTTTCTACATATTTGTCATTACCTGCATAAATATTTAAGATTGTCATCTCCTGTTTATGGACTGATCTAGGTTATGCCTATGAGAATACAATGGCTGTGATATCTTAAACTCTCAAGTAAATGTATATGAGAATCTCCTGCCTAATGACATGAATGGCAACTGAAGTGGTAGTGCTACCGCCAAACCTTCCACAAACCTAGTCCCTAGAGTCAAAAGGGTGGACACCACGGGTGTTTAGTTAGCCCAGAATCTGAGGAAAGAGAATCCTGAGTTTGAGGCTAGTTGGGTAATTTGGTTGGACTCTCTCAAAATAAGATTTTAAAAAGGGCTGGAGTTGAGTGCTTAACTATATGCATGAAACCCTGGGTTTAATTCTCAGTATGAGAAAAAAAAAAAACTACATCAATGTTTTCAGTAGAACTTTTATAAAAACAAAAATGTTCTATATCCTAGTATGACAGAGGAATTGAATTTTTGTTGTACTAAATTTTAGTTAATTTATATCCACATGTGGCTAAGTTACACAACGGACAGCACAAATATAGACCTCTCCTGGTACGTCATTAAGATTTTCAAAACTCTACCTTTCCTTTGTTTGTTATGAAATTCAATGTGGTTAGAATGAACTGATTAATATTTTCTATATTCACGTTGATATCTCAGACACCTGTTCACATGGAGCTCAAAGAATGGCTCCTTGAGTCCAATGATTAAATAGGACTTTACCAATACTTTGTTTTCTGATCGACAAAATAGAGATAAAATCTGTTGTAAGGATAAATGAGGTAACATATGTAAAGCCTCTAGAACAACGTTTACACACAGAAAACAGTAAATCTTAGCAATTATGGGTCATTATTTCAAATACTGAATTATTTATCTACATAACTTGCTCAGTGATAATCTTTCATATAGAAGAAAAAAACATTTTAAAGAGAAATTACTGTGGAAGAACACTCAGAGGTGTATGAAAACAAGTCATTCCTGCCCTGACAGGTCTAATCCTTCTTTCATGTGACTTCTGTTTAATAAAGCTTATTGAAAGGTTCATCACAAATTGTGATTGTGTTTAGGAAACTACCAAACTGCTGAGAAGTAATGATTTTATTTTTGGGGAATACTGGAGATCTGAGCTACATCTATAGCCCTCTTTATTTTTTTTTAAATATTAACAAAGGGTCTTTCCACATCACTAAGTTGCCTTACCCTTGCAAAGTGCTGAGATTACATGTGTGCACCACCACATTGGCAGAGACAGGTAAGTTTTAAGGTGAATAATTATACTGACTTCTGGTGACTAAGATTTACTTTTAAACATTCTTATATTTCAAATATAGGCTTAAAATTTTATACTCTGATATGTGCCACAACTCTGGTACAAATATGTTAAAACTTTACTGTAAAATTAATTTATCAATAATCGAGAATCACAATTAAATTACCACAAACTACATGACAAAACAATTGTTAATTAGAAACAGACATGGAGGATGTACATAAGCATTTGGGGAGTATGGAATTTATCTCAAGTGGGTTATACAGAGCTCATAGTTTAAGAGTGCCAAAGCCCAAGTGTGTTAAGAGGACCTTTCCTCAAAAGTGACATTAATTTCATATCACACAGATACTTATTATTATTCTATTACATAAAAGTATAAAATGTAGTCAAAAGTTTATAGTTAATATACTTAAAGGTGATAATAATAAGAATTCATCCTAGAAGAAAATCTGCTAATTTAAACTTCAAGTTTTGATCTCATTACAAAAGCATGTTGTTAACAGCACTAAGTGAAAACAGCATTAAATTTCACATGAATCTTTTGTGACAGGGAGTCTTCTGGATGCACAACATATTATGTGATCCATAAAAGAGTATAGCAGAAATACTGAACATAATTTTTGCAAAAACATAAGCTCCAAGTAATGAAATCATAGGCACTTATCCTTATAATAAAAATAAAAACACCATAAAAACAAGTCTTAAAAATTAACATGGAAGGCTAGAACTAATGTAGCCGAAGTTCTATTTTGGAAATTATTCATTATGTATTGACAAGCCTTAAAGAATTTAATTTTTTTAAGAAGTCCAACACCAATCAATAATTGGCAAACAAAAGACAACTCAAGATGTTACCATTTAAATTAAAGCAACATAAATTTCATTACAAGTGCAGCAGAAGTAATGTTTCATAAAATTAATGAGAAATATGGTATAAATTACTTTTAGGATATATTATTTTAGAATATCGCTTATGTTGAACATTTAATTGCACATTGATGTTTCAGCTAAAATACTAAGTTGATTAAACATTAGCTTTTTTAAAAAAAGAACATATTAAAATTATCTAGAATATGATGCATTTAAATATATACAATAATGACATTAATAAGCCAAATACTGTCTAACATTTGGGACTTCATGGGCACTTATTCATTGGTGATAAATACCACCAATTTATCTAGAATTAGGATAAGCTATTTGGCATGACATCGGCCAATGTCGGTGCAATGAATATTTTTACTCTAATCATTAATTTTAATTTTGTTAAGCAAATTTATTAGTCTATGGAAGAAAGTATATTTACACAGGGTGTATCTCTCTGCCTCAGGAGATTTCTGTACATAAGTTCTCCAGAAAAACAAAACAAAAAAACCCCAAGAACCCTAGTTTTATAGATGGAGTAGTTGAAAATTAGAGGCAATTATCCATATTAGAAGATTTAGATAACTTTTAATATTTAATGTAAGCAATAAATATTGATCAAAATTAAAAGCTTGTACTCAACACAGAGTATAATTTTCTATTGCTAGCCCTTATTCCTCTACATAAACTTCCCTATGACTTACTCCTCATTATATACAGGTTTCAAGTATTAATGACACTTTATCACTGACTCATTAATTACTGATAATTTTCCAAATTGTTTTCTAATTTCATTGAAATTTTAGTTAAGAGAAAGTCATATGTTTAAAAATCAAAGTGATGTAGAATAGTTGCAGTGCACAGGTAATGTCATCAGGAGTTGTGATGTCATTCTTAGGTGATCATATTTTTAAGTGAAATTTGATTATATTTCATAACTTACTCACGGCCTATATTTTTAAATGTTACTTTGAAAGTAAAATTATTTTTTCCAACAGAAATAGATAGCATCATTAGCAATTATTTAGATTAGAAGTGCTATGTGTATGAGGTAGAGCAAAAGGAAGTATGTCAACTCACTTCAAGGAAACATAAAACTGTATTTATATTAAGTTGAAGGATATGAAATCAAAACAATTGTGCTAATTTGTCAACTTTGCCAACTTTTTTCTAAAAAGTTTGCCTTTAACTTTTACATTTTCTCTTTTAAAAAACACTTGTCTAAAAGATGGCAAGGATATGCTTCCAGGTAAGCAGAAACTCAGATAGCTCAATGAAGAAACACAGCAGGCCAAAGGAGAGCTCATAGGGTTCATGAAGCATATACACCACATTCACATAGTCATGTTAGCCTAATGAAGTAATGGTAATGACACATAATGATAATATTTCCAAATATATACCGAATATTTACTACATACTGAGAACGGTGCTTTTTGAACAATATAATTTAATTCTCACAGGTACTCTATGCGGCAGGTACCATTAAATTTAATCTGTTTCACAAATAAAAAAGTCTCAAAGTGGTTAAACAGGTGTGTTTCATTTTCAAGCCCATGTTTCTGCTACCTTATATTAATTTCAACCCCAAAGTTTCTAATAGTCACCAATAATAGAAAGATGGGTAGTACAGCATAGAGTAGCATGCTGGGAAATGAGAATGCCTGGTATTTCATGTGCACTGCAAAGAGTAATAATAAAACCAAACCAATAATTGAAACGGGAAAGCAAAATTCTTGCAGTGTAAAATGTAATGTAGGCCAAATAGAACTAATGTGATCTCCTTTTCTAAGATAAAAAATTACATACATTAAAAGATAATGTAGATGAGATCCTACATAAAAATAAAAGTGTAACTGAGGCACCTATGGTTACTGCATACCCTGATATTGCTAGCATTGTTGATAAGGCTGAAAGAATTAAGAGGCATTATGTCATGGATGATGGAATTTTACTGGGAAATTACCAGCTGGGATGTCATAGAAACTCCCTGAATTCTTACCAAGAAGAGAAACAGAAAAAAAATGAATGTCTAATAAGTTACAATCCTCAATCTCAAATATAAGCTACTACTTCAAAAAGAGGCAAAAATTTATAAAGCACTTCAAAGAAATTATAAACATGTTCAACAACAATTTCTTTTTCCACTTTTAAAGACAAAATTTGACCTCAGCGAGTAATATTCTGATAGTGTAAAAATGGCTGTTCTAATGTTAATGTATGAATTCTTTTGAGTGCATAGAATTTAACTCCTAATTTTGTCACTAACATTTGAAATTACAATTTTATGTCTATAATCAAGAATTTATTAATTAGACAAATAAGTGAAAATTGCAATTCATTAGTAAGTGCTGCTCAATATCTGTATCTCATACAACTTTCTCATTTCTATGGGGAATTTGTAACTGCTCTCAAAAAAGGGATCAAGTTTAAATCATAGAAACAAAACCAAGTAGCACTGGAACAGGAAAGTAGACTTCTTCAATCACAGTTCAGGGCTTTTAAAGGGCAGCTAAACGTTATTATTGCTAAAAAAGTCTGGATAATATGAAAACATAAATAAACTAATGGACACTTTTGCCTAAGGCAAAAAGAGCTTGCTTTGGGCCTAAATTCTTGCAGAGATTCTCTGAAACTCAAACAATGAATTTTTATTTATTGAACATCTTGTTATTAAGTCTCAATATTATGTTAGTTTTCCATGTCTTTATCTAATCTGGAATCAAGCTTTGCAAAGGTATCTGTCAAGAAATGACTTGGCTCTAGGTACAAAAAAATCTCTTACTTTACTGTGTAATGGACCCTTGCATGTTCTGTAACATTACACAATAAACTCATACTAGGTAAATATCTGATCTCATACACATTTTATACACTACTGAGAAATACAAAAATTCACAGACATATGCACGTCGCAGGAATGACTGGCTTCATATTCTTCTGCTATTACATGTTAGAAAAATTATATAGTTGGAGAAAATAAATACCTATGTGAACTGAGAGGGACATCTACTAACAAGACACCGACCTCGGAAGCTACAGCATGAAGATGACCATATCACAAAACAGGAAGAATACAGATGCCTTGTCCAGCTCTATAGGTTTGAAGGCTGCCTTCAGGTCCGACACATGCTCAATCCTGTACTTCTTGGAATGTTTGATTTAACTGCTGCTGTCATCTAGAGTTCTCACTACTTTTTCCCGAAAGGGCTTCTACATTTTTATTTTAGACTAGATTTTGCAGCCTGCTACATAGCAAATCTAGCCCATGTTTGAATTATGACTATGCTATTTAATATATGTGAAATTAATCTAAGCTATAGCTTAATCATCTGTAACAAAAGAGTAGTAACCAATTGTATAGGGTTGGTGATAATATTAAATAAGATACTCCAGACGAAAATAATGGAAACAGAGCCTGGCACACAAGACTACAGAACACATAAAAAATAAAATGCAGCTGGAACAGTTCTTATTATTTCTAGGGGTCTGATGCATACAGTAGCAACCATAAATCCTCATTAGATAAAGCCAAAACTCAAACTTTCGTACTTACAATCCATATATCTGTGGGGCAATTTCTAGTCTGTTCAAGTGCATGTAGAGCTCAATATCATGCTTCTTCAGCAAATGGTCTTGAATCTGGTTCACTTTAGTAACAACAGCAATCGTTGGCCCTAAGTCCTGTGGTCTAGCAAAGGGAATGGGAGTCATCAGAGTTTCTTTCCCCTATTAATAGGAAAAATGGAACATGTGTTATTTCAATGTAAAATCAATGAACATATGAATATTATTCTTCACCATTCAAAGGGAGTTTAAACAACAACCAAACATTGCTTTAGCTATCTCATAACATATTGATACAAGGATGACTGTGCTCATAAACCAATGGCTAGCAAGTGCCTTTAAAATATCTTTCATGTGTGCATTTTTAAACAGATTCTGTTGTGAAATTCAGCTTACATTACACTAAGCTCTGTCATTTACAAGGTAATTTTGGCTAGAAGGGGAGGTGGTCACTACAAATTTCCCATGGTCAGTTTATGTGATAAATAATTTACATAAATGGAACACTTAGAAGGAAAGCTATTTCTTGTCGCATTAAATTCAAATAAGAAATACAGTAATTAAAATAGTTTTACTTGGCACACAGAAAACTATATAAAAGGCAGAAAAATTTGAGGAAAATAGCAATAAAAGAAGATGCACTGTTGTCTTTTTGTCTATTTAAATAGCTGAGTAACAAGAGTCTAATCTCTGCAAGCTAAAAACACATGCAGTTTAAAACAAATTGCCACAATACTTAAGATCAACTTAAACTTTATGTATTGCACTTATACACATCAATAAAACAGGGAAAGAAAAGATAATAAAATAAATAAATCTGTGTAAAGCCTCTACAATGACTTACATTTTGGCCATCCATCTTCTCTATTCAGAGAAATACGTCTCTGTCCCTAACTTCTTGTAATGCATTATATGAGCTTCAAGTTTTCAAGTATCCCCTCAAGTCTGATGACTTTCCCTAATTGACTACATCTGACTTTTCTTCTGATGTTCAGTCCTTGCAACATGTTATTTTTGGCCTACCTTTTGAGATCTTTCAGACTGCTCATTTAGAAGAAATTCTTTGTTTTTCAAAAGATTCACTTTCAAATAGTTCTGCTATCCACTGTATTCTCAACTTATATGCCATCACTAAGTGACTCCAACCACACATGGCACCTTAGCATTTGTACAACTTGTGAATATTCTAATATCCATTCAAAAATGACCTTTCAAAAGGTAAATGTTTTGTCATATGAATAATAGTGCAAAAACTATGGTTAAATACAAGGATAAGGCAAAATAAATGTTTTGGGTTTTGATGCTAAATATTCTGAACATTAAGGCACCAGTAAAAGCAAAAGAAAATACTGTCTAAAAATGTTAACCATGCACTTAACAATACGTATATAACTCACTAGTAATATAAAGTATAGAATAATTTTATAACTACATAGTAATACTATATGAATCATTCATTTTATGTAACAAAAATTCTCTATTCCAATATATAAAATCTTTATATTGCCTCTGAATGTCAGCCAATATTATTACAGATATATTTTCAACCCCAAGGTTTAATCTTATTCTAGAAGCATTTTCTTTGTTGTTGTTGTAATAATGATTACATATGTTACAATGAAAATGACTGTATAATTATGTACTCATATCTGTTCACTCAATTATATTGAAAAATATCCAAACTATAAGATTTACCTTTTGACTATCATGCTCAAAAGTAGAAAACCAAGGTTCGGCAGTTTCCATAAGTTGTGAGAACATTGCACTAAAAATTAGAAAAATAAAATAATGTTTAAACTTCATTAAAGTAATGATATATAATGAAAAAAGAAGAAAGTTATTGTACTTACTAGGCATCATGTTCCAGATATTCAGGGTTCAACAGAGTTTTCATTTCCTCACTTTAAAAAGCAATACAAGAAATCAAAATACAATTTTGATCTAATGTAATTAGATACCAAGTTTGACTTACAAATTCATAAGACTACTCTTATGTGCTAATAACAAATTAGCCCTTTTAATAAAAGAGCAACTAGTAAGGGAATCCTTTCTTTCTATAAAGATAAAAAACAAGTTATGTGCCTTGTTCATGCCTTAGTAGCTACTTAATTTTCCAAGTAACATATATAGACTATGACAATATTTTCTTTGACTATGTATCAAGTGAAATAATTATTTCAAAATCCATCACTTGTCTGAATCTGTAGTGTATACATATTCAAATAAAATGAAAAAATTCTACCACTTTTCATCTGAAATAAAACAAATACAGTTATCGATTCAGTGTATAGTATCAAAATACTAATTTATTTTTCTGTTGATGTTTTCTACTTTTATTTTGCATCAATTACTGATGGCAACTTGCATAAACCTATTTATACTATTGCTTTTAGTTTGTAATGGACAGAAACAGCTGAAGAACTATGTCCAATTCATTTTAAATCATCTTTTCTGTGGAATATATTCTGCATGAATATGTCTTCAAAAAATAAAACTGGCATGAAAACATGCCACCAACACTAACTTTATCCTTATATTTTAGAATAACTGACGTCATGGCAATTAAGATACGGTTATTCTCATCTGAATTCAATAAACTCAACAAAATTAGAAAAACTTAAAAAACCCCTAAAACTACTGATCTGTAACAGACAAGTTTATGTAGCACAGTCCTGCACACATGCTTTGCAAAATGACATCTTCTACATAGTTACTACATTAAATAGTTAGATATGTAAGGTGTTATTTCCTAGGATTTTGTTTTCTGCACATGGAGAATCTAGCCTCTAGAACACTCCTGATAAAAGCTTGCAATCCTATAGGACGCTACCCTCAAAACGTTTCAGGGTTCTTGGCTACTCCTCTGCCTATGTGTTAAAATTTACCTAAATTAGACCCATTATAAAAGTCATTTTAAAGAAATCATTAAATGTACCTCAAAATTGTGAGAAACCATTTTGTTAATTCACAGATTGAGGATTTCTGTAGCACTGCCTTTACATGTGAACTTAGTTAAATAAAAGCTGGCAAAACGAAACTATCTCCTAATGTTTGCATCCAGCTTACAGTGAAAGGGCACTGATTATAGAGGGCATTATGTGTGAATATATTAATCACTGCAACAAATATTTCCTTTTATTAGTTAGTTACATGTCTTCCTTTGATACACACTTAAGATTTTCAAAGTCAGGATTTCAGGTACCCCCCACATCAAATTGGTATTAGTATAAAAAATTAGAAAATATTAGGTGGAATTCATAAATTAGACACATGAAACAACCAAATGTTCATAACTTGTGAAACTTAAAAGTATCTTCAATTTAAAAGGTTTAAGGTTAAAAGATATTAGTTCAGTAATGCTGAAAAAAACCAGATGAACTCATATGAAAACTTGCCTGGGCTGTGCAGACTCACTGGCATGTAGAAACGCTTGGTGATCACAGTGAAGGATAAAGACTATAGGTGCTAACAGTTCATGCATTCCCTGAAACACAACATTAACAGAAACGAATGGGAAAGATATTCAAAGTGCATTATGGACAATATAAGCAGACTTAATAAACACTTTTTAAACTGATCCCAGTCACTATATATATATATTTCAAAAAAGCATAAAATGTGATTTTATCTCCTTTTGGAATTTGATTCCAATCCAGCCAACTGCACACATTCTTTAGGATATGAAGAGCAGCTCTCTTTTAAAATGACTTGACACACAATGAATAGGCATGGCAGACAACCTTGCACCTGTCAGTTGCTTCAAGAACTCTGCTTATAAATATGAATTTCACTTATGCAAATTATAATCATGAACTACAGTGTAAAGATCTGCAGTGAAGAAGGCAACTAAGAGCTGCCGACCTAAGGAAATTGCATCCGAAGTTTTCATTATATAATGGCTTAAAATTAGGATGTCTGTAGACTTAAGAGGACTAAAGTCAGCTAGCTAGAAATGTTGGATAATAAAAGAAGTAACCTTTAGCAGGCAGTGACAGAAAAGGGTTTTTAAAACGTAATTTTGTAACACATTTAAGAAGCAAACTATTTTACTTTTTCCTATTTTAACCACAGGTTAATTTTCAATTTACTTAAATGAGTGTACTGAAAAAGCTCTGGCCTTATATTGGGGATTCAGATGTGGACTATACCACTAGACATGGAAACAAAAAGATATAAGGTTAGATACTAATCTTTATAAAAATATACCAAAAATCCATTACTTATTCATTTTGTGGAGTCAAAAGGTATTATACAATGGCAACTAGCCATGTTAATTTAGACTTTTTCCCTTTCGGCAAGAAAATCACATTCTACCTAAAATACATTACATTCTTTCTTGCTAATTAATGTGAGCAATTATCATTTTATTCTTGCTCAGTAACTAAAGATGCTCTGGTATAAAAAGACAACAAAAAAGCACCATCTTCTGAGCAAATAAAAATTAATATGAGAGCAAAGGGGAGAGACCCTTTTTACTGATGGAATAAGAGAGAGCTTCCGATAATGGAATAACAAGCTCACATAATCCTCTGCGATCCTGTAGTATTCTGCCAGTATTAGGAAGCCAGGTGTTGTATCAAGGATAATACAAATATAAACATCACACCTAATTTATAGGTTGTAGTGTTGGAGTAAAATGACTTTATGGCATTTTTACAAAGCAACTTATAATCCACTGCATATTTGCTTGTGACTGTGGACAAACTAGGAGAGTACTCTCCAACCTTTTCAGGTAACCATTTTTTCATTTAACAAACCTTGAAAAGAATGTCTCTAGAACAGGACAGATGCCTAGAAAAAGAAGAAATTAAGTATGCTGTTTCTAAAAATCATCATGAGGGATTTTTTTGAAATAATCTCAAGTTATTTCAAAAGTAAAGTGACATGATGTCAAATATCAAAGTAGGACAGCTTAGTGGTGAGAGTGCTTGCCTAGGTAGTGCCAGGGTCCAGGTCAATGCCCCAGCACCATATAAGAGCTGGGTGTAGTGTTACACACCTGCTGTCCAACACTTGTGAGGCTGAGGCAGGAGGACTGCTTTCAATCTGAAGCCATCCTTGGCTACACAGAGTTCAAGCCTGGACCACACAGTGGAGAGGGAGAGGGAGGAAGGGGGAGAGAGGGAGGGGGAGAGGAAGAGGGGGGCAGAGGGAGAGAGGGAGGGAGGAAGGGACAGGGATCACAAGTTAAAGGCTCTACTCGAAAACAAAACAAAGGCTGGACTACAGCTCAGTGATAAAGCATTAATTCAGCATGTATGAAGTCCTGGTTCAATTCTCTGCTACTGAACAAAACAACACCCCTTACAAAAACCCTAACAGATACCCTTATGGACATTTGTTAAAGGTGCTGACATATACCAATTACTAAGATGCCCTACAGAAACAGTTCATTTGCTATAGAATATAAAGTCACCAGCTCACAGCATGAAACTGGCCTCTACTTCCAGCACCATGGGAAGCCTCGCCAGGAGGATGCCAAGTTTGAGTTCAGCTTTGGCAACCTGGCAGTGAGACTCTGTCCCAAGCTAAAAGTAAGTAAGTAAATAAATAAATAATACATAAATAAGTAAAAAAGGCTGGGGGATGTAGCTCAGTGGAAAGGCTCAACCAGAAGAAGAAAAAAGAAACATCATACCCTTCTTATGTGTACTTACAATGTTTTTTTTTAAATCTTAAGTTTCACAAATTGTAATAATTTATTTGCTATTAGATATGAACTCAGTATTTTCATTGGGGAGTTTTATTTAATCAGTTTCCAGTATTTTGCTAATTAAATATTTCCATTTTGCTAATGATTTGCAGAAGTTATTTAATAATTAGAAATAGTAATATTTTGTCATTTTTGTTACAAGTATTTTTACATTTGTCATTTATCTTTTAATTCTGGTAAGCCACTCTGAAGTTATATATACTTGCATAGTCAATATAATAAGTCATCTCTCATAAATTCTTTTTCATCTATTTATTGTTTTTGTGCCTCAAAGACTTATCATATTGACACAGGAATATAAATTTCTTTTTCAGTTCTTTATTAGATATTAATTTTTGTCATAAAGAATATGATTTTTTTCTCCCAATGGTAAGCTAATTCATTGAATAATCACTCATACTCAATTAATGCAATTTACCCAATGAGCTGAATAGGTCATCTTTTCTCGAGAGTTCTGAAATGCCATCATTAATATACACTGATTGGTTAGTCACAATGTTAGGGTTTTTACCAGTATTCTAATGGCTTGTATATTCTAAACAAAAACTGTACTGTTTTCTCTCAGGACTGGGGATTGGTGATTGAGCCCAGGACTTTCAACACAAGTATGCTCTTATCTTTTATTATGACCTTGTACTATTTTTGAGACAAGGTCTCACTAAGTTATTAAGCTCCCCAGGCTGTACGTAAACTTGTGATCCTCCTGCTCCAGCCTCCCAGTGTTGGGATTACAGGATTTGTGCCAAAGGTGATGTTGAGGTACATTTTCTAATTCGTTCTTCTGAAGTTATCTATTCTTAATTTTTTCCTTCTATCACGGTATTATTTTTTCAGAATATGCTAAACAAAACACAGGAAGATTTTTTGGCATTATGTTAACTTGAAAATACATTTTTTTTCAGAGGATACCAGGAATTACATCCAGGGCTTCTCACCTGGTAGGCAAGCACTCCAACAGTGGGCTACATTCTCAACCTTTAGGAACATTTTACTTTGAGGCAGATTCTCACAAACTCGCCCAGCACGGCTTGAACTTTCAGGCCTGCTACGTGGACTGCCCGAGTGGGCTGCAGTACAGGCCTGTGTGACTATGCTCAATCTGAATACGAGGTGCCATTAAAACATGGTGAATATTTTTTAAAAAACAGCGGAAGAAATGAAATATTGCAGGTAATCCACCATGAAATATTTTCTCTTTCACGGTCAGTTTGCTTTGGGGAAAGAGCTGCACGTTCCCCAGCGGATGTCAGAACTGGTAAGGCCGATAAGACACACTGCTAGGCTCGATGAGCTGCCTTCACACTGCATGGCTCTCAGCAGCAGCAACCACGGGCTTTGTAGGTATAACTCAAAAGACAGGTAAAAAGATTTCGAGAACTGCTTCAAAAAGTGGCAAG
Organism: Ctenodactylus gundi; assembly: GCA_004027205.1. NCBI lineage: Eukaryota > Metazoa > Chordata > Mammalia > Rodentia > Ctenodactylidae > Ctenodactylus > Ctenodactylus gundi. Next base: position 502,102 of record PVKB01000661.1, read on the forward strand.
TATGATGAAATAAGCGTGTTTGAGGAAGAGGGAGTATTCTGTGGGGAATGAATGGCAATGTGTCTTTAACTGTAATAATTAAAAAAGAAACCGATCTAAACAATTACTGCATATGTGCTCTTCCCTTGGAGATATTTTTAGGAACACTGATGCAGGGTGCAGTGTCCGTACCAGCAGTCCATGTACCTGAGAGACTAAGGCAGAGGATGATGAGTTCAAGGTCAGACTGAAAGACACAGAGACACCATCTCAAACTGCATGGTTCTAATTCAGTCTCTGAGGTCAAGGATTACTAGATATTCTTCTGAAACCTTTTTGAATGTCTCTTCACCCTTTTAATATGCTTTCCAAAAGGTTATGGCTGGTTCAATGAGAAAGTTCTTATGTAAGTGCCTCTTCCAATCTTCTTTAAATGTCTCTTCCCTCTAACCTCCGTGACACTTTTCTTTTCATACCCCTCTCATTCATGTATCCTTGGTCTTTCACATACAGCAATTCCTAATGAAGGCCAACATGTGCTATGGACACACATGCCAATGAGATGAGCTGATGCAGCCTAACTGCTTGCACAATGGACTGGAGATAAACAATGATAAAAAAAGCGCAGCTGTGGTAAGTGGTGTGTCTATATGTGAGTACGAAGACGCGGGTATTTAAAATATACACAACTGATCCTCTGTATCTGTGGGTTCTGCATCTGTGGAGTCCATCATGGATAAAATATTAGAGAAATAACTGAAAAATATATACCTATACTATACACATACTTTCTTTCTTGATATTATTCCCTAAATAATTCAGCATAACAACTATTTACATAGCATTTACAATACAGTAAGTACTATCGAAACGTAGGGATGACTTAAAGTAGATTGTAGAATATTCATTGATTATATGTAAATATTACATAATTTTATCTAAGGGACTTAAAAATTGCATAATTTGATAAATACAGGTGGATCCTGCAATGACTTGTCCAAAGATACTGAAGAACAATCATATACATAAACCTAAATGTTACTACACATCCGGCACAAAGAAAAATCTTACTACATTTGCCTAAGCCAATAAATATCTACTACTTACTGTATCAACACAGTGAAAAACTTGAACTATAGTACGAAAAAAGAAAAAACGGTACATAATATTACAAAAAAAGTGTTTTGGAGAATGAAGAGAGTCCTCTGAATATTTAGGCTTGGGTATCACTAAAATTATGGACTGCTAAATACCTGGAGACCTGAAATTCATTTTTGCTCTGAATTTTAGACTGGTAAAATCTGATTAATAATTACAGATAAACTGGGTACTTAGCTCAGTAGTACACTCCTTGCCTGGCATGCCAGAGAACCCGGGTTACGCTGCCTTCAATGAAAAAAAGTTTACAAATAACAAGTTCACAGACATACTCAGAAAACAAAAAATACCCAGAAAGAATGATCATGAATTCAACAGGCTATAAATTTTATAAGGAAAAATAAAGATATTTTACAGTTTCAATATACTTCTTGATTCCCAAAATGCATTTCTGTCTTTACCTTACTATCAGTATTTCTGCTTGCTAAAAGCTTGCATCTCTGCTACCTTGTTAGTAGTCAGTGCACTCCAAAATTACGCCAGATGAAAAGAAAGGTAACAAACTTTTCTTCATCAACAGCCTGTAGGCTCACAAAATTGAACCTGTGCTTTTATCTGCCTGTGTTCATTTAGCCCACCAAGCAGTCTTTACTAAAGCTGAGGCATCAGGCAGTCAAAGTTCATTAATACCATTTATATAATCTCTCCAGTTTCAATTAACTCAGCAAGACATTCTACTACATGATAACAGTCTCATTAATTCAATAAAATCCCATAACTATTAACAATATGGTCGATGTTAAACGGGGTGTCACCTAGTACAAAATAATAGCTTTAACAGCTTGTGATGAAACGAGGGTTTTTCTCTCAAATTTGATCTGGCTAAACAGTCCTTTCCTAGCAAGGTATTATTTCTTTGTAAAGAATCTGCAGGTTTCATGCACATTCAGGGAGTACTTTAAGTCTTTTTAAAGACTATTTGGAAGTAATTTAACAATATTTTCCTATATAAGAATTGACAGACTTTATCTAAATTATCAACAGTATGATCTTCCACCTGCCTATCTAGTTTTTCATACAAATTCAGTGGTTTACACACACAATGAATGGCAAGATGTCATGTCATATATTATTTTCTGTTATTATAAGATTTTATTTTTTCTCTAAACAAACATAAGAAACAATGTGTAAATCCTGACTTGATTAACTATCAATAAACCTTTACTGTGAGGTACTTTAAATATCTGACAGAAAAACAAAAATAAGGAAATAGATTTAACAAAGGACAAAACAACGAAAGAAATTCTGAACCACTAAACTAATGCTACAAAACCACTTACCCCAAACTTCACACTACTTGTGTTAATAACACCCATATAGTTTATGCCATTTTGAATGGAGTCTTCTGTTACAGATTTTTATTGTCCCAAACTATTTTGCTTGTTTCTGATCTGATTATATATCATTTTCATGGACAAAACATCATTTCCTGCCTTGAGGTTACACAAGTATTTTCCTAAGTTTTATTCTGCTATTTTATTTACTTTAAGGATTCACATTTATATCTTCATTTCATTTATAATTTATTATGCATTAAACAGTAAAAGTTTAATTTTTCTGAGAGAGAGAGAGATCAAAACATAAAACAGAAACATCCTTTTTCCTATTTTTATCTTACTCAGATTCCATATACAATTGGACCTATTTCTACATTGGTCCATTGACCTAATGGTCGATTCTTATCATATAACTGCTCAAGTTTGATTACAGAAATTTCTTTTTCTTTCACTTCTTTGTTTTTTCTGGTTACAAGGATAAACTTAGGGACTTGTGTTTGTTAACCATGTATTCAACAACTGAGCTATACACTCAGTTTCTGATCACAGAACTTTCATGAAGATTTTACAGAAATTTTAGTGAAAATGTACAGAAAAAGAACGCTTACATGCTGTTAGAGGGAATATAAATTAGCATGGTCATTATGGAAAACTATATGGCAGTTCTTCAAATTTTAAAAACAGAACTATCATACAACGTTGCAATCTCAGTTCTGGGTATATATCTGAAAGAAATAAGCTTGGTAGGCTGAGGAGATACCAGTACTGCCATGTCTGTTCATGATGACCAGGAAATGGAAGCAATCTATGTTTCATCAACAAATGGAAGGGTAAGAAAGTGTGGTACATAGACAAAATAAAATATTATTTATCTATAAAAATGGATGGAACTGAATGTTATATGTTAAGTGAAATAAGCCACAGAAAATGATAAATTTCTGAGTAGAAATCATAGTTTTAGTATCTCCCTTTGCCATTTTAATCCACCTACAAATCTTATGGTTAATTCCAGTACAATAATCACTGCAAAGGTGATGATAACAAAAACTACAAATTCACACAGATATATACTAGTATTGCTCTCATCTCACATATAACAAAAATAAAGATTAAAAATGTTAAATACTGAAAATTTCAAAGATCATTCAACTTGTATGAGGTGATGCTGAGATTCAAACAAAGGGATGAGGCTTGAAACAGTGGTTTTAACCATGTAGCTACATTATATTCAATAAGATGACTGTAAAGCTTACAGGCACTAATTTAAAATAGCTGTCTCCAATTTTAACAAAACACTTATCTCAGATTCTCATCAGAAAAATATATTTATGGGGCTGGAGAAATGGTCCAGTGGTTAAAGTGCAAGCTCAAGACCCTGAGTTTGATTCCCCAGCACCATGTAAAATTCGGTGTGGTGGCACATGCCTGTAATCCCAACACTTGAAAGGCTAAGGCAGAAAGACTGCCGTGTGTCCAAGGCCAGCCTGGGCTACATAGTAAGTTCAGGGCCAGCTTGGGCTACTGAACAAGACCCTGTTTCAAAACAAAAATCTACATGTTAATGCATATAATCAATATTCATACAAAATGTCTTTTAATTAGAAACCATGCTATTATTTTTATACTTACTCAAGTCTACCTTTGTATTCTTTGATAACATTTGTAGTTTTCCTTATATAGCTTGTGTATCTTTACTACTAGAATTAAAGGCATTTCAATTTTGGTTGTCATCGAGATACATACTTTCCATTTCCAACTCTAAAAAGCTACTGTCAAAATGTAATTAATATAAAGACAAGTTACATATATTACTTTTACCACAGGTATTTTTTGTTACAATAAATTGACATTTGGTGTTACCAATACGACAGAATGTATCTTGAGTATTTCAGATTTATGAATTCAGCTTGGATAATCATTTGTATATTATTTGGAAAAGACAAAAAGATTCAAGTTTATATTTACTATAACACAATAAGCTTTAACAGAAAACCTAGATATCTCATTATATTCTAAACTATTTACATTTCAACACAAAACAATGCAAAAATATTTTTTGCTTTAGCAGTAAGTGAAAGAAAAAGAGCACCAACATTAATTTTCAAAAAATTTTAAAAATATTTATTTTGGTAGTAGGTACTTAGTTCAGCTGAGCTCTGTCTCTAAGCTACAACTCCCAAGTATTTAATTAATTTTTAAATTTATCAGACAACGTCTTGATAAGTTGCCCAGGCAGCCTTTAGACTTGGGATTTTCTTTGTCCAGCTACCCAAGTATCTAAGATGATAGGCATGTGGCCATTGTGCCCAGCAAAAAAAGTTTAAGAAACTTTTAGAAATTCTATTACTAGTAGGTTTTATAGACTAATTGGACACTATTACAGTTTACATGGCATATCACACATATAAATGCTGAAAATTAGAATATATTATATATATATATACGTATATATATACATATATATACATACATATATATATATATATATATATATATATATATAATTCTGAGAAGTTTATTACTAGAGTAGCTTCAATGATGCAATTCATAAAGAAAGTAGTTGATAGAAAGAAAATACCAAACGTCTTAGAGAAGACAATTTGGGAGAATGACTTCTAATGACGAAAAAGCACATGTGCTTCCAGGAGTTTGCCTTCCTAACCACACATCTGCCTGGCAGCACTCAGATTGCTTCAGCACTATCACACAGCTCTGAACACAATAAGGGTTGCTTTAGTGCTCTAGAGTTTGTCAGATGTATTGAAATTTTAAGTCAATGGATGCCACCTGTAAGATATTTTCATTACCTGCTTATAAAGCAACTGCTCATTTTCTCTTGCGTAACAGAAAAGAACATCTGTAAGAATTTTTCTCACATTTTCTTGTTGAAAAAATTGCATTTCAGGAAACCTGAAAAGAGAAAAGACAAAACTGAAACTGATGAGCACGTTTTCAAGAATGACCCTTGAACTCTCATCACTAATAGGTGCCAAGGGCTACTTCAAGTTTTCTACCAAGTCTGTTTTTGCCATGTACCTAATTTCAATGATTGGCTGAAAAATAATGGGTGACAAAGGGAAATGATTACACTCTAGGGGTAACATCTTTCCACAACTAAACTCTTCACATTTCTTTATACATTTAAAGTCACTGAACATGTGAATACAGCGGTTTTAAAAATTAATAATAGCCTATCCATTTGGAGGTGAAACGTTGCTGTGTATTACTCTACTTGTTGCTGTAGATATTTTTTAATGTGATTTTGTATAAATGTGTCAACTTTTTAATGAACTGTCACTGCTGTTTCTTTCTTGATGTAATATCATGATTTAAATTGAATATGATCACACAGCCAGAGTCATCTGATTCAAATGTAGACTTGAAATGCAAGAAAAGTTATTAAGCATTGCTTAAAGTGCCCTCTGGATCAAAAATTCTACCATGTGTTCCAAGGTAAGGTGAAATACAAAAAGGGCAGAAAATCTGCTTGCAAGGAGACCAAAAAGTTGCTTATGATCCAATAAAATTGCAAAAAAAAAAAAAAAAGCAACATACATGACAAACGCAGGATGAACTTGTTAGGGCTAAAGGCATGTTGAGTAAATAGGCAGCTGGGCTAGGTCAGTGAAGGTTTGAAAAAAATTTTGAGGAGAGGGGGAACATGGAACATCAGTGGAAAAAGTAAATAAATCAGAAGAAAAGCTACGAATTTAAAAATTAAAAAAGGGCAGTGAGTATTTCCTCTGAGCAGCAATGCAGGGTGACTAGTAATCAGAAAGAGAATTCTATGAAGTAGTGCTAGTTTGAGGTAAGACAGTAAGACAGAAGAAATGGTGGGCAGTCTGGAAAACATCTCAGTGAAGAATTTACCATTCAGGAAACAACTCAGTACCTAAATGTTTAAACAGCAAAGTAATGAACAAGTCTCAAACTCTAGGAATAGGACTGACAGTTCATGAACAGTCATATCTGTACACTGAAGTTAAGGAAAATGAACATTTCACAAACTTGTAAGAAAATCCTGTGCTCAAATTCTTGCTACATAATTTTAGCTATGTAACCTTCAGCAAGTAACTGCAGTTACTTCCTCCCTTAAGTGTCAATAATGACAGTGGCATTGTGACTAAGACAGAGTATGTGTCAGTGTCAGGAAGCGCGCCCCTCACGTAGCAGACCATCAGGAACAGAGGTTGTTATTGGGATTGACTACAAGTACTTTAGACTATGAGAAGGCGAATTAGGTGGCTTTGGAATTTAAAGAGAGAAACTGTAAGAGATCAGAGAAGAATCGTACCAAGAGCATGGAGGCAGTGATATTATCATCAACGGTTATTTTAAAATGCTGTATTATAGCTATTTAATTCAGACAGGAATGGTTTACTGCCTCCCATTTCTAGAGATTTCAGGTATTTTATGTTTGATTCTGCTCCTATGTTGACTATCTATGGAAGCTGTAACTATCTCTGTCCAGGCTAGATTTCTGAGTGAATTATACTACAGAATGACTGTATATTCCTTGGTCTTAATTTTTAAAATAAATTCTTATTGTAGCTTCATTTGTTCCAAGTCTTTCCCTCGAAGTTCTCTTTTCATGTGCAAAAGTTCCAGACTGAGATATTTTTAGCTTTTCAGCAGGAACAGGAGATCCTCTTTAGGAGACCAGTAAGCAATCTAAGGACCTATACAATGTGACTCCACATCTCCTCAAAAGCCTTAATGTTTTGACTCTGGACACACTCTCTAACCAGGCATGCAAATTTAACTAGGGGTGCACAGATGACTTCTCCCTAAAGACAGTAAAATAAACCTGAAGGTAAACTCAGAGAAAACATGTCACAGAAGTCCCCCCCACCCCAAAAAAAAAATCAGAGTAGAAACACAAACAATTTCAGATTATTTGCTATTAGAAAGTTAAATATCCCAAACTACTAAAGTAACCAGAATGAAAGGCAGGAAAGTGGTTAATAACATAGTGTACATAAACGAACTGAAAACATTCAGCTACTAAGGTAACAATACAGAAATACTTTCAAGAAATGAAATATTTTTATTCTGATTACATGGCTTAAATATATGCCACTCTTTAAGTTCGGTATATGGTCAAATTTTGGATCACTAGTTGAATAATTTTGTGTGTTCACTTCCTCACCCATTATGTGGACATTTTCAGGGTATACTCACACAATTAAAAACTGTTTAGTTGTCAAAACTTGAGGGATCATGAAAGAAAGATTTGTAAACTGCTATACTCACTTTACAACCAATATCCAAGAAATATATGGTAGGAGTTCGACACATCAATCACTACCAAATATGTAAATTTTATTGTATATCAATACATGGTTTCATTTAAATGCATACTTACCACTTACAAGATTAAAAACTAGAGATCTACCAGAATTAAATTACGAATAGATAATTTAAATTGCCTACTTTTAGCAAGTACCAATCAACTGAAATGTGTACGAGGGAGACATAGCATGTCTGTCTATGCAACAGCACACATGTTAATTCTACTTCACAAAGCCAAATTGCCAATTTGTAAAACTACACATCTTCATTTTCCTGTAATAAGACTTGTTCACAAAATTCTGATGAAGAATATGGAGCACTAAGTAAGTAAAACAGAAAGACACCAAACAGTTCTGAAAAGGAAATTAGTTTAAGCTACTTAAGAAGTTGAAAAGATGACCCTGAAATTTAGAGTTTCACTTGAGGAGACTTTGGAGATTATCCAGCTTAATTTAGAGATTATAGCAATGAAATTGGAGCAAAGACAAATTAATACTTGTTCCAGTGTATGTGGATAAAGTAAGAAGACCAGAAGTAGTTTCCAACCATTTCCCTTATCAGCTATAAATGAGTCAGACTGACACATTTAGGTAAAATTCTATGAATTCAGAGTTACACAGAAGAACCTACTCAGAAGGTTGACAAATATACATGACTGGTAACATATTTCCTACCAAAAAACCCCAAAACTTCGTTTCAGTATTAACAGACTAAAGCCAAATGGCATTACATTTATTGGTATCGAATATAAAGAAGAAAAAAGTACAGTGACTAGTATTTCTTGGGACATCAATCAGTTGTTGACGGGATATTAAATTTGAGAATGGTTTACTATCTCCATTAGATTTCTAAGTCTTTTTTTCCATCCTCCAATGCAAGCTGACCCTGATTTAGCGTTAGTAAAATAAGCTGAACATTACTCTAAGCTAGCTGTTGCTTGAAATGCAAATGTTTTAAAACAAACAGACAAACAAACAGAAATAGAATAATGACCTACAATGGATTCAACAATCTTCAAATATTCGAAAAATCCAGTGACTCTACAATTTCATGTAAAAAGAGAGGTGGAGACAGTTACGACATCTTTAGAAGAGATGAAGTAAAGGAAGAAAATCAGAATTAACGTGATAGAAACTAATGATTCATTCAGATCAAAACGTGTAACAAAAAAGAAAGAAAGAAAAAAACCACATTGAGTAGGGCCTGGAGACAAACTTCATTATAACCTGAAACCAAGTACAAGAGAAATTATTTTTCTACTTGGGAAAATGAAAATAGGACTGTGAAATGAAGATAAAACTCAGAAAACAGAATGTAGCAAAGAAAAATGTAAGCATTTCATGATGAAATTCAAGCAAAAAAAAATCTAACATTTTAACTTGATAGAAAAAGGATCATTTTACCTTTGACTTTATCAGTACTTAAAATAGCTTCTCAAACATGTAATAAACCAGTTTTAAAAAGATATGACATACTAACAACATAGACAAAATTCAGTGCTTTTCTACGCCAACAACAAATTTTTGGAAAAGATCTCATTTACATTAGTTACATAAACTATCTATAAAAATTCAAATAAGAAAGTGAAACAGTGGATTAGTTAATTTCAAACTATAAAGCAAAATGGGTTAAAAATAGCCATATTAACCAATGCGACAAAATGAAAATCACAGAAATAAACGAACATATCCAAGGTTAACTGATTTTTGACAAAAATGTCAAGAGTATATGATGATTTAAAAAAAGTCTTTTCGATAACTAGAGTTGGCAAACTGGATATCCATGTGCAAGTGGACCCTTATCTCATATAGTATACAAAAATCAACTAAAATTGGATTACACCCTACCATAAAATTTGAAACCACAAAGCTACTACAAGAAAACAGTGTGGAAAAATTGCACTGGGGTAAGCCATGAGCTTTTTTACTTAACTACAGAAGTGTAGGCAACAAAAGTAGACCAAATAAATGAGGCTACCTCCAAGCAGAAAGCTTTTGAAGCTTAATGTGGCAGTACATGCCTATGATCTCAGCACTCTGAGAAACTGAACAGGGGAACTGCCAAGTTTATGCACAGCCTCAGTGAGATATTGTCACAAAACTAAAAAGCAAAACACAACAGCTTCTGTGGTTAAGGGTATAGCTTTTAATAACAGTGCACACTCAACATGTATAAAATCCTGAATTCAATCCCCAATACTAAATAAATAAATAAAAACACTTATACATATCAAAGAAAAAGGCATGTACAGACAACCTACAGAAAGGGAGACAATATCATTGTAAGTAATGCATTGTGGTTTGGATCTGAACTGACCCCCAAAAGTCTTACGTTCCTATGGATAGTATGTACTGTTGGGAAGCAGAACCTTACTGGAAGTGGTGGATGCTGGGGGCTTGCCCTGGAGGGGTGTGTGCTGAGCCTACCCTTCCTCCCAGACTTCTCAGGTCTGCCATGCTGCCGTGAAGATCTGTCTCCCAGAGCACTGGTTCTGGCTCTGGCTCCAGTTGTGGCCCCAGCTTGTGATTCCACCTTTTTCTAGCTGCTCACCCATGAATGGACAGAGATCCTCTGAAGCTGTACGCTACAGTAAGTCTTTCCTCCCTAAATTGGGGTTGTTGGGTATTGAGTCACAGTGATGAAAAAGTAACTAAGACACCATGTATCTGACAAAGGATTAATATTTAAATAATTAGCTACAGTATGGAAAGAAGGACTACTATCAAAATGATGAAATATAGCAAGAGACAGTGAGGTTGTGGAGACAAGCATCACTTGTACACTGCTGATGACAGTGTAAGTGGAATACTCTTCAGCCTTTAAACACAGAAAGCAATCCTTCCATTTGCAAAAACATGGGTGGAAACAGATAAGACCATGCTAAGTCAAATACACTAAACAATGAGAAACAAATATTGCAAGCCCTCACTTAATCAATGGGGAACAAAAGAACTCTCAGGACCGGAGCATACAACAGTGGTGATCTGGGGTTGAGAGGTGAAAGTAACAGGAAGGTAATCACCAATGGGTTCAAAGCCTCACATAAGAGGAGTTATGTTTGTTTGTTTGTTTTTTGTATCTAATCCCCAGTGCGGTGAATACAGATAATAATTCAGTACTCCATGTTTCAGTATTCATGAGAGAATAAATCTCAACTATTCTCTCATAAAACATGTCAAAGTTTGAGATGGGCAGGCTAAATAGCAGTCATTCCACACTGTATTATTTATTTCCACTGGCATATTTAACACATTCCTCTTCCCCTATGTTTCCTATAAACTTGTGATTAGGTCTAAAAACTTATGATTCAGGTTTAACTTTTCAGTAAGAGTCTTCACTCCTTATAAGTGATATAAAGATTTAAGAATAGGAACAAAAATTTTTGGCTCTCTTCCGGTAAAAAGTGTGAGGATTCTTGTTCCTCTCTCTTTCAATATGCCACAGCCTTAATGACTAATTTCTGAAAAATAAATGCAGCACAGCTAATGCTGTGACACACAAGTGTTATTTAGCGCCAAACCATGCTACCAGGCCAAGCTACTAGGCTGTGAGGAAGGTCAGCAGTCAAAAAGCCACATGGAGCATTCCAGCTCAGCTACAGAACAAGTCTTGGCTGACAGCCAGCTTCAAGGGTAGACAACTGACAAAAGTCTGCAGTAAATTCCAGCCCCGGCCTTCAACCTGCCCCAACCAATGTGGAAGAAAGGAGCCATCTTAGAAAACTTTTAAGTTTTGGATTCACCAACAAAATAGTTCTTTTAAATAAGCTTCGGGATGTTTAAAATGCAGCTATAGATTATCAGAACAGTTAATGTGGTGTACTTCTAGCAGGAGATACACAACATCAGTTTTCCTCTACTACGTGATCTTAGATTCCACTGGTGGTTAGCCTGGACCTATTAATTCACTAGAGATCATAGAATGGTAAAAGTGTAATTCTATGATTTTCTCTTTATTATTTACAATATAATCCTAAAGAAAGTATTTTCTTCGATTTCTAATTACCCTGAAATTCAATTAGTAGTAATTTATAAATTCTTGCTCATTTCCATTATATTTGGTTCCCGAATACCTGTAGACATCTGATTAAACTATGATCTATTATTGACTAAGTGGTCATTGCCACTGCCTCAGAAGCAGTTTAAGAGGAATGACACAGGGATTAAAGCACTTGCCTAGCAAGCATGAGACCCTGAATTGAATGCCCCAGCACCACGTAAAACAGGTGGGATAGCACATGCCTGTAATCCCAGCAATTGAGAGGCTGAGGCAGGAGTACTGCCCTAAGTCCAAGGCTAGATAGTACTGTCTCCAATCTGCCTGTATATATCCTTCCATTGATTACCCTGTTTGTTAGGCAGAGGGAGACGCTGTCTCAAAAAAAAATAGTTTAAAACAAACATACCATTATATTTACTTTTAGACATCTTCTCATGCAACTAGTGTATGAACAATTCAGGAAGTAAAAGAAGGAAGGCGACTTAAACACCAACTTTTCAACCCCACTAAACAGAGACCTAGGTGTTTGAGCTGGTTGGAAAAAAATTCAAGTAACAGCCTATCACAATAAGGACAATGAAAGGAAGCCAGTCAAATATCTGGGGTATTTCTAATAAAATATATCTCAGATAACAAAGGAACCCAAAAGAAAAAGTGCCCTATGCAAGAAAAGGGTTAAGAAAAGTATGGAATGATAAAGGGCTTTGTCACTGTGTTATAGCATATAATTAGGTAATTAGAAGTATTAAAACAGACAGAGCATTGGGCCCAAATGAATTACTGAGGGCGCAAGTATTCAATAAGATGCCCAAGGGAAAAAATAAAGCCCTTGGTGAGGGTTTATAACCAGGCACTAGGACAAAGAAAAACAGAAGGACTTGAAGGAGCAATATCTGATGTCATGCTTGTATTTCAAAAACAGAAAAACAAAACAAGCACTTCTCCAAAATTTAAGATGAGCTGATTAAAAACTCTAACAAATTAACTACAATATTTTACCGTGGTTTATTGCTTTATTAAAGGAAAACTGAAACATTAAGCCAAAATCATAAGAACAATTGGTTACAAAATAAAACAGACACATCAAATTCTTATTTTGTGAATGCTTTACCACTTTATTCAACCAAAATAGATCTCTGCTATTCCAGGCACCCAGATGAATCTAATTTCTCAGCTTCCTTTTCAGTTGGCTATGGCTATGTGTCTGAATGATAACAAATAAGAGTAGGAGCTATATGTGATAACATAAACTCCACCTGGCAGGCCTCTGTTTCAAATTCCCCTAATAGCTAAACAGAACGAAAAAAATCATTGGGGCACCCGAAAACAATATGAAAATTGTATATTGGTTTTGGAATGTGTCTGCAAATCCTTTGCTGTACCTCACTTCTGAGAAAGCTTCTACCTGGCTCCCTTTCTGAGATGCCTTGCCATGGAAGACACACAGTTCCACGGAGAGATCATGTGAGATGGAAGAGACTATGCCTGCCACCAGCAAGTAGCAGACTGCAACCTCATGCGGACAACTCCAGTAAATACCTGAATGCAATCGCACATAGACCCCCGAGGCAGCCCTTTTCCGCTAGCCTGCTCCCTTGCTACTCAAATGCAGCATCTATGAAACATAAATGATTACTGTTGAATAACAAGTCACTAGATATTGGTTAACTTATATAGCAAAGGATAGCTAATGGACATTTTGGAACCTGAAACCGAGGTGCTATTAAAATCAGTAAAGATAACTAAAATGTGCTGCTGAAATAAGGGACTGGTATAAACACCAAAGGACATTCAGGACAGTGCTGATGAAAGACTAAAGTCTGTGACAGACAGAGACTGTCGAGTAAAGGCAGACAAGCCAGGGGCAGAACCCAGTAAACGATGAGATGAAAATGGAGAAAAGACTATAGGAAATAAGAAAGAAAAAAGTTCCTTAGTACGCAGTGGCAGGAAGTCCGACAACATGGTAGCCTTTGGTTTTATGAAACACAGAAAATGTGTCTAACAAACAGATTGATCTATGCAAGGATATATATAGGTCGAGTGGGGAAGGTATGATCTAGTTTAGTCATGCTAATTACAGAAGGTTGAAAGAGAAAAGATAAGGGAAAAACTGATAAAAGTAAATGTACTCTGGGCTGGAAGAATGGCACAGTAATAAAAGCACCTGCCTAGGAATTAGAGTCCCTGAATTTGGTTCCACTGTACTACATAAGACAGGCATGGTGGGGCACGCCTGTAATCTCAGCACTAGAGAGGCTGAGGCAGGAGGACTGCCATAGGTTGCAGGCCAGCCTGGGCTACACAGTGAGTTCACGACCAGTCTGGACTACAAAGCAAGACCTTGTCAAAAAACAACAAAACAGAACAAAACAAAACGAAACAAAAAGAAACTAGCAAATGTGCTACAACTTCCTGGGTTTGAAAATGAGACTGTTCATTCTCAGTCTCTCCAGCCAATAAATGATGACAATACTGAGCTGTTTTGGGGCACGATCAAACCTAAGACACACACACAAAAATAAGATTAAATGTGAAGCCAGAAGTTTGACTGTAAAACTCTTTAAGAAATTAGAAAGCTCTATCCAAGCCTCAGGAAACTCTTCAGTTAAACAAAAGGCCCTGAGAAATATTTCAAAGGATGCTTTACAGAGCCTCTAAGAGAAAGTGCTCAGGTCCATATTGCATGAAAAAAACTCTTCAAAATGAAGAATTAACTTGTCCAAAATGTTAATATTCCTTTTACGGTTTGGACCAAAAATATATTCTCCAAAAGGCTTTGAGAATTTGTGCTTCATGCAGGTAAGCAGTTTACAGAGACATTACCCTTACCAATGTATTCTCTAGCGGTGGGTTCACAGCCGAGTGTGCTACTGGGGAGTGGGGCCTGGGTGGAGGGGTGGGTCACTGGAGGCAGGACCCAGGTGTGTACATTCCAATCCCCCATACCTTCTTCCCACGGCTGTTCCCTTCCTACCTGGATTCCGGGCATGCGGGGTTGAACAGCTTTCCTCTACCATAATATTTCTGCCTCAGAGCCAGTGAGCCACGAACCACAATAAATCATTTCCTCCTTTAATATGTATATGCCCAGCATTTTGTCCCAGTAGTAAAAAGCTGACTGACAAAACTCCCAAAGTTGAGAACACAACAGACAAACACTGAGGGCAGAAGCATCTATTTATTTAGACTTCGCTTTCTTCTGAATAAGATGGGAGATACAAAGTCAATGTGCATGTTTTTATACCATTTGATTCAATGAATGATCAGCATGCTGCGAGTAGTCAAAAAATGTTTCCTGAACAAGATTAACAAAAAATATCAAGTAGTGGAGTGATGATCACCACGTCAACTATCAACAAGCTACATTTAGGTATTCAAATCATATTGTTTCTACTATTCATCTTCAAAAAATGACAAAATTTGACTACTCAATACAAATACACAACTGTGGAAGAATATGATGAGGGTATGTATAGCATAAGAACATAAACTCAAAATCTAGGAGAAAAATAAAAAATAACATGTATGACTTTATGATGGAATGTAAATTCACAGAACCACTTTGGAAAGCAGTATGGAGATCCCTCAAAACACTGGAAATAAATATCCCCTTCGATCCAGTGACACCCCTCCTGGAATATATCCAAAAGAGGCCAAAACAACACATAGCAGAGATATATGTATACCCATGTTCATAGCAGCACAACTAACAATAGCTAAAATATGGAAGACACCAAAATACCCATCAACAGACCAATGGATACACAAACTGTGGTATTTATACACAATGGAATACCATACATCTATAAAGTCCAACAGCATGGAGGCTTTTACAGGCAAATGGAAGAAACTTGAGAACACCAAGCTTAGTGAAGTGAGTCAGAAGCAGAAGGTGAAACATCAAATGGTCTCTCTGATATGAGAAACCCAGATTACAACTATCTCATGGAACTTAAAATGAAAAACAAAGTGAACCAGGAGGGTAGGGTAGAGAGGAATGGAGGGGTAGTAGGGGGAAGGACAAAAGCAGAGTGGGAATGTCCTTGTCATCTTGACAAGATACATATATGCACAAAATGCTCAACTTCATTGTAAACCTTAAATTTTGCACTTATACATATCAACAGAATGGGGAAAAAGATAGTGTTACAATAAAATATGAACAAAATATTTTTAAAAGGATCCATTGTCTTGTCTTTGTTAGAATCTTCAGCTTCTAAAACAGAAGTGGGATATATAATTCGCAACTAGTAGTTGCTGAATAAGCAAATCACCTATAAACCTATTTAGAAAAGACAAATGAAGAAAGAAAAAAAATTAAATCCATGGTCTCAAAACTCAAGATGGGAGGATGACACAGAAAAAAAGCCTATGCACAGTTTTTTATCTATGTTTTTGTAACTAATAGAGAAAAGAACAACATTTAATGTTCACAGGCCTTAAAGAGGAGGTAAATATTGATTTTTAAGAGTGTTAAAAGTCCATGGCCATACCACCACCCTAAATGGGCACAATCCTATCTATAAGTAAAGGATAGCTGGAATGAGCAGTGATGTTAAAGAACAGGATCCAGCACAAAGGCCAGAAAAAGTCTCCCAAGAATCTAAACAAGAAATGTGGAGATTTGAACTCACGACAGAACAGAGAAGATCAAGCAAAGGATTCAGTTGGCAAGATGGATTGAAATGGTCATGCTGGAATCCAGGAAGCAGTAACTACTATTACCATCCTAGAAGTTTACAGCTATAAATGTTTCTATAATGTTCTGAATCATATTAATAAAGCTCTCTACTTTACTGTCTTCATGCCTCCAAAACAATAATAGAAATCTTTTATTAAAGATTTTCATTTTTCATAAGGGTGAAATTAAAAAACATATAGTATACCTAAAGTACAGGACTTTAAAAAATGAAAATACAAACATTATTTTGTAATTTTCAATCCTTAAGAAAACATTTGAAAGGAATTCCAAGTATTACAACTAAAGTATCAAAGTAGCTTCAATTCTAAATCTGCTTCAATTTTCTATAAAGATTGTGCAACCCTAGCAAACAGGCTATGGCTATTGGGAATTTCAGGATGGGATATTACTTACTAGCTGCAAGACTTTACTTGTAAATAGTTTCATAACCATATAAATCCACAACCATAAACAGTGTTAAAACAATCTGCCTTATTTAATTAATAAAGCGCTCAAAGCCAAAACTCAAGTATTCAGTGGCTGAGGGTAACACAACTGCTGCCCTCCACGTAAGACTGCATCTAAATTCCAAAGACAAGGAGTATCAGCTGTTAAATCAAGTACTGCAACTGTGTGTTCTATAGAAAATAAACCTACGTTTTCATTCAAATACTCTCAAAATTTAAACGTGTTTAAAATATCATATTAAAATAAATGCAAGTTAAAATTTCACATGCATACATAAAACAGAAATGGGAGATACTTTAAGAGCAGCATGAGAAAATATGTATTTTTACATATATACACTGTTTTGTTTTTACTTTTAAAATAAAATGCAGAAGGACTATAGACCATGATACAGAACTGTTCCTTGAATTCCTGAAAATCTGTTTTTCCCTCTCTTTAATATTTAAGAAACACACACACAGGTTGCCGAGATCTCTTAGAGAGCGGCTTGTGTTTAGTTTTCACCTTCTCGGCTGTGAACAAGTGCATATGTGAGGGCTGGTCGTGCATGCACAAGCATGTACTTTGCCTACGTTAAATAAAGTCACAACAAAACACCACATACATTCACTCACTCATGTGTGTCTGCAGTCCACCTCAAGGAGACTGAAAATATAAATACAAGCTGCTATTTTGGTGTGATCACATGAATATGGCAGCTTGTATTTTTTTTTTTCTCTTTAACATTTTAACACTGGGCAGATTGTCTGCATTAACACACACCAAAATCAATTCTGCTCAGAAACTGCTTGTAAAATTCCCCTTTCCCCAAGAAATTTGTTTTCTTTTTAGATAATAACTGATTTGGAGGGAATTCTGTAAAAGATACTCATGTTGAGGACATTGCAACTTTAGAAAGTGTGATAATGAATGGATCAGTGTACAGGGAGGATTTCTACCAAAATGGAAACTGAGGGGAAGATTGTCTTTAAATTTAAAGAAATCAATGAATTAACACTGTAAAATGATTTTCATATATTTTTCATATTAAAAAAAACCTTTCAACTAGTTACCAGCTTATTGCACAATGTAACACAAGAGCTACCTTATACAAATTTTACAAAACAACTATATATTATGAATGGTAAATTATATTTTTTGAAAAGGAGAGACAGAAAATAAAAGTGAATATTTAGTATAGGCCATATCTACATGCTCAACATGAATAAAAAATAAAATATATTCATATCATTTAACTATAGAAAATTCAAAAGCAATGAACTATCCATATAGAGATGTTTAAAAAAACTTTCGTACCAATAGAAATGTTTTGTATTCTCACTTGAATGTGGCAATTGTAAATGAGACCAAATTAAATTTAATTAATCTAATTTAAATAGCAACATGTTACTGACATCTAGCAAAGTGGATGGCATACATCAATGTTTTTAAAAGAAAATCTTAGCAATGATTAATAAAGTCTCATAATACAAATGCAAGAATAAATATAAATGAGGACACAAAGTTTAAATAACTTATGTTTGAGGCATGGCCCACATAGAAAGCATTAAAACAAAAACTGCATCTAAAAAATAACACCAACCAAATCTAGCCAATTGTGAAGATTTCAATAGGATGCAGAGTAGTCAAATAGTAGGTTACCTAAAATGTTAACAATAAATAAATAATGAAATACACCAAAATTTAAAAATACAACAAGCACATCCAACAGGCAATCCAATAAATTTTAAATATAGTCAAAGTTACAAGGATAAACATAAGTTAAAGAATTTTAATCACTTATTTTAAGAGAATGAGAACACATTTGAAGAAAAGATGAAGATTCTTTGGCAATAGCTTACAAATATGTTAATCTACAAATGATATTAAAGATGCTGTATGTATGTATTTTTAGAATAGACCTTGATAGACCAAATAACATATTTCTTTGGCATATAATATGAAAATCATTTTTTATCTGAAACTCACTATTTCCCTCCATTTTAAATAATACAGAAACTCAGTATTAATGTTGGAGATTCTGAAACTTTGCAATATTTGATCATAATAGATTACTAACTCAAGTTCTAAACTATTAATACTATAAATTGGAAGTTTTGTGATTTACTTTTTTTTTTTTTTTTTAAAGAAAAGGGTCCCCTGCTGTAAGTCTCAGTTGGGCTCAAAACCATAGTAATCATCCTGTATCAGTCTCCCAAGTGCACCACCATGTCCAGTTCAGTCTTTCATGTTTTCATCATCATTTTTTCAATAATGAATTTCCCTACCTTGAGATACAAATAATTAAAATCAAGTGGTAGTACTATAGAAGAATATAAAATTATTTAAAGAGAAAGATAGTATTTAACTCAGTGATATGTCCAGATAAGGTAAATTCAATAATCATGTCAAAAGCCTCAAAACAAAGTTTATTGAGATCAAATTATCTTAGTTAAGCTCAGACTAATTACTTTTTAAAGTGTGCTCATATTCTGAAACCTGAAAAGATGTTAGAAAATATAACAAATTGGAATAGTAGTGGTCATCAGTGAAAAGACTCCCAACTAGTGATAATTAATTAAGTATCAGTTTAGCAAGGTCCAGTGAATCACAAAGAAGCCAAGGTTCATGACCTCCAAGGGCTGAACATCAGCTGGAAAGATGAGACCTGCGCTAACACTACAGTTTTTTAATATTGTTTTTTACTATGATGACAGTTATCACAGAATGTAAGGATATAAGTCATATTTATGTTGTCATCAGCAATGTGTGATATTTCAAGAAATTAATATGAGTATACCAAATGAATTGGCAGGCATACCTAAATTAATGTAGCAGCAGAAAAGGTAAATGAAGTCATTAAAAAGTTTTATGAAAAATTTATAGAATATAGATCATTATTTCCAAATATAAAGTTTTGAAAAATGAGCAAGGACATAGTGAAGATGAACTCAGTCCTCAAAGGCCAAGTTGTCAGGAATCCATAAGGGACAAACAGACAAAAGTAGGGTTTCAGGGGAAAAGAGTGAAGAAAATTCTAAAGCTCAGAAAATGGAAACCAAAAAGCTTACTCATGGAATGATAGCAAAAGTGCTGGTCTACAAAAAACTGGGTGTGTGCTACTGGGAACTGTTTCAGTTTATCCTTTCTTTTTCTCCTTCCTTCCTTCCTTCCTTCCTTCCTTCCTTCCTTCCTTCCTTCCCCACCCTCCCTTCCTCCCTTTCTTTCCTTCTTTCCTTCCTTCCTTGAGACAGGGTCTCACCTTGTAGTCCAAGCTGGTCCTGAACACACTATGCAGACCAGGCTGGGCTTGGTCTCAGGGCAATCCTCTTGCCTCTGCTTCTCGAGTGCTGGATTATAGGCATACACCCCCATTCACAGCTTATGTGATGCTGGAGAATCGAACTCAGGGTGTTGTGCTTGCTAGGCAACCACTGTGGCATTCCTAAAGCCCAGTCTATTCTTCTATAGTATGGAGGACTCACAGGTTTTGGATTACATGAGTAGCAAGATTATAGATGATATATTTACTTGGAGAAGAGTGACTGGGCTTATAATACACGCAATGGACTGGTTGTAGAAAGAGACTAATCCAAAAAGAGTAATTAAACAGGAGGAGTTCTTTATCTTGGAAGAACCCACAATCCCATTTGTTAAATATGCAATATAAGTTAATGGCAGTCCACGACAGTGTTTGAGACACGGAAAAAACATGTCAGCAAGCAAGAAGACTTGACATTATGACAGAGGTTGGAGGTGGGCTGGCAATGGAGCACACAGACAAATTGGTAGTAAGAGAGGAAGTCACTACAGAAGTGCAGGGCTCCACACATACCTGGATAATCCCAAGTCACGATGTCACTTACTAGCATTTATGTAATGTTTTGCAGCTTAAACTGTAAACTTATATAACTTACAGCTATTATTAAACACTCTGATTGAGCAATCCTAACTAAAAAAGCCAAAATTTAAACTTTCTTGGGGCCTCGTGGTGCTCAAAAGCTTCTGATTTTGGAATATCTTTATTTTAAAAAAAGAGTTGGTATTAGGAATGATCAACTGGTAAATATTCTAAAATCTAAGTCAAAAATCAGATATTAGAAACATGGTCTCAGGCATTTCTGATAAGGAATAATTAACCTTTACTCATTAGTGTATAAAAATTCTGTGAGGCAGTTAAGAAATTTACTGTCACTTTATGGAAAAAGAAAATCAGAGTAAGATGTGGAAAAGTAATCTACTTCCAACTATAGCACACATTAGCTAGAACTCACCTAGAGTCTCATGTACCTCCCACCTCATGACTACAAAGATGAGGCACGGTATGTAAACTTTCTTCAATTAACTATAAATTTACTAGTAAATTAAAAATTGCTCTTTCACATGGCAATTATAAGCAGACTTGGAGAATATCTTGAGACCAAAATAGATCCAAAAGAAAATAAAAATAACAATTTTGTCATTTAGAAAATTATTTAGCTATTAAAAAATTAAGCTACAGTAGGAGTTAAGTTTTTAATAATACTAATATGACTATACAACATAACCTTATCAAATTCATATAACTGAAATTATTTTTCAAAACTGATAAAACTGCTTCAATTTTAAATAGGCTAAAACACAGCTAATTTAGAAAGAAGCAACACAAGAATCTATAATTCAGGGACAGACAATAATATTATCAAAGTTTGGTGAAAAACCTTCGCCAATAACAAAAGTAGATTACTATATCTAAGAAAGGCTCTTGTGTCAATTTCATATTTTGCTAAAATTACAAAGAGATAAATAACATCAATCTGAGTTATTGAAAGTAACATAGCTCTACATACGTTCTTTTAACATCTTGTTCAATCATTGATCGGAGTTCTTTATCTTGGAAGAATTTGTTCCAAAGACTCTGAAATAAGAATAACTTAATTAAAATAATCTCATACTTTTGTTTGACTTTATAAGTTCAATTTAATAATTTAAGTAACCAAATTTATTCACCTCTAAATTCTCAGTTCAGCTGTGTCAGATAGAAAACCTAAAACTGGGATGAGTTTTATTAAAATCTAGTTTAATCTCAAAACCACATCCTTATTCTAATATTAATTTTTTCAGGATCCTCTTTACTAAAAAAACTTTCTTTCATTTATAGAGTAAATATCTCTTCTCATAGCTACACAGATTACTAATCCTATGAATTCAAAGAAACCAATAGTCTTTTATAATCCAAGTGTCTCAGAAGTATCTTTTCCTAGGGCGATGTGAGTACCTATGTCTGTTCACCCAACACAGAGCACAGCAGACAGGGCAAAGTAACAATTATGCGAACGTCCACTTTGGTGAACCAATGAGCTTACTGGGATTACTTTCAGAGGTATGGGTGACTAGTTAGATATCTACAGAAATAGTTGAGGGCTATTCCTAGAACTATGGGTAAAAGATCATGTATAGGTCTATGGTGACTCTGTAGGTAGTTTTGTTACAAACTGAATGTAGGAATTTACATAAAATGTTAAAATGGACTTTATATATTAGGTTGCTATACAAAGATCATATTTTTCTAATTATATATATCAGGAAAAAGAAATTCTAATAATACGTATTAAAAGTGGGAAAATGTTTCTCTATTCTTGCCTAAATAAGTAGAAATTAGAAAGGTAACAAATGAAAAAGTTACATAAATGCTTTTTTTGTGGGTGTTGGGGCAGTCCTCGGGTTTGAACAAATGGCTTCCACATGCTAAGCTGCATTCCCAGTCCCAAAGCCACACAAAATCTTTAAAATAGAATTTCTATTCTCCATTGGAAAGCGAGTAGAAAGTAGGCTTTAATTCTTTCCCTGATCTATACAAAATGTCTTCACATATTCACTACGAAGTGTCATGTTTCTTCCTGAGCATCAGCACCACTTAATGGACCCTTCTTCCCTCTCTTTTTCTCAAAAGGAGGCTCCCTCACTGCTCAGTCCCCAGCACCAGCAGGACAAGATAGTTCTATCGACACGTGTGTGTTCTTTTACTGTGTTCTCAGTTCTCAAAGAGCCTCGGGACTTCTCTGTACTGCCATTCCAGAGAAATAAACTAGAAGTGTCCTTTAGTATAGTAGGTATATACTAAAAAAATTATTTCCAGGAGCTTTTAGGTGGTATACGAAGAGTAAGAAAATATGTGGCACGAAGTAACTATTTCACTAGTGATAAGCATATTCCTGTAGGTAGAAGAGTTTGAGATAAGTATAAAGACAAATTTTACCCCTTCATCCTGTGAAAGGGGATTGTTGATTATCAAATCTTGCTGGCCAACAACCTTCCTTGGGTTTGTGATATGCTGGTAAAAAAGAGAAAACACACACATAAAGATAAGAAGCTTTGGGACTTTATGCAAAAAAAGGGCCCATTAATTACATTTACTATTTACTTACTATTTCTTTAATGTTGCTATACCATGCTCTTGATTCTTTAATTTTACTTATCCATTGACCTTTATCTTGAGGAAGAACACAAAGAAATAGCTGTCAAAAAAATTGTAAAAATTTTAAGAAATACAATGTGAAAGCAGGTATAACAGAGTTAGCTGATATTGAAAGATATCCCATTTGTAATGTTTCATATTCCATATCATCATTTCAGTTTAATTTCTTACTACAGTTGGGAATATTTTAAGAATATATAACAGAAAATTCAAGATATAAATCTATAATACAAAATGAAATTAAGCTCCCCTCCAGATTTATATTTAAAATGGAAAAAAAAATCATTGTGGTTCAAGTAAAATTTCAATTTGTACTCTGATTTTACTAGGAATGAAACTTATTAAGAAGTATAATGTCTGATTGGTAATTTTCATGTTTTGGGTTTTTTAAAATAAGCAAATAAAGGACAGAGAAGAACAGTTTAAAGACTGAGGACACAACCCAGGAAGCAAAGTCACTCTTTTTACAGTAAAAATGTAATTTACAACTGGCAATCATCTTATGAAAATAAGCATTCTTTAAGAGACAAATTTGAAAATAAATCTAAATTTAGATTTATTTTTAGCAAATGAAGGGTACTAAAAGTTAAACACAGGGAATGGGGGGGGGCACAAATATTTGTATACAAATATTCTAGCAGCATGCTTCCTGCCTTTACTGCCTATATCTAACAGAAGAAATGTATTTTAATTGTTAAATCTAAATTATTAAATCTAAGACTGTATAAGACATCACGCATTTCTCGCTGTCTTAACTTGCATTGCCTCGGCATCCTCAATTTATGCAGACAGTCTGTAAGATTTTGATAGAAGTCATCATAAAAATGAGTCTAAATCTACATTATTCATTTCTGGAGAGTAATAAGGGACAACTTTTCAAAGCACTTAAAACCTAACTACAGATTATTATTACTGGTGCAAGCAACCAGTACTAATAATCTGACTCTTTCCCTTAGAAGGAGGCTGATCAACTTCCTTTCACTTCTCTTTGTAGCCCTTCACTTTGTGTTCCTAGTAAAAGAAATGCGGAAACTTTTTTGATTATTTTATGAAGACAGAAGGTAGGGTGAATGAATAAATGACAGCATTTGACATAAAAGGGATCTGAAAGCTACTCGTCATCTCACTTCTGCCCAGTTGCAAAAGCCTGTAGTGTAATATAATGGTGTTGCCGAGATTTACGCCATCAAAAGTGAGAGGACAAGGCAGTTACTTTAAATGATTCCTTTATCATCAACCAGTTACTGAGGAGTAAGATGATTCAACTTTATGAGTAACTAACCTATGAAAGATAAGCATGGATGGCAAAAATAAGTTGGGGGGGAGTGAAGCTGTGTAGAAAATCCAATGATCCTCTGCATGGGTAATCTTCCAGGACATCAGGTAATGTGTTGATATATTGCAACCACAAACTGTAAATAAATATTTTTTTTCTTACCTTCCAGCAAATGCTGCGGAACCTGCTGCTTCTCAGCTGCCCATTAATCCCCTTCTGCCGTATTGTTGCCAAGTAATTGTTGTTTACAAATAGTTCTTCCCATTCTTTCCTATTTGAAGGAAAGCAGAGCATAAGAATCCTTTTGTTAAAATTCTGGTAGGAGAGGAGAAAAATTAAGACAATTATTTTTAAATAAATCTAATAGATGTAACTTTTACAATGTATCAATTTTGTTGTACTCTGCTTCTGAATGCATGGCTGTCTTCCTGGACGCAGCTCTTCTGCTCTTCTGTAGATTTAATGAATATGTAGATAACTATAATTAGGCCAGCTACTGAAATTCATAAGGTCTGCAGAGGCTATTTCATTCTCCCTAATATGTTGGTAGTGCAGTTCAGTGAATAAACAAAAAAATGAGTTTTAATATAAATATACGGCTGATTTAGACACTGACAAAGATATACCCGTTCCAAAAATATACAACAAAAAAGTATACTGTTGGATTCTCACTACAAATACTTCATGAAATAAGGTTACACAAAGCAGATTTCTCCTGAATGTTAGGGTAGGCTGCTGAATTTAACAGACCATTTTCTTTAACTGCAGGTGCTATTTACTATTGACATCACTGCAACTTCTTTCTACATGATCAGTTTCAAAAATGTTAGCAGAACCATGCATATTTGAAGAAAACAGCAAAAATTTAAAAAGCTTCACCATAAAGACTGGTAAAGGGAAGGTTGAATACCCTGCAGTACCTTTGGTAAGTAGAGAAACAACTGAAATGTGCCTCCCAGGCATGCAGACACCAAGGGCCTAACACCTGTGCCTCATTAATATACAAGTAAATCTGCCCTGCTGGGAAACAATTGGAAATCAATTGTCCAAAACCATTTAGTGACTTTGAATAAAGGAATAAGACCTATAGTCCCAGCACTTTGCACCAAACTAAACATTAAAAATTATTTGTCAACAGTTGAGGCTAGTGTGATCAGCTTCCTGAAATTACTTGCAAATTCTATCAGGCTACAATAAAATTAACTTATAATTTAAAATGTATTACCAAACTCAAAACTCCAAAGGAACTGGCTTATGACAGACTTCCTAAAACAAAAAAGCCACTAACATCCTCTGTCATCGCTTTATATACACACATTGTTTATAGCCACATTATCATCTTGAGAAAGGATAATCTCACATACTACACAGTAAAAATTAGAAAGTCTGATCACAAAGGAAGGTGCACCTTCTCCACAGAGCTTTAAGAGAGGAACTAAAAACAATGGCACATTCCCTATTCCCACCTGGAGAACTTCTAACCTGCTGAACTGATCCCCAGTCATAGTATGCCTTCTGCCAACACAAGACGGTGGCTTCGCATGCCAAATGGGACACATATTCCAACCTCATGTTAGAAGAAATGTACTTCTACCCATTTTCATGATAATATCTTATTCTCATTGCTCTATTAATAAGGAAAAACATTTTAATTGGCATTTGTATTATTAATGAAACTGAAAATTTTCCAGGCCTTTGGGGAGTTTCATTAAAACTTCCTTTATTATTCCTTGACCATTTGAAGCAGTACAGGACAATAATCAAGGGCATGGACACAAAAGCCACAATATTAAGATCAAAAAGCCAGACACGGGGCTGGAAGAATAGGTCAGTGGTTAAAGCACCTGCGCAGCAAGCATAAGCCCCTGAGATCTATTACCTAGAACCACAGAAGCCGGGCTTGGCGGTACACGCCAGTAATCCCAGCACTTAGGAGGCTGAGGCACGAGGACTGCCATGAGTTTGAGGCCAGATAGTAAGCACAAACCTACACTATGGAGTGTGATCCTGTCTGAAAAACAAAACAAAACAAAAACAGACGCCAGTCAAGTAGTCAGTAACATTACACAATACCATCTGCCTACTGGATGCAAAAGCATAAACACAATTAGCTAGATTTTCAACATAGACAAGATTTTTGATTTATAAGTAACTTAGATCTAACATTACTTTTCATTATTTTTTCTATTTTTTTGGTTTAAGAAATTCTTGACTACTCAAGGTTAAAGAAATATTGACTTACATCTTTGTCTTACAATTATAATCTATTTGTATTATCTATCATATTTTAAATATTTTCTACCTCTAAATAACTTTACACATATACTCACATTTTTTCAAAGTTTTTTCTTATTCTTTAGTCATATTCAAAGATGACATAAGCAACAAGTATCTAAGTATATGAAAGAAGTACATCTCAGGAACTGTACATATATTTAAATGGCTTGTGGCCTGTGAGTAAATAATTTCAAATGTGCTCTGACATGAAAAGAAACAACCATTTGTAAGAAA
Organism: Ctenodactylus gundi; assembly: GCA_004027205.1. Taxonomy (NCBI): domain Eukaryota; kingdom Metazoa; phylum Chordata; class Mammalia; order Rodentia; family Ctenodactylidae; genus Ctenodactylus; species Ctenodactylus gundi. The sequence goes on from PVKB01000661.1 coordinate 529,182, forward strand.
CCAGGTACTTCCATGTCTGCAAGTACCAACAATTCTGGATAAGAGAAGGACCTATGAAGCAATGACTCTTCTGGGTGTTTCCAAAATCTGCTCCTGTTCACAGGTTTCAAAAACTGGCGAAGAGTGCAAGCTCAGCTGGTTGGCTAGACACACTGCCTTCCTGCCTAGTGAAGGAGGCTTTCAAGGTCAAGTTACACACTATTTAGGTAAAGAACAGTAATTATTTGTTAGCTTAAATAAGACCCTGCACCTTGATTACAGTGTGGGTAAAGAGAAAAGGAGACTGAGGCATATGAATTAGAAACATTATCGCTGAAATTTACAATCATTTAAATTTATTCATGGGTACTTACAGTTCTAATTATGGCATAAAATCTCAAACTGACGAAAGTTCTAACAACAGAGCTGCACAAAAGCCACAAGATAATCTATTAATCATCTTTTTCATCTATGAAATTGTTTCATCAATAAACTGTGACACCGAGTAAATAAGATAAATACTTAACGAGTGCTTACTGTGTTCAGCACTCAGAAATTGTTCAAAAGTAAGAAGTTAAGGGAATGGATGGATGGTTAGGTAAATTAATAATAATATGATTAACACAAAGCATTCTGAAAAAAGAATGTTTCTACATTTAAAAAATTAAAATTTAAGATAGGAAATGACTGACTATAGGTGCTTATATTCTACTTCTAAAAGTTGAGCTAGAGAGGTTAAAGAGTCCCAAGAGGATAAATGTTGCAACATTTAGTGCTTCCAGAGGAGCTGGACTACAATGAAAGTTTTTTACAATCACAAATATGAATAGCAGACCTGCTCCAAACTTGGAAGATGATATAAGGAAAGAATAGAGAATACTGGAACAGGGACAGAATTTTCAAAAATATACTCTTGTATATTTGCTTGTTCAAGTGCCTGAATAGCAAAAACATGTCAATGAATCCATTAAAATGCTAGAAAGTCCATATATGATATTTCAGGTACAACAACTGTTATGTTTTTAACTCTTCTTCATACATGAAGAAACTAATGGTTAAGAAAAGCTAGAAGAAAAAAAGAATGAGAATTAAGAAAATTATCTTTCTGGTATAACATGGAAGACAAGTGACCATAAAGGCTCACTTGATACTGCAGGCACCAAAGCAGGTTAGAAATGTGTCCGCATGTATTTAGTTACTGAATATCAAATATAAAGACACAGAGATAATTTTTTCAACAATTAGACTGAGAAAATATGTTAACAAATGCTGCTTCACACAGTTGAGAATATTCTAGTGCATTTAGTATGTAAAAAGCCTCCTAAGATCTGGGCCTTTTAAGACTCTTTCCACACTCGTGCCATCTAGTGGCAGCTACTTTACTTTGCAGGCACTAGGTCCCTGAATACCATCAGCATCTAAGCAGAGACAGGCAGAAGGTTTTATTTCTCAGCCAATGTTAATGGCCTAATCCTGTCCTACAGCGTTACACTGAGAAGTACTTTGAACATACAACTACCCTTGTGCTTCTCAGAAGAAGATAAAAATGGCCATGAGTGCAGCAATTACTTCTTTAAAAATGAAGAGGATTTTTTTCACCAGCAACTGATGCCTTCACCCTAGTTAAGACCTACTTGGATATTCTATAGTGGCTAGTTTGTTAAGAAAATCAACTTGAATATGCAATGAACAAATACAGTTGATGAAAAATATCTATTTTATGTATTTTAATGTAGTATTTTTCCAAAATATGCACCAAAACCAGTTACTACCTAATTTTTCTAAAATATGCACCATAATCAGTTAATACATCTTGATTTAACAGTTTAACTAGTTTGGCAAACTAAACTATGCCTAAATGATGAAATTCTGTACTAACTTACACCAGGAAAATCCTAACCATTGTCCCAAATGGAGATACTACAGAAAACTACACATTCAGAGCTACATTCTCAACCCCTTTCAGTTTTCTTCTTCTTCTTTTTTTAATCTTTCTTTTTAGAGACAGAGATTTGCTAATTTGTCTGGTGGAACCCAGATTTGTGATCCTCCTACTTCAACCTTTCAGAATGCTGGAATTACAAGCACATATATTTTATGTGGTAATTTCTACTGTGTTGCCTGTCAAGACTCAGACAAGGGACACAGTCTCTACAGGGGGTAACTTAGGAAACTCAAGCAACTACAATGATGGATATGAGTTTCAAGATTATGTATACTCCAGAATTGAAGATCTCCAAAAACTGGTTAAAGAAAGGTAAATTTTGCTTCCGCCAATACTGAAATTTCTGTGTGTGTAAGAGAAGGATTTATCGCCACTGGGAGGCCAAGTCACAGGCAGTGGGAGAAGAAGAAAACGGAAGGGAGGAATATGCTTTAGGGTTCTGGAGAGTGTGAAGAAAGGACAGCATGAGATCCTTGCAGCTTACAAGGTAAGCTAGTCAACACTTGTTACCTTATTGTGATCTGAATGGAAAGAGAACAAAAAAGGCAGGACAGGCTGAAAACCCTTTAAGCAAGACCAATTCACAGACAGATGGGTAGAAAATGAGAAGCTGAAGAAGCACAATAGAAGAAAGCTGAAAGTGATAGAAAATGCTACTTTAGATAAAATTTTAATCTTAAAGTTCATTATGATATTTGAAAGTGCCACACAAATATGATCACGTTTTTTATACCAAATGCAAACAGAAAAGAATTATGAGACTGTTCCTAAACTGTACAGAAGTATATTAGCAAAAGAGTCCTATTAATGAAAGAACTGTATTGTAATCCAATGGTCCATGAAATACCACTTTAAAGGTATAATTTTCAAAAACTATTCAAATAGAACAAGGAATACCTAACTTAAAATCAATGGAAACATGAGAAGTGTAAATTAGGAATCTCAGTATCAGACTGTAAAGTGTGGCACCAGATATGAGTAAGCTACAACATTAGGACTGCAGGTGCCAAGATCAACCAGATAAACACTGATGTTATCTATAATTACCTCATTTTTAGCTTAAATCACAGGTAATGAGGGAACTCGGAGTCTCTAAAAGGCAATTAGAAACTGCACTGGCTTTTTTCCTTCCTGTATCAGGAATTTTTTGAAACTTACTTTTATTTAAAGCTTTTCTCCTTTCATAATGAAACATCAGTGTCTATCACTTATACATATATAAATACATATAAAAACAGAATGCACCAGTACGTACATGCATAAAATGGATTTCGTTATACACCTAGGGAAAGTATGTTCTCACATGCTACACTGAAACAAAGGTAAAAAAGAGTCCATTGCATGAACATTTCCTAAAACAATGTAAAATAATTTTTAGAACCAGATTTAAATTAAACTTAGAATTGAGAAATCTTGAAACTCCATATTAAGAGGAGTACATAAGAACATAAAGAACTGAGTCAGAAACTGGTGCGGATTAGCAAATATGACATCTTCTTTAAAAAAGGGTATTATTTCCTTCAAAAGAAAGTGTTTAGGGACCTTTAAATTGAGGGTCATCTTAAAATACTTTTTAAACCTTTTAAAGGAAATCAGAAAAGCTGTATCAAGTCTTTTAACTAAAAATTCAATGTCATAAAAACATGCAACAAAAGCTACTATATTACTAATCAAAGGATCAATGTTACAAATAAGAAAAAAAGATCCTGCACCAGATAGTCTGTGTGAAGTTGACTGATATGAGTAACTTTATATTCCATGATTTCCTGGTATTTCTTGTATTATTAACAAGGAGAACTACCCTGTGGGAGACTTCTCTGCAGAGCACGTTCCCTTTCCTCCCACCCCATCCACTTCTACCTTGCTATTTGTTGTGAGGGCATGGGGCTTGTTCTCCAACTTTTAATACATAATAAAGAATTTGCCACACAGTGTGGATGTAGGCAATTATCTCCAGTTATTTAGAAAAAAGTATTTACTTTGGACAAAACTATTCACAGAGTAGCAACAATTATGAAAATCTTGTGTTATAACTGAAAGCCAATCTTACCTCTAAAGGCTTGTTTTAAAATTTACAGGCTGTTACATAAGTAAAATACATGTGGACTTGAAATGAGTATTTTCCCTTCAAAAGATTAAAATATTTTAACTGAATCTATCATTAATTTGACAATTTCTAGATTAGCACTATCCAACAGAACTTTCTGAAATGATAGAAATGTTCTATGAGTGATTAAAAACCACTAATCATGTATAGCTAATAAAGAGTTACAATATGGCTAGTAGTTGAACTACTTATTTTAATTAATTTACGACTGAATTTGAATAGCTTCATATTGCTTATGTCTTCTGTATTGAACATCAAAGTTCACAATGTTTTAGGGCTATCGTTCACATATACATTCAATTTTAAAATAACAGCTATAAAGGAACAAACAATTTCAAACTAAGATATACATAAAATATGTATTCAAGAATTGTATAATTAGGGAAAGAAAACAAACATTAAAAATTAAACAATGCATGTGGTTAAAAAAAATCAAGGTACTTTGAGAAGTTGTAACACAACCATTAAATGAGTAGTGCTACTAAAGAACCATCAGATAAAATACTTCATTTTTTCTTTCTTGTCCTTTCCCTGTGCTTTTGTCACTACCAGCATCTCTTGTCCCCTTATTCTCCTTCCTCATATACACAGGTAAATTAGGAGAGGAAATCTTCATGGATGATAGTGTTACTTTGTTTTTTTTTTTTTGTTTTTTTTTTTTTGAGACAGTGTCTCACACTGTATGTAGTTCGGGCTGGTCCTGACTCTCTATGTAGTCCAGGCTGAGCTCCAACTCAAAGCAACCATCCTGCCCAAACCTGCTGCAGTCTCCCCAGTGCTGGGGTTGCAGGTATGCACCAATATGCCTAGCTAAGTTTTTTGTAGAGCTAGAAAATCAAACCCAAGTACTTGAACTTGCTAGGCAATTACTTTAACCAATCAGCTATACGACCAGCCCTGATGGTGTCATTTTTATCAATTTACCAAAAAAGGGCAAACGCTAGACAGAATCAGACTTAAGATTTGGAGCATCAGCCTAAAATAACCATACTTAATGTCAGACTGGCTAAATGATCTAAGCAAGATGAGACCATTTAAAATGATAATACATGGCTCACATGATAAACATTAAAGTCAACAGAGAACTTTATTTGGATTAATGTAATTGGGAAGACAACTTCATACGGACTTCTGAGAAGTAAAAACAAAGACACACAAAAGAAACCAACCTCTACCAAAGGCTATAAACGTTAACTATGTCTTAACTGAAATCAATGGTACAAAAATTTTCAATTTGGATTTTTTTTTTTTTGATTTTTGAATATTTGTAAAGATTTTACCACATATGCACGCCAACCTGGAAATTCAAAATCTGAAACACTATGAAATCCAAAACAATTTTGTATGACTGGTGCTCAAAATGTTTCAGATTTCAGACTTTAGATTTTCAGAATAGAATTTTTTAACAAATATAATCAGTGAAGAAACCACATGGGCCTGGTAGTGTAGCTCAGTGGCAGTGTGTTTATTTTAGCATGTACTAGATTCTTCTTACAATTCCCAGCACTGACACACACAAACAAATGCCAACATGTAATTTTGTGGGATAGAAAAAAAAACCTAATTTTCAAAAGCATGCTAAAACACAACAACTTCATTACCTGGCATGATAAAATATACCTTACCCTTATTTTGTTTCTGTGGTTTCATTTATGCCCAGTTGGCAGTTAAATATTAAGAGGAAAGGTCCCAAAATAGGCATTCCCTAAGTGTTAAATTATATGCCATTGTGGCAAGTGTTAACAGTCTCACATCATCCTGCTGCAGTTGCCCAAAATCGGATCATCCCTCTGTCTGGCACATCCATGCCAACTGCACTACATGGCATTTAGTACACTGCTTGGCTATCAAAGCAACTGTCTTAGTACACAGCGCTTACATTTAGGTAACCTTTGTTTTGAGTAGTGCCTGCAAAGTGCAAAAGTTTATAACGCTGGCAGTTGAATATGCAAAAAAGAAGCTACAGAGTAACTCTTAAAAGTGAAAAGAAAAACTATCTAAGCTTAAAGGGGAAAAGGTAGGCTGAGGTTTATCGTACAGAAACAATGAATCTTTATAAATTTGTGAAGAAGCAAAACATTCATGCTAATTTAATGTAGAACCTCAATTTGCAAAAATTATTGTGACACTATACAGTGTTAAGACAGAAACCACACTTAAGCTACAGGCTTCAGTACAATTTGCAGTTTCAACAACTGGAGGGAGATCTTGAAATTTAAAGATAAAGGAATAATATACACTACTAAACATTAGCTTAGAAATCTCAAATCTGTATTCCTGTGTCATTTGTCTTTAAAAAATTAGACTACAATTAAGGCTACTTCACTTGATAAATTTTGAATATTTCAACTAAAGAAGGGAACTAGGAAATAAAAGCAAGTGGAAGAATACATGGAAAGGTAGAGCTCTTGTATGACTACATTAATCACTTGAACAAAATTTTCGATCATTCTCATATTCTACTCTTTATCTAAGTTTCTACTGCAGGTGACAAAAACCATTAGAACTGAACCTCTAAATAATAGATGTGTTAACATATATTCACAGAAAAGGAAGTATGTTTTCTTAGGACTGGACTTTATGAGGGAAGAAAGGGGAAGACACTAAATCACTTGATTTAATCTGAAGGAATCAAGGAAGCAGAGATCTAATTTGAATACCCACTTTATCACATGGATGACAGTACCAGTGGGAGTAGCATTTTTAATAATGAATTAAAATAGTTGTTCCAACCGGGGCCCAGTGGTATAGAACTGTAATCCCAGCACCTTGGAAGACTGAAGCAGGTTAGCAAGCTGGTACCAGCCTGTGCAACTCAGTGACTACGACACATGAAGCAGACATATACAAATGTCCACTTTGTATCAGTCTCATTAGCTAAGGCTTAGCGTCAGGGTTTTGTCGTGAGCTAAACGCAACCAAAGCTACCCATCCTAATACTTCAAAAGACATCAAAAGAATGCACCATTAAAGAGCAGTAATGAAGACTGGTTTTTGTTCCTATTGTTCACCTATAAAACTTATGTCCCTCTAGAACGTCTGGCCACACATATTCTAACAACCACCTGCTGTTCCTTCTTTAAGTCACTCCAAGATGGCCTTCCCAGGATTTTAATAAATGCTCCCATTATAACACCAGTCATCATTTATGTTAGCTACTTCCAAATTTTTCTCCTCTTTTGACCATGAGTGTCCAAAGAACAGGGTCTATGTTTTATTCTCTTTAGGGCTTGGAGGTTAGCACACTGGCTTGTCTGCACTGATCGTATGATACAAACATGCAGAACAAAGATATTATATATATATATATATATATATATATATATATAGACACAAACATATAGACAGATATATACATATATATTTGATCAAATGTTAGAAAAGCACTTATGAAAGATAAATATTAAAATTATAGAAAACAGTATTGCTAGTCTTTGGAAGAGGAAATTGTGATATAAAAAAGGTATATTAAGAGCCAATTCCCATAAAGCATTCTTCTGCAATTGCTTTTTTAAGCCATATCTTAAGTCTTAGAAACTTCCTATTAAATTTTAAAAAACCAGGCAATATTACTAGTGCTAACTATATGCAGATCAATAAAAAAGTGAGAAATCCACCTGTAAATTTTTAAATGATTCATAACTTCCCACTTTTGAGCTCTAATTTTATACACTGTTTTATTAAATTATAGCTTCAATGAGACACTTCATTATTATTGACCAAGTTTTTAATTGATCTTGTATATTGTACCACTATAACTCAATAGTACATCACATTATAAACGGGTCCATGGAGATGACAACAAGAAATTCAACGGGGAACACAAAGGAAATCAGAACTAGAAACAGGTCCAAGGGAAGGAATTCTAAATGCTGATCCACTCACGTTGGCTATTCCTTGTATTTCCAATTAAAGCCTGCTTTTCAAAGATAAACATTTACAGAGCTTCGGATGGTGAGGCTCAGAGCTGACTATGTAAATTAACAAACATGAAAAATTCCTCCTCTACCTAAAACCTGGTTATAGACAATAAAAATAACTTGAAGGGGTTTCTAAAAGAAAGGGATTTAAACTGTAAAGCATATGCTCAAACAAGTATGGGTTGTGTAAAGCTGTAAATATAAACAGATTAGTCAATTTTTTAAAATGGAAAATAAGATTTTTAGAGCCCAAAGTCATTAATACTAGCTTAAAGAGATTATATATTATAGAGACCACCTCCACTACCATCAAAATATTATTTCAAAAAGATTTATATATCCCAGACATATGTGTACATGTGTAATATGTGTGTGTGCATGTGTATCATTCACATGTCACCTTTCTCCTTTTAAAAGTGGCCTCATTATAAAATAAGAGAGAACAAAGGTAATATTCTGACTTTGATTTCTGAAAATGAAAAGGTTACCCATTTTATGCTCTCTGAAATTACCATTTAATTGTAAAGGTTGTGGTGCTTCCTGAACAAGTATAAAAAGATCAAAGAGGCAAATATGATAAGATTGTGAGGTTAAAAAAAGAACAGATTATAAAAATTGCTCTAATATAAATTCAGGTAACTGTAGGTAAATTTCATTCTTCAAATACTCATTTATTGCCACTTTAGAACTGTTTAAAAAAACGAGACCAAGGTCAACTTTGTCAAATGAAAGAGTTGAATAAAATATAAAGGAAATCAGAGATGGAAACAAAAGGTGATGAAGCTACTGCTGCCTACTATACACTGTACTAGGACAGTTGGTCAAAACATCTCATAGGTTTGCTCTCTGCAACTCCATGACACAGCTGCTATAAAAAATTCAATTTTACAGAGGCGTAAACAGTAATCAGAACAGTTATCTTTCCTAAACTCACACAGTAAGTAGTGCTTAAGATGTAAGCACTTAGTGCTTAAGACAAACTTTGGTCAGCCTTACACTTCCTTCCTCCGTTCCTACTTGCTAAAAAGCCTAAGAAATTGCAGGAAAGTAATTACAATGGTAAGGACTTAAGAATTTAAGAAGATTGGGTGGTGAGAAAGATAGCAAACTCAGATCATTGCATAACAAATAAACTAATTTTAAGGAACATATACTCCTAACATAGTAAGATTTAAAAAACTGAATCATTCTAGGGGTGTGACGAAAACCCAGATACCCGATTTTTAAATTCTGGATGTTTGAAGGAAGCTCTGGCCTTGCGAGTTCTCTTCTAGTATCTGAATCACTGTTTCATTGTCACTGCAATGAGACGCATGGCCCTTTAAGCTACAAATGTGGAAGGTATTATACTAAAAGTGTTTCCAAGTTGTTGGACACATGTAAGTGGAAACATAAACATCTTTGTAATAACAATTTTTAAGACTTTTTAAAAGATCCTAAGTTATCTAAGAAAAACCAAGAAAAATCCTTTTTTTTTTTTTGTTTAGGAAAAATTTGACTTTTAGATGCAAAAAGCCTAAATGTACTGCAATTTAAAAAAAGAAGCTTTTCACTAACTTTTAAGACTTTGATTGGCAAGCAACTTGACAAAACCTGTTAAGAAAAAGCAGCAAAGATGGAAGCTGTAACTACTATCAAGATCTTAAGAGTACCAGCACTTTGGAGACAAATACTTTCTTCTGTCCATCCCAAATGAAATAAAGTATTATTATAAGTTCTTTATTCTAAATTAAAACTTTATTTAATAAAAGTTTTTTTGAAATATAAGATACAGCATTTCTTAGAAAAAATAACATGATATGATATTTTCTGAAAAACAATGTATACTTTTCAAATAATTCTTTATACATTTTTTGTCTTAAGTCTTTTCAGTATTACAGTAGTAGAATTTAAGTAAAAAGACACACAGAAGTATCTTACGATGTTCTTTGCATTCATGTAATTTTTGTTTTCTATTTCAACACTCCAAGTTCTTAAAGAAATTACAAAAAATAGTTGAGTATGACTTGTAACAACAAAAATGTACATTCATGGTACCATGTAAAATTAACTTTGAAAAAGTTAAACTAGATGCGTATCTTGAATCTACAAAATCAGCTAAGTATAATGTATACTTTGATCCTAAAACAAGCTAAAATATTATATCCTGTGTCATTTATACAATGCCAAGATGCTATGTGGAAACTGAGTAATATTTTGAATTTCCATAAAGAATAAAAAATGACCGTTTTGAGTTTTTTTCTAACTAAACTAATCGGCCAAATCTGCTATACAGTTTTGGCTATACAAAAACAAAATCTATGTCTTACCAACAAATGAGGAAGGCAAAAATGAAGCTTCTTTTTATACCGGTAATTGTAACTTTACATTTCAAAAATTTAAAAACAATACTACACAGGTTTCTTGGGAGTAGAGAAAACTATAATTTTAACAAAAATACATTTAGAAAGATAGTAAATGGAAAGTTTAAAAATGTTCACCTTCAATTTATTTCATAGGTCACTGTTATAACATCTAATAAGATAATTAAAAACATGCAAGCAGCTGGTACTACAGCTAAACAGATTAATGTAATAGTCTGTACTCATATGTGCTGGCAAGGGCTCGCCTCTTCTGACGAGAAGAAGGTCAGCTGCCCTTGGGAAGAGGAGGGGGCAGTAGATAAAGAATCTTCCTTCCACCATGCAGCCCTGTGCTACAGCTACACAGGTCAAAATCTTCGCAAAATGATCATCAAGAAATTATTTCTCTTCTTTCATACCTAGCAAGATTTTCTCAATCTTAATGGCTTAGTAAGAAAGAAAGCTCAGAACTCGACAAAAAAATTAATGCTGGTCTTTAAATAGTGTAAGACTTATTTCACAAAGCCAATATTGTCTCAATTCTTACAAATATTCCATTTTAAAACATTATCTTCAAATTAGATGAACAATGTACAGTCAAATTTTAATGTAAACTTTTAAAACGAGACCCGCTCTATTACTCAGGCATCATAATAATCACAGTTATACCTTAAGCATTAATGTAGCTGTATCCTATCTAACTGAATCAAAGAAGCAAAACTGCGAGCTGTAAAACCAAAGTAAAACCTTCTAGACTATTAAAAAAAAGTCTATGAACATTAGGCACATAAACCTATAATTAAAAGTCCACTGATTTTAAACTTCAAAATTTACTTGCTAAAGTTCCAGATACCTATCTCTAAATATAATAGTAAATATCTTCCCTTCAATTTTACTAGGTGTACAAATTTGCTATAAAGAGGAACATGGAATACTTCATCAGAGACAACTTCAAGCCTCAAGATAAGCTGTTCTCTAAGTATACATTCTTATTTTTGCTGAAGACTCTGTTTTCCCTTTGTCTTTTGGTATCTTTACATGAGAGCACTATTAAAATCTTGTACAATATCAAAAGGTTAATGATGATGATGTGATAATACTGAACAGAATACAAAATCAATTATTTATTTAGCATTCATGATATGACTTTATCTCATTAAACTCCTCCTATCAGCTATACTTTACTATCCTCACTTCAAAGGTGAGGAAAAGGAAGCTGACATGCCCCAGTTTCTCAAGTGTTTGAAACAAGAATATTGGCCAACATACTATGTTTAGAGCATGCATGTTCAATGGTGGACACTGTGTGAGAGCAGAATAATAATGCTTTTCTATTCAGATTCTCACAGGCGTGATTTTACACATTTCGATCTTTTAAAAAGTCATAGAAAGAAGGCAGGATAGAGATTATAGTACCTATTTAGGAGTACACCCATGCTTTGAGTTTGCTGGTAAGAAATCTAAATTCTGATTTGCTTAATTACAAAGAAAAGTTAGGATTTCTGAAGTAGTTTAAATATAATACAAGACTAAAAGTGTTATGCGAAAGCATATTTGAGGGCTCAAAAATGTACATTTTTCAGAAAACTTAACTGCTGGTTAGCCTAAAAGTGCTATAATAACCAAAAAAATAACTTTCATTTTAAAAAGTAAATTGTAAACAACTGTTTTCCATTTTAATCTAATTCTACGACAATTTCTAGGTTTTATCAGTCATCCTTAATATAAAAATATATCCAAAATCTGTGCCTCTATGATTTTTACATTGAATCCAAGTATCAAATTCCCAAATAATCTAATTACATCATAAGAGTTATTACATACTGGTTAGAAAATATCCACAAGACACCTTAAATATTATAATACTATTTAATAAATAGCAGCCCTGGCCTGCCAACTGTGAAAACCCTGCTTTTCAATACTACACTACCTGAGCTTTTTATGTTGCTTTTTAAATTACAATAATAAACTAATAACATTACAAAAGTCACAGGCATTAATTTAGAATATTTAGCTAACAACATTAGAACTTACTGTGCACAGATGTAGACTTTTTTTCAAAATACAGTTATCATTAATACTGAGCTATGTTAATCTTAGAACTATTCAAAGACAGAACAAACTGCAAGATAATGTTGTCTTTGAATTAAAATATTCTTCTGTACATTTTATGTCCACTATTTAGCTATACCATAAAGTCCAGGTCCATAATTAGCTATAGCAAAAATGAAACTATAAGATGTAATTTCTAACTGAATATATACATATATGAATACATTTTCTCTCCTTTCAAATATCTTTTCCCATTTTGTCTTGGCTTTTATTTTATTTATACTTAATAAAGATATTACTATTATAGATTTGGTATATGTCATCACATAAAAATTCCTCAGCTACATGCCAAATCATGAATATTTATTTAACATCTTCTATCTGTCTTTGGTGATCAGCTCTAACATGTTCAGATACAAGATTCTACCTATTTTTTTATATGTCAAATTTCAAGCTTTGTGTCACGCTGCAGGGAAAGATCTGGAGAACTGGAACACTGATAAGATAGGATGGCTGGGGTGAAAATAAGATCACAAATGGGCTTTACGGCTACAGTAATACCCTTCTGGACCACCATGGAAACACAGGCTGGCTGCAGGATGGGTGACCCTGGAACAGCTGGCTAAATATTCCCAGATAAACTGGTATAAAATAGATGTGTCAGGTATCTCGCCTAATCACTAATTTCTTCAATTTATAAACAGATTTTAAGAACTTCCTCATTTACTACACCATTATTGAATGCTTTTTGCATACAAGGTCCTTGTCTATAAGTTAAAAGCCTGCCTGGGATCTGAAAGGACAAATGAACAACTCTAAAAAGATAGGAGAGTATGTATACAAGTAAAAATATAAACTAGGTGTAAACTACATATTTATTAAAGAAATAGCTTAGTGATCAAATGAGGTTCCAAGCATATAACAGTTATTCTATACATTTGACAGTGTACACACTGCTAGAACTAACTAATTCTAAGGACAATGTACTCCAATTTAAGTATTTTCTTTAAGAATTTACATTACTTTCTATAATTTTAAGCATGCTAATGTTGAACCTGTATTTTCTCCCGGAAACAAGCAGTCTTATATCACTTTGGTTAATGAATGAATTTCCAAATATTACTAGAAACACATTAAATTTTCTTCTTCCTAGGTTTCTTTGTTATAAAGGACAAAACTTACAAAAACCTTTATTGTAGAAAAATCCCAAGTTGCAGAAAGAATATTAACAAAGATAACAAGATAAAGCATATATTCTCCTAACTATTGTATCCTTTTATAGAAATAATTATTGGTGATATATCTGTCCTGTTTGATAAAAAGCCCAAACAGAATGTTAACAGTTATCACTTAATTCAGCCATGAATTAAACTTTAAGCTCTTAGGTATTCCCCAGGAGTCACTCTGTTTTAGCAAGAAACTTAAACAAGAGCTTTTCTACTGTAAATAAATAATAGAAAAAAAAACAAAAATGGGTAATAACAGAACTTAATGTTATACAAACATTCATTTCAATTACCCTATTGTAGGATAACAACACATATCTGCAAAAAGTCCATATATTTAAGAAGTCTGGATATTACATTTTTAATTGTTAACTGTGTATATAATCATCTATCAGAAAATTTGTTATAAATGCCATATTCTGAAATACTGGTAATATATACAACTGTATGTCTTACATAGTATCTTTTGAAAATATTTACCTGTGTATTCATCACCTACCTATACGAATTAAAAGTTCCTTCAGAGTCTAAGGTTGAACTTGTTCTTCCATTTTTATTTGAATCTCCTGGAAACAAAAAAATCAAGAGCTGAACTACTGAGAGCTCTACAGAGTGTAAGAGTCAGAGAGCATGTATATTCCTATGTCCTTCTCCCAAATCATCTTTTATACTCAGAGCCATTAGGCAAAAAAAAAAAAAAAAAAAAAAAAAAAAAAAAAAAAAAAAAAAAAAAAAAAAAGAAAAAAGAAAAAAAAAATCAATTAGATACCAAAATACAAGGCAAAGCCATCACTCCTAAATTGGATAGTAATGACACCAAAGTAATTGCTAAGAAGAACAAATGAAGATCAGTGCAGATTTAAGTGCAACATTTCTTATGAATCACAAAAATACTAAAAATTATAAACCCTTTAATGATATTCTCATGTTTATAATCAAAAGCCAAATTTTCATTTTGGTCCATCCAGACCACTGACTGTCATAGCCACAAAAGTGAGGCAGACCTAGATTTTCCAGCTTCTTTTTCTCCACTATGGAGGAATTTTGTAGGCAGCAATGTAAACCACAAAGGATATTTTGACGGTAGTGATTAAGAACGCATTTTAATGAACAATAAAAATATCTTAATTTCCCCCCACCCCCAAAACTCTGTTTGAATTTCTAGAGGCTCAGCAATCTAAAACACAGAAAAAGTCAAAATCAAAAAGTAAACATGAAAATGTTAAAAATCGTCAAAAGATATTTGTCATCATGTAACATGTGTTTTTACTCAAGAAATTTGCACTCATTAAATTTATAACAAACTCATGCATATCAGTTTAAGTGTTATAAAAAATTTTGCTAAAATTTTTGTAAATGCATTGCAATTGTCCAATATAAAATGTATATCCAATATTTTATATTAAAAACACTTAAAACATATTTATAAAACCATAGTATATTACTAAGTAAACATTTGTTTTTAAAAATAAATTAAGAAAACTAGAACCTGATTATATTTTATACTTCTAAATGATGCAAAGTAAGCTTAAAATATCAGGTGATGCTCATTTCTATGAGTATTTAAAGATTAATGACATAATGATTTAACCAAATGTAATTCCCAGTTTGAATCCACTTTAAACAATCTATAATGCCACTGGAGATAATCAGAGCAGGCCTAGCTAAGTCAAACAGGAATCACGGAGCTTTCGCTGTAAACAGGTTAAGATTATTTTTGATCATTGAGTAGTTAAGATACCATCGTTTTACAATTACGCTACTCATTAAATGGTCACTGAAAATTGAAATACAATTTCAACAATGACAACCCTTTTTTTTTTTTTTTTACACATTTTATAGTTGATAGATTACTCATGAATTTGGATCTCTTCAAGGTTTTTGCAGCTTTGACAGTGTTTAGAGAATATAAGCTAGATTAAGCCCTGCTACAGAAGTTCTAATTTTATTCTTTTATACAAGATACCTCTAGGTGTTTTTATTTTAAATTTTAAAATGCTTTTTAAAAATAATTGTAGTGCTCAAAATGGAAATAATTTATAGAAGAAAATAATCCACAAAACTTGAATACTTAAGACCAATCGAGCTCCATATATGTTGTTAATTTTTTGAATAACCTGATAAGAAAACATGTGCTTTATTTTCCTTTTTAAAATTTAGTAACAGTATTTAAACTAACATTATTTAAGAAAAATTAGTCTCTACCTGGCTAAACAAAAATGTTCTGTAACACATTTTATTAACAGCTTGCAGACATTCCCTGTGAAGCATTCCATAATCAGCATAGAATAAGTAGTATAGTATACACTGAAAATGAGAGTCTTCCTTATCTTTAAAGATAAAGATTATGGTTAAATGTACAAAATTTTGCAAAGAGAATACTTATTCCTTTAAGTTGATGTTTATCAGACCAAATATAGGATCTTTCAAATATGAGATTTTTGGTTTTGTTAATAACCAAGTTTTAATCATTGTTTTCAGTTTCTAACTCTTATCAAAAGAAAACATCACATGAAATGTAACATTCAAAGTGCAAAAGATAGTAATAAAGAAAAATATCAGTTTTATTTTTCTGAAACATAATAAATAAGCATTATAATATTAGAGAGAAAAATATCAGAGTTTGCCATATAGGGAAAGGCAACCAAGTTCTGAAATGGGAAAAATGCTTTGTTCCTTCAATCCTCCAGTTGAAATTAATTATAACAAATGTTTATGAAAACATCTGTTCCTTACAATTATAAATTCTTAATTTTAGTATGGATGTTTCCTGACTCTTATTTTGGAAGGAAACAGTCTCTTGAAAGGTTTACAAAAGAACAGATAGAATCTGTAATTCTGGGAAACTGTACATACAATGTGCTACATCCTGTAGAGATTTTCGTTGTGTGAAACATTTGGAACGGCTTAAAACTAGTAACTAGGGAAAACCAAAGACAAATAGTAAGCCTCATCTTTCATTTAAACCGTCATGTGAGAAAAAGTACTGTAACATAAAAATATCAACTATGAGCTATAAATAGGTTAATTTGATAGGGAATCTAATTTGGAAATTAAATATAATAGTATCAGTTATATAGGGTCTTCAAGTGTGATGACTATACAATAGTGGGAACATATGCGTGGCATTCCCCATGAGTAACAACAGAGGGTGCAAGAGAGTTTAATATGATGTTTAAAGTTGCGATTCTGATTCTGGAACTAAGATGTCAGGTAGCCATAACTGTAACAAGAATGCACAGGCTGTTCTCCGATCAAACACAAAGACATAAATATGTTACTAAGGTAATCTTATGCAAAGACTTCTAAATGATCAGATGGCACAAATACCTAAACAGATTTTACAATAATAGATTTTCTTTCACTTGCTTCAAAAGGAGTTTAAGAATACCTTTTTCAAATACAATTAGAACTCCAGAGGTATTTCAATACACTTAATGTAAACTGATCAATGAAATAATGTGGATACATTTAATTTGTGCATTTAAAGATATGCATAAATTATACATGATATATAGCATATGTTAAATATACTACTATGTATGTATAATATGGTAGAATATATTCTTTATCTAAAGGGAAAACAAAACATTGCTTGCAACCATAAAGCTTGAAATTCATGTAATATTTCTCATTAATTATAAGCAACTGCAAAATGAGTTCACATTCACAATTAAAACAGGCTATTTGAAAAAATACACTGCTTGCATTGGTTTAAGTGAAGATATAAGAAACTACCACTTTACAGTAATAATCCCTAATAAAGATGTATCTAACTTATCAAACCTATAAAACATATAATCATGATTACATTTTTAAAAGAAAACGAGCAGAATGTGGACTTTCAGGCTTATGTACAGTCATATTTAGCTAAAGGCATTTGTCATTTCTATCTGTGTACTGTTCAAATCAGCGGCATGAAGGTTTACAATAGATTTCTGTACTGCTTTTTATGCAAAAAACATCTGTCTACTTCATGAAGGGAAAACTAGAGATATTAACCTTTGTTAAATAAAATTAGCCAGAATAAACATGACAAATAAGCACACCTACTGAAATTTGGCTTTAGTTTACATCTCAAAACACTGTGAGTATAACAGATCATACCAGGATATAAATTTTGAAAAGCATTACATAATATAAGATTTTACCGATTTATGAATTGCTAGAGAACGGTCATCTACTGTGTATGATATTTAGCAGTGTGGGGGGCATGAGTTGGTTTATACTAAGGGGAGAAGAAAAGCAAAGAGTTTAATAAGGATCCAGAAGCTTCTGTGTCTTTTAAATAAATAAAATATGCTACTGAAGTACTGTTAGGTTTAATATCTCTTACAAGGCACATGATTTCAAAAAATATGTTAATAAAGTATACTAAATACTGGCATACAAAAAGGCAAAGATAGCATTACAAACAAAGAAGCATTATCTCATGAATCAGCGTGATTATCAGTTTATGTAAACTATTTATGTTAAAAATCCAGGACCATGCATAAGATCTAAGAACCCATGATAAAGTCAATACAGAAATTAACAAATTAGATGATTTTTCTCTTTATTAGTTATGGTATGTGTATTTTAGTGATTTTGTGGCCATATTTAGTTTTCTAATACTTTCAAATTATTTTACACAATAAAAACTCAGAAGCAAAATAAAAACACATAGGAACTATTTTAAATAAAACACAATTTCAAGTTGAATATTTTATGAATATATTTTATTCTTGCTATTAATATAATCATTAAAACAACAAAAGTAGATAGACCAGCAAACTAGCAGAAGAAGAAACTCCTAAAATAATTTTATTCTCTCACAGAAACAATTAAAAACAGAAAATGTAAGAGATAAGTTTTCAAAATTCTGGAAACCACTATAACCACTATACAAACAGCCCTAACGTGGCAAAATGTAAGACTGCTCTAGCACAGGGCTCATTTTGTGAAGAAAGGGTTTCCGTTCTCATTCATTCATTCATTTTTACAGTTGTTGGCATTCAAAGATACCTCTGTAGAAACCCTCAACAAGACAATTAAGAAATAAAGTCTTCAGTGACTACGTATTAAAAGAAGTAGATACTTGCAAAAAGTTGGGGTAAATATACAAATGAACTCCCACATTCTTCACAATATAAAAAATAGCATAGAAGGAAAATACAATCTCCAGAGTTACCAAATTATAATACCCAAGTACCAACTTCTCAACCACCACCACAACAAACACACACACACACAACCACATAGTATACAAAGAAAGAAAATGCATGGCTAAAACGAAGTATAAAACAGGCTGACAAAAAAAATCTCTGTTGAAGCCTAAAAATTCAATTTATTATAAAATGATTACAAAATAACTATATAAAGATGCACAAATAGCAAAAAGTAAGTAAGCAAAGGCAATTTGAACAAAAATGAGTATATCAATAAAGAAAAAGAAATTGTAAAGATAAAAATTCTGGAGCTGAAAATAAGTGAAAAGAAAAATTTATAAGAAGAGTTCAAAATAGCTCCCAGACAACACACTATTAGCTACTGAACTTTCAAGTCCAAGGAGCAGAGCAAAAGGCCTGAAGAGCAGTAAAAAGGTTCACAGATATGCAACAGTGAACATGCCAGCCTACAGAAGGCAGGAGGGAGAGACACACGAGTTCAATCGTATTCGAATAAATGACTGTCAGAACCACTCCACATCTGCACAAAACCAACCAAGAGCTAGCTGTACATTCTCTTGGAACTCAATGAACTCTAAGTGGAATTAGTGCAAGAAGACCTATATAAAAATACAAGCAAAGCTCTTAAAGTTCAAGAATCTTAAAAAGAGCAAGAGTAGGGATTGCTCAGGACAAAGTTTCCTCAACATTAACAGGTGGTTAGGGTGGGTAGAGAGGGAGGGGTGGGTAGGGGGAGGGACAAAAGGAAAGTGGGAAATTCCTTGTCACCCTGACAAGATACGTATGTGCACAAAATGCTCCACTTCATTGTAAACCTTAAATTTTGCACTTATACATATCAATAAAATGGGGAAAAAATAAAAATAAAAAAAATAAGAACAGAATTTTCCTCAAAGAAAAATAGATAAAATACACAGAGCCTCGGGGGCATGTGGTATAACAGGCTGCTTAGTAGACCTTTCAAAGTCAACCTATCTCAAAACCTTTATCAGAATCACAATATATAAGCTAATGTAACCTTATTATCTATCAATTAGATGCAAATACAGTTTGTAAAGTAAATGTAAAAATTATTTACCTAAGAGAATGGTGTTATGTGTGAAAATGAATTTACCCACTATAATATTAATTTACATTTCATTTCTTGAATAAATTTTTCTAAATGTAAAATGATATATATATGAGAAACAGACAAACTAAGTAGTAAAAAATGAAAAGAAAAAAGAAAAAAACCTAGTCAAAATGTAATGTGTACTGAGTTCTTTTCTTTGTCATTCTGTATTAAGCTAACACCACGTACCACAGAGAAAATTTTGCATTTTGCCTACAGTATTAGGCACAGGAGCATATCTGTGTTATTTTTAAAACTGTCTATAACAAATATTAATTGATTAATGTTTAATTATTAATCATTCCTCTATCAGTGGACAATTCCTTTACTTACAATATTTAGCTGTTCTAAAAAAAAACCCACTGTGATTATCCTTATGCATAAATTATTCCGTGGCTACTTAAGATAGAGAAGAAATGGCTAATGAAAAAAGTATCGATACAAATCATGAAGCTAATAAAAACTGTCAAAATCAGATGAAATTTGTAGAAATACTAAGGCAGATTAATTTAAGAAAAAGCCAGAAATAATTCTATAATTGCTAGCATTGACAGAGTTCCTCAAAAAAACTTTCAATGTTATATAGAACTTTGTATAACTGATCTCTAAAGAGAAAAAAAATGATTATATTCTATTTATAAGCAAACACATGTTTACTGTTACTCACACTGGAACATCCTGCTTATGCTTGAATGTGAACACCAATATTTTGTCCACCTTGATTTAGGTGCCTCAGAACAGTGGTTGCTGCTCCAAGACCACTTCCTTTCCACCTCACACCCAAGGCAAGTCAGCTGCAGCTGAAATAATGGTATTTCACAGCCTTTCCTCCAGCCTATCATGAGTAGCCCAGGAAGCAGTAAGCGACAGCGGTACATTCTGTCTTAAGTAAGAGAAAACAACAAAAACAAAAACCCGGTATCTTCTTGTTCTCCATGCACTAGAATACCTATCACTAACAGTTAGATAGGCTGATGACCTCCTTTTGTAAGTCTTTTGGGCTAAGAAAGACTTATATATTTTAAGGCCTTGTCTAAAATAGTAAGAAATAAGACGATGAGGAGTGTTGGTGAAGGATCCATTTTTTAAATTCACAATTTCTCACAGACAAGAATTTTTGTAAAAGACAGTAAAAATATTCATATAAAGCAACAAAATAATTTCAAAGCACCAGTCCCAACATTTTAATACTAGAATCAAAAGCAAAATCACTCTGTCCAAATTTACTTCAATTTCTGTACTGGCAGAACTGAAGACCAGTTACAAAGTTACCATTCAGGGACCAGACTGTGCAGCACAACAGGGAATGGCACAGGAACAACAGAAAAGAGTCTGGGTGCTGACTTAACCACTGCAGACTCATCTCTCAGGAGTACTCCGTAAGACTAACATACTCCCTCCCTGCTTTCTGCTCTAAGCCACTGCTTGAAATAACACAGCATTCACTTTAAGGGGGCGATATTCCCTCTCTGAGACACAACGTGTTGGGAAGGCCTCTTAGTTCCCTGGAAGATGTTTGACCATTTCTCTGAGGCAACTTTCTCTTTATAAGATCATTTTCTGTAATACTTTTTCCTCCCTAAAACTCATACTTTGTGTTAAGTAACATATGATTCCAAATATGCTTCTAAATTTGGCTGAAGTTTCTGCATTT
Source organism: Ctenodactylus gundi (assembly GCA_004027205.1). Taxonomy (NCBI): domain Eukaryota; kingdom Metazoa; phylum Chordata; class Mammalia; order Rodentia; family Ctenodactylidae; genus Ctenodactylus; species Ctenodactylus gundi. The sequence goes on from PVKB01000661.1 coordinate 550,686, forward strand.
GTGACAAGAAACAAACCCCATGTATGTAAAGAATTAGAGTGGTTTAAATGTGGTAGTGATAAAGATTCCAAAAACAGAAAAGAACTTCAGGTATTTATGAGATAAAATCTGTCATATTTGGTGGCTAACTGGGTATGAGACAAAGGATGCGTAGATATGTAATGTCAATAATTTTAAGCTTCTGGCTTACACAATTAAATATATATCACTGTATTCACTGAGGTAAGCAGAGAGGTATAAGTTTGAATGGAAAGATTATGAATTTATTTTTGAACAAAATAAGTTGAGAACTTTGGAAAATTTAAGAAGAAATATAATCTAAGAAAGTAGATACATGAATCTGGAATTAGGAGGTGAAGAGTGAACCAAAGACACTTAGAACTTAACAGCGGATCTGTAACTGAAGTATAGGATAAGAGGAGGAACAGGAAAAATCCTAAGGTTCTCCAAATTCTAAGTACCATAAAATATTAGTGTAAGTATTAGGAAATATCAAGAGAAAAATGCTTTCAATGAAGTTAGAAAAGGGAAACTAAGAGGGTGAGTAAAGAATGTGCAGTAGTACTGCCAAATCAAGATACAGTCTTACAGCGGATTTAATTATAAGACCACTAGAAGAGAGAGAGAGTCAGTAACTGAACAGATAGGTAACTGTGAGCCAACAAACTCCTCTAAGATTTCAGCACTCAGAGGGTTCAACACCCCTGGTGGGACACCCCTGTAATTCTAGCACTCTGGGAGGCTGAGAGAGAAAGTTTGAAGTTTGTGCCACTTAGCACCTTAGGGAGGCCCTATTTCAAATAAATAAGAAAAATAGGCTGGGGATGTAGCTCAGAGTGAACACTCTGGTTTCCATTCCTGGAACCCCGCAAAGAAAAGGAGAAGAAAGAGGTTGTGAACTAGCAGTTTATACATTTTTTTGATGTATATTTTATTGTTCAGAGGTAGAAATATTCTTTCCACTCCTCTTCACATACGATCAAAAACTATACACATCATTAAAATTATTTAAATTTAATTCCAAATATTTTTTATCATTTTAATGTTTGTGACATATTAATTTGCATACTAATTACATGCAACTCAGGGAACTAGGATGTATACATATATCTTTATTTTTTAACCTATTTGTTTTCCTTTCCTTCTCCCATCCTTGCCGTCCACGCTATCCTCAGATGCCCTGTCAAACTCCAAGAAGTCTACCTCCTTATTTTTTACTTTCTTTCACTTTGCTCTTTTAGCAATTTATATTTTGGGTTTTTTATATAAGTGAGACCACTTGGTATTTACTCTTTTGCATCTGGTTTACGTTATGGTCTCAAAGTGTTTTCATTTTCTTCAATGTTTTAAATATATCTTTCATTATGCCAGTATAATACCAATACATGTCATATACATATCTTATTTTCTTTATCCATTCATCCATTAAAGGCTATTTTAAAAATTTACCCATTATGAGTTTTGCTGCTGTAAACATGGGTATGTGTGTTTGCCTGTAATATGGTACCTTTATCTCTTTCAGATACATTCCCATAAAAGCATAGTTGCATGTCTATTTTTAGTTTGCTAAGAAATCTTCACAATAATTTCCTTGGTGGCTATATTAGTTTAGTCCCACCAACACAGAAGTGTTCCTTTTTTCCTCACAACCCTGCCAATGGTTATATTTTTGTAGAGCCAAATATTAATGGTTTTCGAAGCTTGCCACCAAAATTTCCCAATTATAGTCACTCATTCATCAACTATCTGTTTAAGCCAAGCACGCTGCACACAATGGGCCAGAAACTGGAACCTTCATTCTAACAAACTTATAAAGTTCCTAATTTCTAGCCATACCAACATCCATCATCTTATCAAGACCAGCTGATCCAATTTTCAACCATTTCCTATACTGAGCTCAGGAAAAATGCCTTATGATTACATTTATTTCAGTTATATGTAAATAAATACTGTAGTTTAACAAGTTAAGATATTAAAAGAAATTTTTAATATGAAAACTTTATTTCAAGAATTCTTATTGAAAATATTTTAAGCATCAAAAATCCCAGACAGCAAATATAATCAATATTTCAATGTCCCATAGTTACAGATGTTTCCAGAGAGCTTTAAAGCCTGCGGTAATGAGGGAGGAAAACGATTTGTTAGTAACAGATGAATTAAAGATATAATGCCTTAGGGGGAAAATGGATTTTTCTTGCAATTTTGACCTTATTAATGTTATAAAGACTAAAATAGGATGAAAATAAAAATTAAGCAGGATAAAAATAAAAATAAAGCAGGGTATGTTCATGTAAAGTTGAAAAATAATGACAGTTATTAATGAAGTATTTTATTCTTGATACTTCTAATTTGTATCCACCTTACCCATGATCTCCAAATCTCTTGTACCTTGTTTTTAGTTAACCAAAGTGTTTTCTTGCAAACTTTATCCAATATTTAGAGAAAATTTCAATGAATAAATTATAAAATAGCTTGACCACAGAAACTCAATACAACGTATCATGAATAGTAAGAATTTGCAGACATAAAACAAAAACAAAATACACGAAGCACAATTTAGTCTTTCTGATAATTCTGAAGGCACTGTAGAATTATGCTGTGCTCATTTCTTCAAGTTCCGTATTTCTGTACTGAACCATAACTCTGGTTAGTGATTTCTGAACTAAAAGATATTTCACACATAGTTCAGAGAGCATTAAATGACTACAATTATATGGGAATTCTGATATGTATATTTGTGCTTCAATGGGGCAGGATTTGTAATATGCAAAGAAAACTTTAAAAAGTAAAGTCAAAAATGAGTAATATTTAGCTCACTTAGTAACAGCTATTTATTTTAAATTACCCTTCATTTTTATTGTCCACTTTATATGTGACCATAATTAAAGAACATATAACTTCAATATAACACTTAATCAAAACCTGAGTACAACAGAATAAGCATGTATGCTCAAGAAGAAAGATGTAACCATACTGAAACATTCTAATTTTTTTAAATTTTAGTTGGAGAGAAACATTTTACTAGAAATTGAACTCAATATTAAATAACTACTAGAACACAGTTAAGTAAGAGGACTCATTCTACAAATATGTGAAGAGTTCCACAATTCTGGAAGCATCAAAATAAACACACACTCCAATGGTCACTTCTAGAATTAAATACCAAATACATAAGACAGACAGACATTTAATATACAGAATGAAAAAAAAGGAATCTAAATGTAATGTAGAAGTTTTTCTGAGATAAGATCTTGTTCTGTAGTTCAGGCCGGTCCTGAACTCATCATGTAGCCCAGGTTAGTTTTAAACACATAATAATTCTCCTGCTTCATCCTCCCAAGCACTGGGCATGCTAATTTAGCTATGCCAGGCTAATTTAGAAATATTTTTGACAGATGGCCAGTAAAATCTGAGAAAAGGAATCATGTAAAACACATTTCATCAAGGATGAAGAAACAGCAATGAACAGAGACCAAGGAAATACCAAAATCACTGAGAGAGGCACAGGAAGAAACAAGTTTCCAAAAGGTAATTTACAGAGTCAAATAGATCATAACGGACTTCCCATTTCAGTAAATTAGAACTGAACATGTGTTTACTTTCTACTCTGCAAACATTAAGAAACAGAAAATATAGTATTCGAAGCCCTAACCAAAGCAGTCAGAAAACAGAAATAAAGGGAAAAGAAGTTAAAGTATCTTAATTGCAGATAACATGATTCTCTTTATAGAAGATCCTAAAAACTCCAAGAGACTCTCAGAACCAATCTGAAAAGTAAGCAAAAGTTGCAGGATACAAAATTAATGCAAAGAAACTGACAGAATTCCTCTATACTCACAGTGAACATACTGAGATTGAGAAAAATAATCCTATTCTCAATAGCTCCTCGAAAAATTAAATATCTTGGAATATGCATAACCAATAAAACAAAGAACCTCTACAATGAAAGTTAAATTATGCTGAGAAAAGAAACTGATAAGAACTTTAGAAAATGGATAGATGTCCCCTGTTCCTAGATAGGCAGAACTAATATTGTCAAAATGTCCATACTGCAAAAACTGAAACTTACATTCAGTGCAATTCCTATCAAATTATCAACATTTTTCACTCAACTGAAAAAAAAATCCTAAAATTTGCATGAAACCAAAAGAGACCCAAAATATCCAAAGCAATCCCGAATAACAAGACAAAAGCAGCTGGCATTACAATTCTTGACATCAAATTATATTACAAAGCAACAGTGATTTAAAAAAAAAAAAACCATGGCACGGGCACAAAAAGAGACAAGTTGACCTATGGAACAGAACTGAGGATGCACAGACAAACTCAAGTACCCTCAGCTATCTGATCTTCAACAGTGGGTCTAAAAACATTCTGGAGAAAGAATAGCCTCATCAAATGGTGTTGGGAGAACTGGTTATCCACACACAGAAGTATTATTCTAGGCCCACATCTACTGTCGACTAAAATTAAAGTAAATTGTATCAAAGACCTAGATATTAAAATAGAAACACTGAACCACCTGTAATACCAAGTAGGTAAAACTGTTAAAGATATGGGCATGGACAGAGACTTTCTCAATAGGACACCTACTGCAAAAGAAGCAACCCCAGAATTAACAAAGGAGACTACATCAAATTAAAAAGCTGCTACACAGTGAAGGAAACAACAGAATGCACAGAGAATTGACAGGTTGAGATAAAAATTTTACCACCTTCACTTTTATTAGGGGGCTAATAGCTAGAATATATGAAGAACTGAAGAAAAACAAACCTCCCAAAATCAAAGACCCAATTAAAAAGGTGGGTAAATGAAATGAATACACAAGTCTCAGAAGAAGTGTAAGTGGACAGCAAATATATGAAAAAATGTTCAATATCCTTACCCATTAGAGAAAGATAAACTGCATCAACACTGAGGTAACATATTACCCCAGTGAGAATGGCTTCTATCAGGAACTCAAAAAACAACGCATGTTGGTGAGGTTGCAGGAAACGGAATCCTTTCACACTGCTGAAGGGATTGTAAACTGGTACAACTACTATGGAGAGTAGTATGGCGATTCCTCAAAAAGCAAGAGATACGCCATCTGATGCAGCAGTATCTCTTCTGGGTATCTTTCCAAAAGAGTTAAAATAACAGACACACATATAGCCACATTTGTAACAGCATAACCAGTAAAGTTACACTGGAGACCAATGGATACAGGAAACGTGGTATATACACATAACAGAGTACTACTCTGCCATACAGATTACTTTGATCATTTGTAGGTAAATGGACACTATTTGAGACAATGATGCTTGGTGAAATGAATCAGAACAGGATAAACATTACATGTGTTCACGATGTTCCCCACAGTGGCCAGTCCAATTGTTATCCTTTTTTTAAATCTAGGAGCTTAACTAAATTATGACAAAAAGATGTATGCCCATTGAGATGACCAAGTTCTTTATCTCTGGATAGAAAAATGTACCAACTAAGATTTATCACCAAAACTCTGCTTCCCAACATGCACTGTTTTGGATAGAGCTTGAATGGTTCTACCTGTCTACTTGGTTTGAACCCTTTCATTGTGGTTCCAGTGTTGTTTTATATGTTGGGACCAAACAGTTTTCAATAAACTTTCCAAGCAAACTTTAAAAAACCATACTTTTTCTAATATGAGAAACCCACAGTATAAATAAATAAAGTCATATGAACAACACATTGTGAATCAGGAAGGGATATAAGATGGTGAAGAGGTGTAGGGGAAGGGAATGTGAAGTTGATTTGATATCTCCATGCACAAAATTTTCAAGTTCAGGGTAACCACTGTCTATCATATATACACTAATAAAAATGGGGGGAAAGAAAGAACATGCATGTTCAGTGAAATTAAAGGGCAGCTATATTCCAACTTCAGAATATACATATAAAACAAAGAACGGACTGGTCAATGTAGGAAAGAAACCCAGAGCTAGTGACTACAGTTCCTTGCCTAAGCGTAAGCAGATAACAAAGTTCTCTTAAACAGGGGCTTACCCTTTACAAATGAAATTCACATGTGCTGACTTAGTGGCAAGAATACAATTAATTTCACGTGGTTCTGACAAAGGTAGGGAAGAAACAGATGAACAAGGAAATCTAATTAAACATTACTGTTACATAAGCAGACTGTTTCCATAGCAGGTAGAACACTGAGTGCTAAAGGTAAGCAAGGAAATCAATCTTGGACTTGGAAGAAAGAGAAAATAAACTTTCAACTCAAAACCTTGTATGGTAAGGTGTTCTGTGTAAAATTCAGAAGATGTCTACTAGAAACACTAAGGTATTTTTTCTGTATAATCTTTAATACTACCCTATTAATAGTGAGTCTATGAGGAAATATCCTCATGTAACAGAAACAATAAAATTATAAGAATCAATATCTAATCTGTTCAAAGATACTGTAAGAAATACAAAAATTGAAAGGAAACATCAATCCTGACAGATTATACTAAAAAGTGGCCTAACATGTTAAAACACAAACAAAAAGTTCCTACAAACACCCACTTAAATAAATGAAGTGATCTAAGAGGGGGAAATAATCAGGATTCTCCATAAAGCATTCAAAGCTGGCAACCAATTGATAATTACCTGAAATTCTCAGGGAGTTGCCTACATTAACCCTTTGTGGGGGGAAGGGTGGAACGTGGTTCAAGAACGTGACCGTTAACAATCAATCAAACATTAAGTACTAAATAAAAAATATTTTTTATATACCCAACATTAGGGACTCTTCCACTAAATCTTAGGCTCTATGAGAACAGGACTTTGTTTTGTACTTATTTGATCACACCAATAACAGTGTTTTCTCCTGTAGCCTCTATAAATGAATTTTCCTTTATTTCACATTTTCTTGAGGATCAAGTATATGTAAAAGTTGCAGATTTTTATTTGATAATTTGATATACTACCATCTCCTTAAATTATCTTAATATTGGTTGAAACTTCACAGTTGGTACTCTTATACCTCCCAGGGATGCAACCCCATCATCTATAAATAAAGTTTTCATTTCTTTTCAATTCTAATAAGAGCATTTTCTCTCATCTAATACTACAGTAAACTTAATGAAAAAAGGACAAAAGCTACAAAAAACACTCAGGAGGCTTCAGTTATGAAAGACAAAAACATAGAATCAAGCACATTGCATGTTTTTGTACAGTAATAAAAATCCTTTTCTTTAAAAAGATGGCAAATAGTCAAATGTCAATGCATACATTTAGCACAATCCTAGAAATTCTCCTCCAAATATAGACAATTAAGTCTAAAATTCATACAGCAAAATGAATAATCAATTAAGAATTGCCAGGATAGCTGAAAAAAGTGTATGAAAACAAAGAAGGAATGAAGTATTACGAGACTTACTTCTCATTATATCTTTTGGATTATTTCACTTTTTTCACTAAGTATGCCTATAATATTGCACTGGTTACGGTTCTAAGAGAAGTAGAGTTAGAATTTAGAGAGATAAATCTGGAAAGCTTACAAGTTTGAAGAGATAGTCCAAACGGGCCACGTGCATGTGGGACAGCTGAAGACAACAGTCTGAGGCTGCAGGACAGCTTGTGCAGGCCTATCGTGAATGGTTCTCTAAAAAAAAGCAAGGCAAAGCTCGGAGACTGATGCATGCTGCTATGAAGATCTGCAAAGCAAAGACCTCAGCAAGCCAAGAGCAAGCCAAGAGCAAGCCACGAGCAAGCCACGAGCAAGCCAGGAGCAAGCCAGGAGCAAGCCGAAGTCTCTCCATCTCAAGGCGTGGCCAGAGGTTTTGCAGGAAGAGGCTGCAACAACCTTCTTCTTCTCTCCTTTATTCAATTGAAACTGTTGATTGGTGCTCCTCCCCCCACTTCGTGCCCTTGAAATAAACAACACACACCTGAAAGCTATTCCCTGGATATTCCCCAGTTGTAACAAGTTGACACAATTTCTCCAAAGGACACATGTATTTTCAAAAAAATTTAAGGAATGAAAAGTGAAAACAAGCACGAAGAAAATACTGTAGCACTTCTTAACTAAAAACCTCCAGTTCTAAGCCATGGGACTGTGAGGTTACACAATGGTTATACAATTTTGAAGCAGCTCAAAATACAAAGAATGAAAGGAGTTAAAAGGAATCTAAATGTGAAAAAAATATTTAAAAAAATACTACACATCCATCACTTTGGAATAAGGAAGGAATAAGGAAAAAGGCAGGAATAAGGACATGAAACTATGGCTATGAGGAAAAATGAGTCCACAGGATAGACGGACAATGATCCTGAAAGTCATACATGAATTGGGGATGAAAGGCACCCTGAAATTAGAACAGGGTACTGTCCATGTATAGTTTGGAAAAAAAGGAGTACAGCAACACAGGAATAACACAGTAACTCTACGCACTGTGGTTCGGATCTCACTAAGTTAGAAATCAGACTATAAGACAATAAGCACTTAATTATCTCAGTTTTCAAAGAACAATCTTTTTATTTCAACCAGTAAAAGGGATAAACATTAAAACTGAATTTTTCAGTATATCTCAATTTGCTGGAATTGAGTACAGGCAATTCTAATCATCCAACACAAGAAATTAAAATGTACATGTCAATTAACGAACATGTTGTGGAAGAGTTAAAAGTTCCTTAAAAACTAGAAACAGGATAGGTTATAAGACAGCTTTCAGCTTCATGATATCTTTACGGAAGGAACTACATGGAAAGTCGAGGTTTCAGAAGTTAAATTGATAAGAATTATCAAAGGACGAAAGGATTTATAGAATATAATATTAAGAGCTTTAAAACACTTGGCAGTTCAAACCTGATGAATCATACTTCCACATCTTTGAAGGAAAATACTGACGTTATACAGCTTTCTGAAATAACAACCTCTGCATCCCTTATACAGAATGCTGAAAAGTTGGTCAATATTTATTCTAATTCTACTCAATTCCCCTTCATGTATATTCAGTTCTTGCTAAATGTTAGTATCAATTACAAGACAACCAAGTTCTTGATTTAGTTTCTCAGCTATTTTACTTCTTAAAACGATCATTTCTACTATATTATCTACTTTACTTGTGGGGGTCTTACCACTACACAAGGGCCCGAGGAGAGGAAAGGTGAGCGTGCAGCTGGGCCCTCTCGTCCCAAGAGTACCAGACCCAGCTGGGAGTCTGTGGAAGCAGGAACTCACTTTATTCAGGAAGTACAGCAGCTTATATAGGGTAGAGGGAGAACGTGTTAAGGAGGGGAGAGCAGGCAATTGGACGTGCTGTCTACGTAAGCGGGTATTAAGCCAATCAGTGAGACGTTCATGCAGGCAGGCGCTGGGCACTCACAGCAATAGCACTGTGATCATGCGCGGTCCACTAGGGCAGAAATGGCTTGGCCTAATCACCTTCCTTGGAAAACACCCAAGGTGGCTGCCCCCGGGATTTCCGGTGGGTGCCATCTTAGACATCACCCCACATTTACTAAACTAACACACGAATCTTCTCGGAGTTTAACTATGTGCTTTCATTTTTCCTTTCTACAGTTCTAAAAAAATAACAAGTAATTGGACTCCTACCTTCTACAACTTCATTCTCATTACATCCATTGTCTCATTTAATGCTATCCTTGCAATTTGCCTTTCCTCATATCCTTTTAAATATTGTATCAGTCTGTCCTTTGCTTCTGAAAAATATTTCTACAACTATGTTTAATTTTCCTATTTCTGAACTTTACGTTTTCATACATTTCAACCACCTATTTTCTCAATCCAATCTTTTAACCTTTTTCATGCTGCATTTGAAAAGAACCTGCCTGTTCTCTTCAAAATTAAAAAGCGACTGGGTCTGGTGATGCAAACCTGTCATCTCAGCACTCTGGAGGGTATGGCAGGGCATTGCTGGGAATGTGAGTCCTGCCTGATTTAAAGGGCTAGACCCTAGCTCAAAAAAAAAAAAAAAAAAAAAAAAAAAAAGGAAAAAAAAGTATATGAGAAAGAGAAATGAGGAGGAAGAGGAGAAGGAAGGAATGATAAAAGTACATTTTAGTAAAATTTGTTTTCCAGATTTTAGTAACTTCAAAAATATTTCCCTTCCTTCTCCTATGGAGAATGTTTCACTTAGTTTAAACCACTGTCTCTTTTGTATTTTAATAGCTTATTCATTTTTCAAAAAGAAGTCAACTCTGCTTTTTCCTAATGAATTGGTGGTGGGGGGATGGCGTTGTTGAAATGATTTTCTGGCTTCCTTCATTACCCATACATATCTCTATTAAAAATTTTCAGATCTTAAGAACCTTGGCCAAATTTCTAACATTAATTGTCATTTCCTCATTATGGACCTAACAGAAGAAGAAAGTTCACCTAGGCTTTACTACTTACCTCTCTGTAATGGATAATAAAAAATACTGGATAAAATGAACCAAATCTTCCCTTTTAAAACAGCAATAAAAATACAATGTCAGACAGTACAGCTCCACCCCATGGTTGCAAACTCCATGCTGGCATTAATTTTCTTAAATCAGAATGGAGTGTATTATGATATATCTTTTTTTACCTTGGTTACATTACATTACCAGGAATTTTACTCCTAAACAAGTAACTAATGAATGAAAAGTTGGGGTACAGACTCAGCACGGTAATGACACAGTCCTCCAGGATAGCAACCCCCTCACAGCAGGAAATGGATTTCCTATCTCAAAAACTTGGTATTCAAAGGTATAAAAAAACAATGGAATTAAAGGAGGGGCCAGGGATCCCCTCCCACTGGATAGTCTGCCCAACTGAAATTCTTTCTCTAAGTGAAAGTCTTCCTGGTGTTCAGCAAATCACTAATAATTATTCTGCATTCTACTAAAGCTTAATCCTGCACTTCTATTTCTGTAAGTATTCTGACAGCAGCATGAGAATGCATGGACTATCCAAAGATGGCTCACACTTTAACATGCTGTTCCCTGTTTCTCTACTTTTATTTTATCTATTTTTTTGAGACATAGTTTCACTCTATAATCCAGTCCTCAAATCCAACTCAGGGCAATCCTCTGCCCTCAGCCTCGCAATTTGCTGAAATTACAGTGTATGCCACCACAACCAGCTAATTTTAATGTGGTGCTAGAGAATCAAACCCAGGGCCTTGCACAGGATAGGCAAGCACTGTGACCCCTGAGCTATGCTTCCAGCCCTATGTGCCTACTTCCGTATTTTACTGCATCAATCTTGGCTATTATCTAAAAGAACAAGTTTCTATCTGGTTTCTCTGATCATCAGCTATGTTCACCAAATCAATAATTAAGCCCGGGAGATGGATTGAAATGTGAGTGACACAAATTCAGCATATAAAACACACCTATTTATTCATCCTTTTTCTTGGTCATAACATTTTAATAGCAAGGAAAATGCAAAACCAATAATTCACATAAGTTATATTGATAAGTATTTTTAAATTAAAATAAATGCCAAAAATCATGATCAACAAAAAGGTCAAAATTTTAAATAAAGGCAGAATCAGTAAGATTAACCCTATCAATAGCCACAGAAGTTCAAGGTTAAAGAACAACCCATAACATTGACCCTTTGATTAATCTCATCCTACTCTCAGCCCTCAAAGAAAAATCTCAGCCACTCTCCTTCCCAGACAATCATCTCTGTTCTATTCATTGCAGAAAGAAGAACATGAAGCTTTCTAATTAAGTTCCACAAATTTTTTAGTCATATCTTTGTAGATGTTGGTGATTTCAAGATTAACAGTATTCACACAACATTTCTCAAATTCCCTGTTAGTACTAGTCTTCCTTTCTCTCAAACTGAAATCAGAGTCATCAGACAAGAGCTGCGAGCTTTCTTACATGAATGCTCCAAGTTGCCAGGCTGCCACACATTTACTGTAATTGAAAACTTCTCTAAACATTCATCTGTATTCTTCTGCTTTTCTCCTGTCTTAGAGCTTTCTCTAAACACTTAATTTATTCTCTCCTATATTCTTTAGAGATCTAATCCTATTTAAGTATTTCTTTGTATATAAATTTAAATCCTTTACTTTCTGTTGATTTCTGCCTCTTTCGATGGAAACTAGTTCACATACCTTCAAAAATCTGTCTTAGAGAAATAGAATCCTCTCTCTAAACCTATACCATTTAATCGACCACTGCTTAACATAGTAAGGGACAGACACTGGTTGAACTGTTCTCATCTGCTTAGCCACTCACCTCTGCCATTTAGGATTTCCACCTTCACCATTTAAGAGTCACCTATTTTGGGCTGGAGGAATGACACAGTGGTTAAAGCACTTGCCTACAAGAGGAAGGCCCTGAGTTCAATTCCCCAGCACCAAAAAAAGCTGGGCAAAGCACATTCAGCACTAGAGAGGCAGAGGATGGAGGACTGCCATGAGTCCAAGGTTTATTAGGTTTAAAGGTTTATTCTGAAAACTGAATAAGATTTAATAGCAATTCCATCATTAGAGAGGCAGAAGATACAGGACTGCCATGAGTCCAAGGCCATCCTGGGCTACAAAGTTGAGTTCAGGAGCAGACTGGGCTACAGAGTGAGACCTTGCCTAAAATAAAAAAAAAGTCACATATTTCTTCATTTATATCCTTTTTCCATAACCAGTATATTAAGTGTTTCTTTCTCAAGAAATCTAAATGAGAAGTCCAGAAATTACAGATGTTTTTATATGCTCCATTAACTAAGATAGTTTCTACTTTAAAAATCAATTAAAAATTAAAAACTTTCCCAGAGATGAAAAAGTATTTGGTGACCATTTAAACTTATATGAAATTCAAAATTTTAGTAATCTTATATAAAGATTACTATGTATATGGTATATAAAAGATGTACTATATAAAGTATATAAAGATGTACTATGGAAAATGTATAGTAGACAAAGAAAAAGCCCTGGCAACCATATCAGACTATTTCTTTTTTAATGTCATATAGGGAGTTTGCTGTACAGAAAATCCAGAAAACAATCATCCTACAAGTTGATGGAAAGCAACCAGCTGAGGAGTAAGACTTGACTGTTCACTGTAAAACAACAACAACAAAATTACAACTCACGTTGAGAAAAAGAAACTGACTCCCTCACCCTACACAAACACACATATATCCTTTTTACTTTTTTATACTTAATAAATGTAGAAAAACTGATAAATTCTTGCTGTGGCAAAAAGGAGTACATATTTTGACCTCCAAATGGATCATGGTTTTATTATCATAAAACTGAGAAATATATCAAGAAATGACAGACCTTTTCATGTAACTTAAAAAGAAGCAGGATTTAACATGAAATATATTCAAATTTAAATTCTATTTTGGCAGTCATCTTCTAGTTTACAAATGGTAAACACTAAACAAAGTCAATTCAGCTGGGCATTTCCCAGAGGAATGTATACTTTGCAATCACTTTTGTGAGGACCATTAGGAAATAACATTACTTCACCTCAGGTAGGCAGAACTGAGTAGTGTTGATACAGACAACTGACGGCATGTTTTCTGTTCATTTCCCATTTGAAGTTTTATCCCTGTTGTTCTGTGATGTAAAGTTCTGGGGTATGGTGATTCTGTCTATAACCATTCCTGAAAATGAGGAATATACTGAACAAACTCCTCCAGCTTTACATGGTTTTAGTTACTTACTTTAGGTTATCTTTAAGTCATAAATTTTGGAGGTCACACAGCTGAGCAGCGCATTTTTAGTCCCCCTCTAACTTGCGTTGATAACACTTCCAACATTTGAGCTACGATGATAACAGCTGGCTAGATTCATTTTCAGGGAATTAAAGGCTGCTTCTGCCGAAACTACGAACTGTTCACCTGGGCCAGCGCAGGTACCCAAAGATGATCGTCAAAAGATCTGGGGGCTAAAACCTCCTCTCTCAAATCATGACAATACTAATTTCTGAAATGTGTACTAAGATGAACCAAGAAGTATGATTATGTCTGTGCAGACTACTGACACTTGACCTTCAATCACCTTTCTCCGTCTTTTAAATCATTCTATTTCTTTATCCCATATCTCTCTTTTTTCTAGGGAAGTCAAACATGATACTTGGATCTCTCACCTTTACTTCTGGTCACCTTTCAAATAGTTTTATCCCCCATGGAAAATTCATTGCTATAATGAAGTATGCAAAACTGCTAGCTCAGCTGGTTACAGTACAGAACACACCCATAGAGAACACGCTGAATGAGACTACAGTTCAGTACAGTTCATTATTTTTATATATCATGAAGAAATGCTGTTTCCTTGCCACAAACATGTTTGTTTGCTGAAGAAATCTAAGGTCAGTTAACACTATAAAAATGTAGAGAGCTTTTATTATGTACCTAGAAGAACTCAAGAGATGAAATGCACAGTTTCTCCTTTTAGATGAAATTCAGTTAGAAAAACAGGTAAGAAAATCAAAAAGAAATAATTCTACAAAACAGATTTCTAAAATAATAGCCATAGGGCTCATAGTAGGTAGCTGAGTCAATCAAGGTTTAAGATCTCATCTAAAGAAATATTCTTTTCACCTATTTATTATTTTTTTACACCACCACATTCCCATGCTTCTCCTCTACTTAATTATTTCGACACTACCCACACTTGATCCTAGCCAAAAGGCTGGGAATTGATCTTGCTTACCTCATTTCATGTAAAAATTCATGTAGAAAAATTCAGACCCCAAATCAGAGGATTTTGGACAGTTAACTCATCTGCATTTTAACTTTGTCTGGGAGATAGCTAATGAGTCTAGCCATAATTTTCTCTAAGGAGTATTTTGTGATCCTTTGCATCAAGAAGCAGCACTATACAAAAAATTCCTGTATGGATAACTATAGTTTTCACTTGCTTAGGCTCCTCTTCAGAATATTTTTAACTCACCATAGCTTTAATAGTGTTTTATTTTTTATTAAAGCTAACTCAAGTACTCCATCTTCAGCAATATTAAGTTGCTAAAAAGTACAGGGCTTGAAATTTTAGCACACAGAAATTTAAAGGTTTATTCTGAAAACTGAGTAAGATTTAATTTTGAAGTGAAACTTTCAAAACTTAAAAAGTTAGGTTCCATTTCCTGCCCTTCATTCTTAGCCATTCCTCAGGTATCCACTTCCTTCCCTACAGTGAAGCAGCAACTCTCAAAACCAAATTAAATGTAAGCTTCATCACAAACACCTTTTGCCAGAGGTGTTCAACCCCAGAACCTCATGTGGCCCAGGATGGCTCTGGATGAGGTCCAACACAACTAGGTAAACTTACTTATGGAGTTATGTTGGTTTTGTAACTTGATCACAAGGTTCTCAGGAGTAAATGTAGAAGATAACAATGGAATGGAAAGGAATGGAATAATCAAGAGTATGCTACATCCATAAATATTGGAGTGTTATCCATAATTTGCATTATACTTGCAAACACTTTAGTCAGAAGAAACAAAAAACATAACTGAAGCTAGCTAATAATGAAAAAGGGATAGTGCTGCTATGTGCCATATGCTCTCTGCATTTGTACACATGTGTACATTTAATTTTACTGCATAGTGCACCCCTGGTGAGTATTCAAGTGTAGAAAACTGAACTGATACCACAGTTATCATGTATGCTTCTTGAGACTAGGCAAACAATAGTAACTGATGATTCCCTGGTGAAGGTATGTAAAACACTGGGGCTTGAAAAACTAAGATGATGCAATTGCTATGCAAAACCCAGGAAATATATCAAAAAAAAATTTGGCACCAAAACCAGAGAACAGGATGACATCATGAAAACTGTTACGAGAGCTATGAATTTCATAAGGGCCAGAGGACTGAATCATTGCAAATTACAGGAATTACATACAGGTATGGCTGCTGACTACAGTGAGTGCTTAATTTTTGGAAGATGTCTCAGTAAAGACAAAATGTTGAAAAGATTTTAATTTGTGATATGAAATTAAGCCATATAGACAGTATCAAAACAAAAATTATCTTAGAACTTACAATGAAAGCTACCTTACAGTTTTAGCATTCTTAGTGGATTTTTATTGGTCATTTAAATAAGTACAATGTTGAATTCAAGGTAAAAACCAACTTATCAATACAATATTTCATACCATAGCCATGTTCCAAATGAAGCTGCAACTTTGGAAAGCTTAAATCAAGGCAAACAATTTTATGCATCTTGACATGTCAGTTATAACATGGTCACGTAAAGAGTAAAAAATATGCAGCCTTGTTTTTCAATTTAATACGAGAATTTGAAGAACTGTCTCAAAATTTCGAGAAAAATAATACTTTGGTGTATTTGAGACATTTTCAATTGACATAAAATTTCAAATGGAATAAGTAGACTTGAGATCTGGACTTCAATTTAAAAAAAAACATGTAATCACATCTCTTGTACTTCATAAGACCTATCTTCTCAAAGACGAACACTGCATGCTTCAAATTTGCACATTACATGTATCACTGATTTCTCCCCACCGTTACCCCGTATCATTGATTTTTGGTAGTACTTATTTTTAAGGATGAAGCTCATGAAGAATAAAATTATAAGCAAAATATCTGATGAGCATCTCGGAAAATCATTGAGAATTATTACTACTTCCACTGAACTAGTCATTGGTGCATTAATTTATAAAAGGTCAAATATTGTATTAGTTTTATGTTTATGTTGCATTGTAATTTTAAATATCATAAAAACAGAGAAGGCAAGTTTGGTTACTTGTATATATTAACTATTATATTTGTACATATCTAAATGTGCAACTCAAGACAATTCGTCTTCACTCAATCTTGCTCAAGCTAGCTAACAAGTCGGACACATTTGCTTTACACCTTTCATTCTGCCTTTTTTATTCAGATGCAGGTGGCCAAATAGTAAAGATATAAAGAAAGTTACATGACTATAGGCCACAGAACATGTAATAATCATGTAATATTTTTATTAATAATGTTTATGTACTGTCTTAGAGGTATACTTAAGAGTAATTTTACTAAAGGTCAGAAATAACTACCAAGAAATCTACTAGAATAGTTCCTTTTCATATTAACATTAGAAATTATTTTCTCTCTACGAAATGGTGTTTTTCCTTTGTTAAAGCACAAAAATAATGGTCCTAGATGAAAGTTATGCTTCTGACATCTTCCACTGATTTACAGGTAATCACTGGTGGCGGAGATCCAGAAATATACCAAAGAGAAAAGAAACACTGCTCATTTCCAATGTTCTTTTTAAGCCTTTCAAAAATGTTTCTCTACTTTAATATATGATTTTGATTCTAAGCAAGTGTAGATATTTTCATATGTAACATTTTTAGGCCAACTCAGAAGGGATAACTATATTCACTACTGTGAATATAGTAACAAAATAACTTTTATAGGAAATTCTGCGAGGATGTCATTAACAAGTTTATAACTTCAAGAAAAACCACAACTAACTTGTGATAATCAAAATCCCTCTCCCAGGCAAGCATGGTAGCAAATTCTTATAATCACAGGTGTTCAGGTAATTGACATTAAGAAGATTACAAATTTGAGGCCAGCCTGGGCAACTGAATAAGAGCTGTCTCAAATGCTATTTTATTAAAAAGGCTAGAGATGTAGCTTAATGATGGGTGCTTACTTACCATATGTCAGACCATGGGTCTAAGCCCCAGTACAAAAGAAAAGAAAAGAAAAATCCCCAGCTGACCATGCTTTTAAGTATTTAAGAGTATTCCTGAAGATGACTTCATTAGCTAGTTAGTACCAGATCAATATAACATGAAATTCAGGGATGGCACTTGTATAACTATGTGTTTAAAATCTTTCTCCTGCTTTAAGGCCAAAAGAAAGAATCTTAAGTGTTTTACAAGTCTGTGCCTTTACATGGATGTGTACACACAGACTGCGAACACTACTCAGAATCAAAGTGGATTATGTCAACCCCTCTGTACCCCACAAAAATTAAGTGGAGAGGTCATGAAGGAGAGGATCCTTATGCCTAATAATAAGAACCACCACAAGAGTACCAGAACTATAACCTTACACAGGCAATCACTACTGATACAAGAAATTCTATATGAGGATGTTTGCCCAGAAACTACCTGCCTAATGTTGTGCCACTTTTGTTACTGATCCTTCTAGCCAAGGAACATGGTAACTCAAAATAACTCATGTAACCCTTCTCGTTTTACCTTTTATATATTTATATTCCTTTGCCTGTCTAAAGGTAAAAGGTTTAGAAGAAAGAATGATCCAAATGTCAGAGACACCCTGTAGCAAGGCCACTGCAAAGGATAACTCAGCCTGGATCAAGCATACAACATTCAGGAACTCTTGAAGAAGTCTGACATCCTCTGAACTGTTCGAAACGCAAACACTCTTAAGATAACTGTTACTTCCATGAAATCTCATCTGACCTGAAAACTGTTTGGCAGCTACTACTGTAAGACTTTTACATTTACTATTTTCTGGGCATTAAAACCTCTCTTCAGAAGTTCTGGTCAAGAGGCCATCAACTGCTCAATGGCTCCTCATGGGCTCATTTTAAAAGCCGAAATCTAGTTCAAAACTTCCAGCTCAACTTAGCTAGGAGAGCTCCAGGAATTGAAAGGAGGGTTGTGAAGGTTGGAAACACACAAACACATCAGAAGCTAAGAAAAAGACTAGTCTGGGAAGCTGCCCAGGCCACGGTGGGAAGGGCAAAGAACTACCAGCATTTGCAGATCAAAGAAACTCCAGTACTAGGAGCCTCTGACAGAGAAAAGCCCCAATCTGGGAGACATGGGCACTGCCAGTAGCTAGTAGCCCCCAAACTCAGAAACAAGTGAGTGGGCAGTACAAACTGCAAATGCACCCTGAGCTTGCCCTAGAAAAGGTCTTCTGGAGCTTCGATGAACTTGAGCAAGGCACACAGCAGCAGCCCTGATAGTCAATGGTATAGGCAGGTGTCATTTGGAAAGAACCTGAGTTTGAACTGTTTTGGGTAAAAGAAGATGCAGACACGCCACACATCAGGGATTTGGCGGACACTCTTATTAGTCAATGCCTAGGAAGAACTGACATAAGAGGCAGGTGCAGAAAGAAAATAAAGGCCATTGGCCTCCTGAATGGCTTAGCTGGTAGTGGGAGCACCTCACACAGTGGACAGCCCTGGCCTCAGGAGCGGAAAGCCAGGACAGAAGGAAGGGGCCTGCTGAGGGGCTCGGTGTGAAAAGATACCTCCCAGGCAGGCAGACTATTAAGTCCTCCCTGTAGACTGAAAACACAGAAATCAAGAAGACTTCAGGCTCCTCCCTTCCACACCTTCATACACTTCACATCCAAAGAAACCAATCGGCAATACAAGTAAAGTCCCTCAGCAGTAGGATCATAGGAAGACAAGGCAACAGGACAAACAGAGAAACACCTGAGACCCCAGAAGCTAATGTCATGGGCCCACAAAGGGTGGAACTCATAGGAAAGGAAGTAAAATATCTAACAGACTAATTGGTTTCAGCAAACAGTTCAAACAAGAGAATCTTAAAGAAATGCAATTAATGATCACTGGGTTGAAAGAGGAATTTACCAAGCAAACAATGGTTCTAATGAATACAAAGCTTAATGACCATACAGAAGACACAAATAAAAAGACGGCTGAAGTAAACAAAACAATGTAAGATATGAAGGAATACTTTGATAGCAAAAGGGGAAATCAAAAGGAATCTAGCTATAGTTAAAGGTATTAAAAATTCAGTCAAAAGGAGGCAAAATGGCTCAACCACAGTGACTACAAAATTTCAGACTTCTAAGACAAGGGTGAAGAAACAAATGGCATAATCAGGCATGACATCAAAATTAGAAGAGTAGAGCAGCAGGGTATAACAACTGATAGATGATGTAAAGAGAACCAACCTCAGAATTATGGGTGTGGAAGAAAAAGCAGAAGACAGCACAAGATGCATAAAAAATTTAATCACTGAAATCATGGAAGAAAAATTCCCAGTTCTAGTAAAAGAAATTAATATTCAGATACAAGAGCTTATAGATCAAATAGCTGACCAGAAAAGCCTCACCACAACACATCATTAAAACTTCAGAAATTAAACACAAAAAGAGACTATTAAAAGCAGTAAGAGAGAAACAGACATTATTTTACAAAGGTAAACTGACACAAACTACTGCAGATTTCTCAATGCAAACCTTAAAGGCCAGTAGAGCCTGGAGCAAAATCATTCAAGCTTTAATAGAACACAAGTGTCAACCCAGGCTGTTAAGTGTAGCAAATTATCTCTGAAAACTGAAGAAATAAAAATTTTTCATGACCTAGAAACCATAAGGATTTTTCCAACTATGAGGCCAGGCTTGCAGGATACTCGAAGAAATGAGACAGACACAGAGATGAGTAGCAGCAAAGAATACAGAGGAAAGAAAACATCTGAAGGGAAAATGTAACAAAAAGGAAAAGTAAAGAACAAATAGTATAAGGATAGGACAATGAGGGATTCAAAAAGAATCTCATAATAAGTGCTGTCAATGTTAAAGTTTCTAACTTGCCGACAGACACAGATTGGAAGAGTGTATCCAAAAACAAAACCTAACCATCCATTGTCTTCAGAAGACATACTTCACCCACAAAGAAGCACACAGGGTGAAGCTAATGTCACATGCTACTGGAACCTGGAAACAAGCACGAGTAACACCACCATTCTAAAACATGGCTGACTTTAACAGAAAACAGATCAGAAGGGACAGATGTTCAAAGAACACAGATCCAAGGGACAATCCAACATAAACACATACAGACCCAATGTCAGTGCACTCAACTACATAAAACAGAACCTACTGGACTTGAAGGGTCAAATAGGAACCAATACAATTATACCAGAAAACTTCAATCCCAAATGCACAGGCCAACTCAACAACAACAAAAGGATCAACAAGGAAACATAAGAGCTAAATCATACCACAGAACAAATGGATTTCACAGCTATCTACAGTGTTCTATCCAATGTCAACAGAATACACCTTATTCTCAGCAGCATCTGGGATATTTTCCAAAACATACTTTATCCTTGGACACATGACATGCTTAAGTAAATACAAAAGAATTATAATCATTCTGTGTATACCTTTATATCATAGCAGAATTAAGCTAGAAATTAACAGTAAAACACCTACAGAAAATACACAAACACATGGAGATTAAATGACACGCTATTGAACAAAGAGTGGATCACAGAAAAAAAACAAGCGATCAGGTCATACCAGAATCTGTGGGATACAATGAAAGCAGTTCTAAGATGGAACTTTGTGGCGATAAGTGAACATATGAAAGGACAGAGCAATCTCAAATTAACAATTTAATAATACATCTCAAAATCTGAGAGAAACAAGAATAAGACAAATCAAAAGGCAGTAGTAGAAAGAAGGAAATCCTAAGGATGAGAGTGGAGACCAATGATACTGACAAAAAAAGTCAAAGAATCAAAAAGCAGGTTCAACAAAACGATAAATAAGATTGATAAACCTCTAGCCAAAGTCATCAAAAGAA
This sequence comes from Ctenodactylus gundi, assembly GCA_004027205.1. Taxonomy (NCBI): domain Eukaryota; kingdom Metazoa; phylum Chordata; class Mammalia; order Rodentia; family Ctenodactylidae; genus Ctenodactylus; species Ctenodactylus gundi. Next base: position 572,146 of record PVKB01000661.1, read on the forward strand.
GGAAAGTGCTTTTACACACTAAGTTTTAACTAATGGAAGACAGAAAAGCATTTTCCTTATAGAAGAAGGTACTAATGGTTCCCTAACACTTTCAGGCACTAAATCTGTAAACTCTGCATAGCAAAAATGGTTAAGATTTCAAGACATCAAAGCACATTTCTTCTCCCATCCACTTGAACTGACTTCAACCTGAAGGAATTGATAATTCCCAATGTCATCCTGAAGCTGAGAAGGACAGACACAGAATCAGCATCATTATTAGTATCTGATTGCCATTTGAACACCAACTTTCTAATTTATTTCCACAAAAGTTTATGAATTCTGAGTTAAAAGAGTAAGAATATGCCGGACTGTCAAAAAGCACTATTATTTAAAAGGTACATTTTAATTATGTACTATCAAAGGAGAAGTGAGAAATCAGCGAAAGGCCAGAAACTGTAAGCCAGGCATGGTGGTTAATGCCTGTAATCCCAACTATTCACTGAAGCCAGCTTGGACAACTTAGCCAGACTCTGTCTTAAAATAAAAATGAAGATGAGGTGGGTAGGACTTGTAGCTCAGTGATATGGTGCTTTCCTAGTATGTGCGAGGCTCTAGCTTCAATCCTCAGCATCAGGGGCCTGGGGATGAGGTGAGGAGAGATTGCATTTACAGCTAAAAAGGCTAAATATTATTGTCACATCTTTAATTTCCCCTAAAAAATTGTAACTATAAATCACTTACAATGTAAAAACAAATTTCCCTAAGATACTTAACGCATTTTTAGCCCCACATGCATAGCCATTCACATGTCCCACCATTTACTTTCTGTAAAGGCCATCCAGCCTGTAGACAATTCAATTAATCTTACAAATGACATGCACAAGGAAAAGAAAAAAAAAAAAAAAACAGATGTGGCATTAAGATTTACAAAGTTATTGAAACTTTTTAACAAGTAAAACGTATCCTTACTTAGCTACACCAGAATGAGGAATAAAGGGGTTTACATATGTTCCAATTCTAAACCTATCAATCAAACCCATGTTATTCCTTTGGGAGCTTATTTACATGCATATTTATCAGCCTCACATGCTAATTCCCTGCTGTTTTATGCCTGTGAGGCATGTTTATGAGTCATAATTGTTGATCTCATTTGATGTATTTCACCAAAGGAAGACATTATTCAGTTATGTGGCCTAATGTCAATGAGTTACGATGACCTGATCTTCCACGTATAACTTGTTCTTTAATTTTTATTATGATACATAACTTACGGTAAAGGAAAAGAAGTATACTAAACAAAAGAATGTTTTATATAAAGAATTTATTTAATCATCTCATTTTTTGACCCACCTTACTTCCTCTGCATTGAACCTGAAATACAACTATATAATGAGCTCTGTCCCTTAGTCGCTCACCTGCGTGTGCACAGTCCTAGGCTGAACTTGAGCTTCCTCCTCAGTCACTAGAGACCAACTCTGCAGACCCTTCTTCAGTTGATCTGAAAATGTTCATTTATTCAGTCTGCTACATCCTTCACTGTCATTGTGTTGTGCTGCTCAACTTTGACTCCCTTTTATTTTAAAAAAAAAAAACCTATCCTACAAAATGCAATGACTCAAGTTCTTTTATTTAACTTATTTAGAATGTCATTCTGGACAGGATTCATCCTAAGTCAGATAAATGGGGTGACAGAAGTATTTCTTCTATCACCTTATCCCTTTGAAAATATTAACTAATCATCATTTACATTATTTCCAATTTAAAACAAAGTGAATATACTACATGTGAATTTAACCCTGGTATTAAAAAGGCAAGTACTGAAATTTTCTGTAATTGAGAAACAGAAACAGAATATATTGCACTGTACCTATACTTTAAAATGTAAATTGAAATTAGTCCTGTGATAAGCTTTATAACAATGGGATGGCTTAGGTGATTGCAAACACATGTAGTAATACTGTATAGGCTTTTAAATAAAAAGCACTGTTCTAATGAGAGAGACATGAATTAAAAACAAAACCGAATTTTACAACAATAATTTCTATAAGGACAGCAATTTATGTTTTTCACTGTCCAGCATGTGCCTGGTATGAATGACTGTATCATACTACCGAAGTTTAGATATCATGGCAAGAGGCTACAATGCTGAATTAGAACCAACACCATCATTCAAAAGGAAGGAAGAAAGCATGAAGTCTACTGCCATTCTTCTTTAAGTGAGCATACCATCAGAGCAATAGCTAGGCAGAATCAAAACCCACAGAAACGAGGATGAAGACAGAGGCATAGGAGGCACATATAGACATATCTATATATCCATATGTCTATATATCTGTATATATTTATATATCAACAGATATAGCACAGTATTAATTTTTTCTTCTTTTGAGATACACTTAAAAGTAACTACAATGAATCTTAAAATGTATTTGAAAGTGTTTTAATAGTAAGATTAAAATATAAAAATGCAATAAATGATATTAGTACTAATCTTTTTCTCTTGTCCTCAAATAATTAAAAAAAAAATTTGGCTAAGCCTAAAAGCAAAACAATATATCAATAGCAGATTCTGAAGATTCACCATGCACATGGGCCAGAGTTTGATCCCCAGCTATCACTGGGGAAAAAAAAATAATTCATACTTAGCACATGTATTCATAATACTACAAGATTATAAATGCATTTCACTGAATTAAAAACTGTTCATGTTAAAATTTAATTTGCTTCACAGTACAGAGGTAAAGTATACATTTGCAGCAGCAGGAGGAAGAGTTAGCATATGGAGCAAATTTATCATTTAAAATACAAAAAGCATAAGCTATATTAATAGGACACACTGAAATTGTGATACCGTTTGCAGGACATTATGAGCTTTTCAATATTCTAATGATTTTTACGTAAGTAGAACACTGAAATCTAGCACTATTCTAGTAAGACTTACAAATACATTGCAGTTTTATGAAAGATTATTTTTTTACTGTACAAATAAGGCCCTTTATGTTTCATTTTCTCAATGAAGCCTTTCTAGTCATCCTGACTAAACTGTAAGAATCATTTTAATTAACTTCCTATCCTTTCCCCCATTTTTCCCCACAGCATTTTCATTATGGCAAAACAATATATTTTGGTAATTTTGTTTATTGTGAAATTTCACTAGAATTGTAAGCTTCTTCAGAGTATAGATTACAGATTACTTTGTTCACACCAGTGTTCCCATAGTCAATAACAGTTTATAATAATATGCATTCAATAAAAAGCTATTGATAGAAAGAGCCAGAAAAACATGAAACCTTATAACATAGACAGAAAACAAGTTTAACTTTTTTTCTAAATTTTCATACCAGAACATTAGTACAACCAGTACTGGATGTCATAGAAGTCACTTAAGTTCACCATGTCAACACCATGAAATTATGTGTGTATGGGAGAACGTAATTCTCTCAATCAAAACCTCCATCTGTGACCAGAAAATATAATTTTAATTCAAATTACAAAATAAAACATACTAATACATTAAAGTTCTTAAGTATCAACATCTTAAAAGTAAATTTAAAAAAATCAGAAATTAAACAGAAGAATAGATTTTCTCTTGAACAATTTAATAATGTCTAATACAAAACTGAAATGTGTGCTTTTGGTAGTTTAAAACAATGTAGCACATTAATGTGAACATGTGAATTCATATGCAAACCAACTTGTAAGAATAAAAAGGCTTTTTAACTATTGCTACACTGGTTCCTATGTATCTCTCTAAAATTCAAAGCTAAAGGTAAGTAAACAGAGTACAAAACACTAAGCTTTACCACAGTACGTATAAATGATTGGAAAGAAGTTCTGAATCTCATATTTCAACAAAAAGTAATTTTAAAAAAAAGCAAAATGTTGCAGATCAACATAGCTAATTTTCTTCTCTTTTTCTATTAAGCTAAACATCTGTTCTGGCTATGAGTCAATAAATCATATTTGGTAAGAATTTACCTAACTATGAAACATAAATGTCTATTAGTAGATACTTGGCTTGTTTTATCAAATAAAACTACTTTTTTACTTTAAAATACATAAAAATACAGATTTTAAGACTAACACACAAAAAAACAACTAGGTGGAACTTCTCTTAAATCTTATTCCATTCTCCTAAAAAAGGGTTGATTTTCATTTGTTTATAATATACCATGTTAAAACAAACATTATACTAAGAGCTCATAGAGAAAAAAATGAGGACTTTTTGAACCTGTTTTTCACACCTTTTTAACTTCCAAATCTGAGTTTTTCCTCTAAAATAACTTACCTTAACAATGGCAAATTTACAGAAAAAGGAAGCAGAGGAATGTTTAAACAGTAAATACTTTTTATCTACTAAATGTGCACACACCCAAAGTCAGTTATTTTGTAAAAATTCCTATTTTTCTTAGATTTATTATTTGATAGCACAGACAGACAGAATTATAATGACAACTATTGTTCTAGAAAATAACTTATTTATCAAAACATATTTGTGAGTTACAATATTGAGAGGGCTTCATCACGATCTACATTTGTTTTCAAATACATCATATATTTACTTTTCTGTATGCAAAGTGTTTTTCTACAAAAGCCCCGTTTCCTATTTATTAAATATAAATGTTATATAGTTTACTATCAGTAAATTTCTCTGAAGTATGCACAACACCAACCCCATGTGAAAGGTGGAATCAACTTTCCACATGGGGGCGGGCAGAGACATCACTAAAAGAAATAAACAGTAACAGGATAAGTATGAATATAAAAAGACCAAGTTCAATTTTCAGAACATATTTAGAAATAGTTTCAGACGGAGAAGGACTTGGCATTAAACTAACTATTCATATTTAAATGTACTTTGATACACACTGATACCGTAAATAAAAACCAGGAAAAGATAAGGAGAATCACAAGATTTCAGAAATGGAAATGAACTTAATCTGAAGGGTAAGCAGGGACAGACATTCTAAGATTTCTGCTAGATACTACACATTAAGTGCTAGGATTATACCAATTTATAGTCCCACCAAAACTATAAAATGCCCATCTTCCTGATAATCAGTCAATGAGTCGTAGTATTTTCTAAATGTTTGACAATTTGGTTCTCTTAAATGTGCTTTAACGTCATTCATTAGGAAATGAAATCATTCTGCATCTAATTACTGAACATTAAATTACTTTTGGAGGAAACAGTGGTGTACCTCAGCTGAACTGCATTTTAAAATTGTGTTCATACTTGCTAACAACGTGCCTAAAATTTTAAAACAAAGCACCCTGAACTCTAATTTACCAAACTAAATATTAACCTCTATCAAAATATTTTCAAATCCAATACTACATCCTTATCTCAAAGATTTACATCTCTGCAGAACTTTATACTTGCATATGTATTTGCACAATGAATATCTGCACAAAAATGTCTGTTAGACATCCAATATAGCACACATAGGCAAAAACACCCACAGCAACTAGATTTCTCATCTCTCACTCCAAGTTTAATTTTACATTATTTTCAATACTCTTACCAACAATGTATTCTCTAACTGCTCCACATGTTCAGAAGCCTCTCTTTCTGGGTGAATCTTACCACCCTGATCAGCAATCTTCATCACTCTCCATGAAAATATATCAGCTTTCTTAAGCCCCAGTGCTATCTTTCTCTTTCTTGGTAAGTGAATCTTTGCACCACCTATTCTCTTTTGACCAGAATGGTTGTTGCTCTGTTTTTCACTTGGCTGGTCCCTCCTCAAAAAGGCTTTCCCTAAGTTCTGACCATTTAGCAATATGGTCTTGCTAGCATGTCACTGTATTGGAATTCTATGCATAATTTCGATTAATGTGTGATTGTCTTTGGTGTATCTTGTTGGTCATCACCTTTTCAGCTTTATGTACCTATTGGCTTCCCATTCCCAGAAATGAGAATGATAGGCACTCGCTACCTGGCAGGTGCTCAATAAACACATGCTGAACAATTGAATAAGTGCCTTCATATTTATAATATTCACAGATTTTTGAATCTCAGTAATCTCGATGATTCTTTGCTGCCGTGATTACAGACTATTCTCTCCACCCACTTAAGACAAATACTAACAATCACTTGTCCACTGATTTTATGAAAAACTGCACTTTCCCAATGATTTAAACATTTAAAATATTCCAAACTTTAAATATATTTGGTTGTTTTCCTGATTTCCAGGTAATCAGTCTATTTTTCATAATACTGCTTGAACTATAATGGCTTAAAGACACTTTTATTATCAAATAAGGGATGTATCTATTATTTCCTTTCTTGGTTGTTGAAGTCAATGCATATAATGAACAAAAAGTGCATTTTAAGATTTTATATGTTAGTCAGCCATTATTTAGCTTAAAAATATCAATGGCGGAGAAAACACTGCCATATGGTACTTCCTGATTGTACCTTTAGCTGATTGTATCCACTTTCCCACCACTCAAAAATAATTCTTAAGTTGTGTTCACTAATTTTATTCAGTGCTAGTTGTACTACAAACACATTCACACACAATGTAGTATACTGATCCGCTATTTTAGAAACAGAAGAAATAAAATATATCATGAATGTTACATATGTATATCTAATTATTTTATAACATATTTGTGTGAAATTGTTCCTCAATCACTTTCACTATTTAATTTGCTATTCTATGATCACATCAAAATACATTATTTCCTCCTACTGTGGATGGACATTTGGACTTGATTTTCAGGTTTTCTGTAATTAGGAGAAAGGGAACTTTGACTGTTCTTAAACAATATTTTTATTCAGATATTCAAAACTATCTCTACATTTGTAAGAGTGCAAATACTAGATCTTAGAAAACAGCCATATTCAATTTTCCTACAATTATTTCCAAAATTCTTGTACTAATTTTATCTTCTATCAACAACACAAGAGAGCTTTCATTTTATGTGAGAGTTATAAACAGACTTATATATACTTGATTCTAAACCACAAGGAATGACATGGAAGTCAACTTGAATTTTATTTGTATTTTCAAATACATTTATGGCTATTACATGATTTTTAACTGAAGAATATATGTGCCTCCATATATTTTTCTTGCTGATTCATACGTTTTCATATATTTCAGATGCTACATTTCTATTAGTCTTATGTGCTATTTCTATCTTTAACAAGATTGTCATTTGTATTTTCATTCTTCTCAAATACAATATTGACAAAGTACTTCTATCTAGGGATTTGTCCATGTCTTATGGGTTATCAAATTCATGAGCAGTTTTCATAATAATTTTCACTTGCCTGTTTTATTTCTTGATATCAGACACACCCTTTCATCACTGTTACATTTTTTTCTTCTCTGATCCACAGGTTATTTAAGATCAAAGTGTTTCATTTCTATTCTTCTGTAGTTTCCAAAATTTTTCTCACTGTTCATTTTGAGTTTTCCTTCATTTAACTCACAAAAGATATTTCATATACTTTTTAAAAACTCTGCTGAGACTTTTTTTGTGGCATGACATTACATGACCTATTCACGACAATATTCTATTATTTAAAAAATAAGTATTCTGCAGTTCTTGGATACACTGCTGTCTCTATATGTGTCTGTTAGGTTCATATGGTCCAGGGAATTATTTAATTGTATTGTTTCTTTGTTAATTTTCTGCCTGGATGATCTGTGTAACTATTATTTGTTGGAGTCTCTATCTTATATCAGGTATATTAACAATTTTCATGTTTGGATATTCCAATAATGGGTGCAATTATATTTACAATTGTTAATTCCTCACGCTGAACAGACCCCTTCCTAATTACTTAATGACCTTCCCAGGCCTTTTCTACTAGTAACCAAACTTAAAGTAGATTTCAAATTAAAAACACTGAGACTACTGAATCTTTTGTTCACACAGAAATATTTGAGTCCATCTCCTAAGTTATCACAAAGAAAAGGCAAAACAAAAACTAGATACTGTGACTAAAACACAAACAATCTATAAAAACTGAGGAGAACCTAAAGGCTCCATGACGATGAGTTTTCCCATTCACGGTCTCAATGCGTACTGTGAATGCATCCAGGTCTTTCTTAATGCCCTTTAAAAAGTCTCATACCATCCTACACAAAACCTATCACATAGTCACTGGATTTACTCAAAATCTGTTCATATTTTTACAGTATTACAAATGCTATATTTTGCTTGCTGATGTATTTATAGGTACAATTTTACATACTGATTGTATAACAGAAAATAACAGGCAAACTAGATTATTCATGATTCATGCCAATAATTCAACAACAGGTTTTTCACTTTATTTTAAAAAATAACTCAATATTTCAAAAATGGAAGTGATTTTGCTGTTGTTCATTTCTAAACATGCCTTTTTATATTAAGGGAGATACTAGGTCTTCGATTCGCAATTTCAAAGAGTTATTTTCACATAGGGTTATCTGAACTTTTTAATCTATGCTCTTTACCTACTGAATAATTTTGTTTTTTTTTTCTTTTTAAGATGGTGAATTATAGGATTAGATTTTTCTAAAGAAACAACCTTGCATTTTCAAGAAAAATTTGATAAAATATGTTAACTTTTTATCTATACTGGATTCACTTTAATAATTTTTTCTACCTATGTTACATGAGCCAAAATCAGGATTGGCATTGCCTTTCTCATAATAACTCTTACGTGATTTAGTTAGTTTGGTTATATTAACTGCAAATATGAAAATACTTCTTATTTTTCAATTGCCTGAAATATTTTCCTTAGAGTTATACAACTACTTATAGTTTTATTGTTAAAATCCTTCTGTCCAGAAATCAGGCTAATGTTCTTACTGTGGGATTATAACTTAATTTTAATAGATTAAAGGACAAAATAATCCCACAAAATTTTATCTCTTCTATTCTGTCACAATGTTTCTGAACCAAGCATGCATACTGATGCATCTCCAATAATTAATCGAATAATAAAATTTTCACATTTTTAAAATAAATACTTTGTATATTTAACTCCTGTATAATAGTTTATGTAATAGGTTTGAATATGTAAAAAATTAATATTATCAATGTGTTACAAGAGTAATACAGTATAGACTATTTTACTAAAAACCAACAGTAATTTCTTTCACACAACATTTATTTTTAGTACTGGAGATTGTGCCCAGGGCATAGGCACCGAGCTACATCTCTAATACTTTTGTTATTTTTTAATCCTAAAGTAGGGTCACATTAAGTTGCTAAGGCTGGACTTGAACTTGCAATCCTGCCTCAGCTTCCCTGTGTGCTAGGATTAATGATACGCATTGTGATACCCAGCTTGGAACAATTTTAGCAATGATCTTTACAGAAACTTATTTTATTTCACTTTAAGTTTTCAAACTTGCTGCCATAAACATGTTCACAATATACTCTGTGTTTTTAGGCTTTGAAGTTCTGAGTTTCAGATATGTATGTTCAAAGTATCTTTCTGGAAATTGGTTTCGAATCATATTAAATTTATTCAAATATTGAAACAGCATAACAGAACTCATTTCAGACACACATATCTGGGTAATTCTAGAAATACAAAAAGCACTATACGGATTTTTACTTTATACTATTCACTTGTTGAGCTAGCTCTTTACCAACTTTTCAAGTTTTCAGTTGTTTCTTTTGTATTTCTCAGTTATGCTTCCACTGCTGACCAATTCTTATTAACGTAAAATATTTATGTCTAAACTGCTCATTTACTATTCTGTTTACAGTCTGTAAGGAATTGAGGGCATTAAGGGCCCAATTACTTTCTTCCTGAACACATGTCATTTGCAATGTGGCTTTGCTGCTCATTCAACAAAGGGATGACATAACAATAATACTGAGTGTTCTAAACCATGAACATATAATGACTCTACTTTTTCGTATGCATTTCTTAATTTCTGGCAGTGAAACTGTAATTTCAGTATATATTCTCTACCTCTCATGTTAAATTTGTTTTTATTTTTTCTTAATGCTATTCTAAATAAATTTTCTGGTATACACTACTACAGAAAATTTCAATGCCACTCTAAAAATATATAATTTTGCTACCACTTGACTCTGGCTGCTTACCTTACTTCCCATGTTCACAAAAATACATCAATAGTGATAAGATGGCGTACCACTCGCAGCTATGTTTGGGCTCACTTACTGCTGATACTACCAAGTAACTAGGGGAGGCTGGCTACCTGGGGCTGAGAAATAAGGTTCAGTCATGCTATCATTTAAGCAAGCCCTGCCCAGAGTAAGAGAGCTGTTCAACTTACAAAACCAAAAGCCAAAATAAACACATTATTTTATGTTATCAAGCACAATCATGGTTTTTCATTCGAGTGAAGTTAATTGATATGCAATTTACAAATAACACAAAATATGATTGTTTGGTAGATATCAAATTAGTAATTAGCCAACACAGTTAACTTTATCAATTGTCTTAGACACATGCTATTTGTAAACATCTTCAAACCATAAAAGTAAAAATTCATCCAGGTACATCTCAGAAAACATTTTAGAAATACTATTAACATTGCAGAAGTTTCAAAATAAATTTTTACAGGTGACATTGTGTGAGAAGACTTGAAAAAACATATTTAATCATTTTTGGAAATCAAAAAAGAAAAGTTAATTTGAAGACTATCTTCCAAGTTAACCTCTTTAAAATATGATATGACACATACATGAAATATTTTAAATTTTAAATTTCTCACAAAGACAACATTTTGGTGAGAAAAATGAGCACTGCTACTCCTCATAAGAATAATCATATAGAATAAGTATATTGAATCCCTACATACTTTGATACTAAAATATATCACTATTCCTCTTTTTGCAAAATCCACAATTCTTAATAATTAAAGGTACATGATTCTTCAGAACCCGAGTGACTGAGTGCTGAAAAGGGTTTACTTTTGAAGAAAATTATCCAAAACCTAAATATAATATGATGTTTGATTATAAACATAAAGGCAGTGTTTGAATATTTCCTATCTTAGGTATCTTTAAGACATATTTTTAAAAAACCTCTTTAATTTTAAAAATTGATAATATGGTAGTGCATCTAAAAAAAGTAAGTACAGGATATTTATTAGCAAAGAAGTAGAAATTAAGGGGAAACCCACACAGGACTCCCTCCAGGACAAGGAAAGTATTTATCCTTCTGTCCCACCTCTCTAAATAAAGACCTGTTCTTCTTATTTTTTTTTTAAAAAAGGGAAAGAAATTAAATAACGATGCTTCTATTTATGCAATTTATCAAGAAATGTTATCAAAAACAAATTTGTCTTATTCTGGACATTCATCATTAATGTATTCAGATTTTCACAGCTGAACTGCTATATTTCAAAAAGGTTTTTCAAGAAAAAAAATATTCAGTGTGTAAGTAAAGCTGTCAGGTTACCAACATTAAAATGTGCTTCAGGGTCCAGAAAATCTTTCCATAAAAAAATAGAAACTACAGGGCTTTTATTTGCAAACAACATAAAAGCTTTGTTAAACAATGTGTATTTACTTGTGCAGAATATATGGCAAAAAATTTAAAAGTTAAAGACTATGTCATGTGGCTATTTTGTTTCAATTACTATTCTGTTCCTCAAATTGATACAAATGAGCTCCTTCTGCTTCTGTCTATCTGTTTGCCCTGTCAATGAAACTAACTGTCAGGTTTGGGAAGATCTCCTGTATCTAAAGAGAAGATGTGCAGTTGGGAACTTGCTTAATTTGCCTTATGTCCTACATGCCCTCAGTATGGTGTTCATTAAAGTCTCAGCTGTTTCAATTTTATCAGTGGCAGCCTAAACATAGGCTTATTTTTCTTTGTTAAAAGGCCAGATTGTGCATAAATATACACCTAATCTGTGTGTGTCCATGTGCACATGTTTAAATATAGCAAGATACTGCTAAACATCTAATGTTTCTTAGATAGTCATAATTTTCCTTAAATCTATCATCAGAACTTAGCCCTCTTGGTCTTTGACAAGAGGTTTACTGTAATATTCTATAACTACCTAAATAATGTAAGAACTGCAAGACAGTACCAATAAATTAAATAGAATGTCATCAAAACCCAAGTCCCAACTACCCTTCTCCTCGACAAAATGCTAGACAAAAAAATTCATTACACTTTCTTCCTTTCTATCTTATTGTCCTCAAATAAATAAATAAATAAATAAATAAATAATAAATAAATGGTCCCGGGAAGCTCCTGATTTTCCATCTTAATCACTTCCACAACTTTCAATATTAGTCTTGACCCTTGAGACAATTTATATAACACATACTGCATTTGTCTTGGCAATAAAACAAATAGCTCAAATCATCTACTGTATTTCTGGCTTAAGTATAATAGAAATTCCAAAACTTCATAGCAAAAATTTTGCTTGAATTTGGTTTAGTTTTACGAAGACTTTACTATTAGACTGAATTTTAAAAGGTAACCTAAAAATAAGTCTTCTTGATGTGTTTGCAAAAAGTATAAAACTCACACCTTATAAAATATTACCATTCATATTTATTAAGTTAATCATAGTCTCAAACCATTCAACCTACAAGGTACAGAAAAACCCAAATATTTGCTAATTTATGAAGTTTAATAAAATATTTTAACTTGTTACTAAGTTACTGCGATGTTAATTTTAACAATTAATAAAATGTACATAGAAGATTAATAACCCTATGCCTGACAGCTGCAGTATATGATTTAACCTCCAAATGACTAAAAATTAACTTCACTTTATGGATTAGTTTGATCTGTATGTTTTTAAAATAAATTTACATTATTGAATACAGCCGCCTAAAATTGAGAGCTTAAAGAAAACAATAATTTTATCTTGAAAAGAATGGGACAAATACTTAACCTTGGTTTTGCCAAACTCTGAGAGCTCTTAGTGCTGGGTCAGGTTTTGTAATGGTGATACTTGAGAATGTTGAAAGTCAAAAAAGTGTTTAGCTCAGCAGGCTACAGCTAGACATAACAGTCTGGACTATCAGCAGAACAACAAGTGCCTGAGTAAGAAGGGATTGAGAAAGAAAATACAATGGGGAAGTGAAAACTTTTAAAAGCATCCATGCATACTAAGAATCTGAAAGCACTATACAAATGCCTTATACAAGATTCAGGTGCAGAAAAGGACTGAAAGATTCCAAGCTTTCACCTCTGAATGTCTCATCTCATGGTAAACAGGAAATAAAAAGCTAAGGCAAAATTGTGCTACAAAAGGCTTGTCTAAGCAATGAAGGAATAACTGACTCTTAGCAGAATGCTCAGGTTTGGATCTAGAGTACCCCCAAAAGCCTCATGAATTTGGATGTCCTGGGATAACTGTGGAACATTGTGCTGTTGGGTGGTAGGCTTCTGATGGATGGGGCAGATTTGGAATTTAACCCAAAAGGTATGTGCCAAATTGTTGCAAACTGGGGAGTGAGGTGGGAGGAGTTGTCTGGTGTGTGTTACTGATTTGTGGGCCAGGAAATAAAAAAGGGCATCCTCTTTGAGTGTGGTGTAAAACTAGCAGCTTGAACTAACTAAAAAAAGGAAGAAGAAATATTGTTACTGAAAATCAACAGCAAAAGAAACAGCAGAAAGGATACAAACACATCGAGACTAAATAACTTCCTATTGAAACAACAGTGGGTCACAAAATAAATCAGAGAATAAATCAAAAACTTCCTAGAGTTAAATGATTAAGGAAGTACATCATATCAGAACCTATGGGACACAATGAAAGCAGTCCTAAGAGGGAAAGTTATAGCAATAATGTATGCATTAAAAGAACAGAGCAATCTTAAATAAACAATTTATGATGCACTTCAAGGTCCTAGAGAAACAAGAACAATCTAAATCAAAAAGTAGTAGATCAGAAATCATAAAGTTCAGAGCAGAAATCAGCAAAATTTAAACAACAAGAACAACAACAACAACATCAAAAAACAACTAATCAAAGAGCTGGCTCTTCAAAAGAATAAACAAGATTGACAAACCTCAAGTTAAACTAACCAAATAAAGGAAAGAAAAACCATGTATCAATGCAATTAAAAATGAAAAGGGTGAAATTACAAGGGACACTACAGAAATTAATAGGAGCTATTTTGAACACTTATACTCCAACAAATTGGAAAGCAGAAAAAAAGATGACTTTTTAGATGCACACAAAACACTAAAATTAAGCCAAGAAGATACAAAAACAGTCCCATAACAAACACAGTTATTGAGGCAGTAATAAAGTCTCCACCTACAAAGAAAAGTTCAGGACCAGATAGGTTCATAGAAGAATTTTTTCAGTACTTCAGAGAAGAGCTAACTCCGATTCTCCTCAAACTACTACATTAAGTTGAAAGAGAAGAAACACTACCAAACTCACTTCTGCAGGCCAGCATCACACTAGCACCAAAACAAGACAAAGACTTAACCAGGAAAGAAAATTATAGACCAATCTCCTTAATGAATATATATGTGAAAATCCTCAATAAGATTCGGGCACACAGAATTCAGCAAGTAATCAGAAAGATCGCACACCCTGACCAAGTGGGTTTTATTCTAGGAATGTAAGGTTGGTTAAACATACATAAAACAATCAATGTAACAGAACACGTTCACAAAAGCAAGAACCACATGATCATCTCAACTGATGCAAAAAGGCCTCTGACAAAAACTAACGTTCATTCATGATAAAAAAAAAAACCTGAGGAAAACAGGTATAGAGGGACATAACTCAAAGTAACTGAAGCCATAAATGCCAAACCTGCTGCCAATATAGTCAATGGGTAGGAATTGAAAGCATTCCCCTCCAACTCATGAATATGACAAGGCTGTCCACCTTCACCACTCCTATTTAGCATAGTCCTCAAAGTGGAAAAAAAAAGGGAATGCAAATCAGAAAGGAGAAAGGCAAGCTACCCTTATTTGTTGATGATATGATTATCTACACAGAAGACTCCAAGAACTCCACCATGAAATTCTTAGAAATAATAAACAAATTCAGCCAGGTTGCAGGATAAAAAAAAAATTAATAATAAAAAAATCAACAGCATTCCTCTACACTAACAATGAATTCACTGAGAAAGAAGTCAACAGAATAATTCCATTTTCAAAAGCAAAGAACTTTATTAATGAGCCACCATAGCTAAACAACAGAACCCAGAAACAACAACTCAGATTATTTTTGATTAAAAAGTTTCTGCACAGCAAAAGAAACTCTCGACAGAGTAAAGAGAGAACCAAAAGAATGGGAAAAAATATTCACCACCTATACCTCAAGCAGAGGCTGGTAACTAGAATATACAAAGAACTGAAGAAAAACAGACCCTACAAATTCAAAGACTCAATTTAAAAAATGGGCAAAGAAAAAAAATGGGCAATGGAAATGATTAGGCAGTTCTCAGATGAAGAAGTCCAAATGGCCAGTAAATATATGAAAACATGTTCAACATCCCTAGCCAACTTCCTCAGCAAATCAAAACATCACTAAGACACCATCTAATCCAAGAGAGAACGGTGTATATCAAGAACTTGAACAGCAATCAATACTGGCAAGGCTATGGGGAAAAAGGAACACTCTTATACTGCTGGTGGGAATGTAAACTGGTACAATCATGATGGAGGACAACATGGATTTTCCTCAAAAGTTGAAAATAAATATTCCCTTTTATCTCTTCTGGAAATCTTTTCGGAAAAGTTAAAAGTATCATATAAAAGAGATAGATGTATATACATATTCACAGCAGCACAACTAACAATAGCTAAAACGTGGAAGACCTCAAAATACCCATCAACAGACAAACGAATACATAAATTGTGGTATATATTTACAATGGAATACTACTTGTCTATAAAGATAGATAGTTTTGAGCCTTTTGTAGGTAAATGAATGCAATTAAAATTGACCTTCATGCTTAATGAAGTGAGTCAGGCACAGAAAGTTAAATATCATATGGTTTGTCTAATATGAGAAACCCAAAACAGAGTCACTTTGCAGAACTAAATTGTGTGTGTGTGTGGGGGGGGGGGGGTTGGGATTGGGAACTAGTGGGGAGTCTACTGAACCTGTCAACTTATCCATTTAATTCCATTTAATTGTCAAAGTCCTCTTCTACTGAGGTCACCTTTCAATGAGCATTTACATGAGATACAAGTATCTTTATATCCCCTACTGATGTGTAGAGATCTATCTCAAAACATCATTTCCAAATATTCTGTCACTAATTTTCTAGTCATAGTCTTTCCAAGACCCTAACCACCCAGCTAGGTCACTTGCTACAGCACAAGAATCAGTGTATCTTTACACATCTGACCAGTTTTCTTTACAAGTAAAATGTATGGCCAGATGTACTGTCCAAAATTCTATCTACTGTGAAGATTTTCCTTCACCACTGTCCTGTAAGGATTCCCTGGAAAGCAGCACTATAGCTAGCCACACTTGTATGCTACCTGTACACATGCACAGAATCATCTGTAAGCCATGAGCTACTCTTCACTTTCTATGTTAATTTATCATAACATATAGCACATGAGGCCGCAGGTACACGGTAGAGTGACAGAGAATGGCGTAACAGAGGTAGGAACCATGACATTTGAGCCACTTCTTTATACAATGTACTTTTTTAGGCTTTTTCAGACTTGTTCAGGCCCCTATCACATATATACCACTTCCATCTGATGATGTACTATTTATTACTGTGCACATCTGCCGTAATGGCTCAGGTGGTCAGTTGGCACCTAGTTTATTATAGGCATCTCAGTCTACACGACAACCCAGTATCCTACCACAAATATTCAGTTCCCACTAAAGCCTAAAGGCAGGACAGGAATTACTTCTCAAAGGTAGAATACTTGTTTGAAGATGACAGCAGAGCCTGGCTCCAAAATCCTACAGGTATTCACTGTCATTCACCTATAGGAGCTTGCCAGAGCCTTGAGACACCATTCCTATCTGCTGCTGACACCTCAGGTACCACTGAATCTGGTGGATAATATGAGCAAGTGGCAGAGCAGCATGCATGAGAGCCTAGACCTGTTGAACAGCCTTTTCTTGTTTTGGACCCCACTCAAAACTAGCTTTCCAAGTCATTTAATAAATGAGCCAGAACAAACATATTCAAGTGAGAAATATGTTGCCTCTAAAACCCAAAAAGGCCCACTATTATGGTTTGGATCTGAAGTGTCCACAAAAACCTCCTGTATTTGAATGTTGTGGGTAACTGTCGAAATGTTTGCTTTTGGTAGGTGGGACTTGGCTGAAAGTTGCAGATGCTTGAGATTTGATCTAGAAGGATTTTATCAACTTTTTGAGATGGGGAGGCAATCAGGGTAGATCTTTCACGTGTGTTATCGACTTGAGGGCCAGGGAATATGGGAGGGCCACCCATTCCAGGTGTGTGGGACCCAACCCTCAGCTTGAACTGAAGGAAGGAAGGAAGGAAGGAAAGAAGGAAGAAAGGAAGGACGAAAGGAAGGAAGGAAGGAAAGAGGTTTCTTTCTGGGAAAGCTCTGGTCTTGCCTGAGTCTCCAGACAGCAATTAACTGGATCCTCACTTCATTTAGCTTTCTGTCTGCAATGCCTGAGCAGCTCTCCAGCCTGTCATGTGCTTCCAGTATTGTTGGCTGCTCGTGAGCAGACTGTGTAAGATGCTCTGAAACTGTGAGCTAAAATAAATCTTTCCTCCCTGAAGTTACAGATGTTGGTTATACTGTCCCAACAATGAGTAATTAACCAAGACACCCAGTAAGTACTGTGCCTCTTTCTTGGTTATAAGATGGGCCAGTTCCAACAATTTACACTTTACCACAGAGGGAATATATCTGTATGCTCTATATCCCTGAACTCCTTGACATTTCACTGAGGTAGAGGGCCCCTGCATTTCAGTTAGAATTATTTCTCAGCCTTGGACATGCAAACGACTTCTCAACAAGTCCAAAGTGGCTACTACCTCCTGCTCACTTGGTCTAGTCACACATATGCTTAGTTTAATGGCACAGTGATACTTATTTCCTAACAGAGGTAACAAACTAGGACCAACAGACCAAACTTGTTGGCTTCTTCTTTTAATGTATGAAAAAAAAAAAAAACATCCACACTCATTTGTTTACTTATCGTTTATCACTATTCTCACATGAAGTGGTGAGGTTTGCAAGCCTATAATATTTAGTGGATGGCCTATAAAAACAAAAACCAAACGAAAAATCTGTTTGTCTTTTAGAAAAGGTATTAGCATAAAACTTAATCTTTGACTGGCATAATAAGTAATAAATAGCATACTTGACATGTTAAGATTTTACTTCTTTCCTGCCAGGTATTCTAAAGTATACTAAGACTTCTCCTTAGCCCATCTTTTATAAATCACTAGACTTTTCAAAATAAAGAGAAAAGAAAAAACAAGATGGTTGAAATAATATAAAAATATTTGCAAAAATATTTTCAATTTAAATGTACTGGTCATACAAAAAGGAAAAGGAACTTTGCTTAAAAATTGAATTTTTATACAAACTGTTAAAGGATTAGGTGGCAAAAGGCAATCCTGATGGGCTAGAAAGTCCACTGGTTTGTAAAATGATTTATCTAAGAGTGAGACTACTATACATAATAAGCTAAAATTTCACACACAAAAGAAGTCATGATCAAGCTTGGATCATGCTTGCTGTGCTCACTTATCTTTACAGTGCGATTTGGCTTTGCCATGTGACTGGAGCTGAGGAGTCTCAGGGTGAGGCGGCTGCACAGGGGAGGAGCTGGAGATCTGCTGTCACCAAAGGAATATGCATTTTTGTCTTTGAACAAAAAAACTATTTTTGCTATATTTTTCCCACATAAAGCATTTAAAAAACAAAAATAAAAAGTTAGAGTCTCATCAAGTTGCACAAGCTGGCCTCTATTTAATTATCCTCTTGCCACAGCTTTTTATTCTTAATAAAAAGCTCACCAAACTCAAGGTAATCTCGACTGTTTCTTATGTTATCCTCTAAGTGTTTATAGCTATGCATTTTACATTTAGGTTTATGATCCATTTGGAGTTAACGTCTGTGAAAGTTAAAAATCTATTTTAGGTTTAAATTGTGCATTTGTCTGTGGTTGTGTGTGTGCATGTGGATGTGTGGGTGTTGTAGTGCCATTACTGAAAAGTCTGTTTCTTAACTAATAAATTGTCTAAATTTCTTTTTTCAAAAATCATGTGACTATTTATTTTCACCAACAGGAATGACTGAAACTACAGCAAACATTGAAATTTTAAAAAGTATTCTAGCACAAGACATACTGCCATTAATTTCCCCTAAATGACTCCTCCTGACATCAAACACACTAATCCCTTCGTTACCGGCATTTTCTGAAGCAGGTCTGAAAGTCCTCTTTTATATTTTTATTTACACTCTTATGGCTGCCTCAATGTCCTGAATTGATTCAAAACATTTACCTTTCATGATTACTTTGACTGGAGAAGAACCAGAACTTGCATGGTATAAGACCCAGGAGATAAGGTGAACAATGACATTCAGTAATGTTTATACAAGTCTACCTACAGAAAGAGCAGCACTCACAGTATTTATTTAAAAAATTCTACCATGTAAAGACAGTAACAAAAAAGGACTTCCAAAACTGTTTCAGGACTGCCAAGAATAATAGGATAAGAGTTTTCAAAGTACGGGCGACTGTTCTAATTAAGATAAGTTGTAATATGCCTTTTACTGTAATAGTTTTAAGAATTATATATTCTGATAATGCCTCATATTTCCAGCCTCTTTATTGTGAACTCAGGTAATGTTCTTCAATTTTGTTCTCTTTCAGTGCTCTGTTGGCTGTTCTGGATGAGCCTTGGATTTTTACAGAGAAACCTTTTAATTACATTGAAGCATGACTAAATAAATACATAAAACTAGCTCAAAAAGTCTTTTAAATCTTTACTCAAAAAAAATGAGGGAGAGTCTAGGCTTGGAATGGTGCTTCTGAAATGCTCTAACACTGACAGAGAATTCATGAACTCTCAATCCTAAAGTGAATTAAACACTTTAAGAGCATCACTGAGGTGTTTCAGAAAGCATAAGAAATCTTCTTACAAGATACAGAGTACATTAAGTATAAAGACTACACAGACAAACTCAGAGGAAAGCCACTTCTTACATTTGGTCTTTTAAAGCAAACTAGTATACTTTAAATATATTTTATTTTAAAGGTGAGGTACTTATAAAATCAAATTTAACTCATTCTAATATTCAATAAAATGGGTTAAGAATTCAATAAGGAAAAAAATAAATTAAGGAAAATCTTGAGATCGCACACAATGAGAATCAAATAAGTGACAAATTAGAATGTTCACGATTATATTTGTAACAATTAATCAGGTGGTAGTTTACCTACATTACACTCAAAAAGCTGTTTAAAGAATTACCTAAACTAATTTTCTGCTATTGCTTAGTAGACTGTTTTTCAGTGAGTCAAGCCATCTCTGACTCATCTCACCTAAGAACAAACTGCTTAGAATTTAGATAAAGGGACTGGAGGAATGGCACACTGGTTAAAAGTGTTTGACTTGCAAGCACAAGGCCCTGAGTTCAATTCCCCAGCACCATATAGAACTGGGCATGATGGTGCACATCTGTAATCTCAGCACTCACTATAGAAGCAGAGGCAGGAGGATTGCCCTGAGTTCCAGGCCAGCCTGGGCTATAAAGCGAGTTCAGGACCAGCCTGGCCTGCATAGCAAGAGCCTGTCTCAAAAAATAAATAAATAAATAAATAAGTAAATAAATAAATAAAGATATTGGGAAAAGCAATGAATAGATGAGGAATTGTGTATGAACATTAATGCATGTCAGAAAACTAGGTGCCCTCCTATGAGTCTTCCTGAGAAAGTTAAAGTTTCAAAGTCTGTGGATTTTATAAACATTTAATATTTTTCACATAAATATTTATTGCTTACTCTTTTGCCTACATTTTGCTAATAATTTTATAAAGCTTTGCCATTGACCAAAGGGCTAAAAATGAAAATGATGAAAGTAACAGACACTTTTAAATTCATCAAATTAGTTAAAAACATTCACAAATTAATATTTCAAACTAGACTTTTAAATTACAGGTAATTCATTTATTCCTCTTCCATACGAAACCACCACTGAATAATAAGGTAGGAAATCTTGCTCTTGTATTTACAGAGAAAAGCAGATTTTTCATTATGATTTGGCTGATAACCCATCACCTACCTACACTGCACATACAGAAAGAGAATGTAACACGTTTTCATTCCCAGGTCTTGTGATTTTAACAAAGCATAGACCAGGTAAAAGTAACCACAGGAATGAAAAATCTTGCCTACTGTGTCTAGGTGAAGACATATTTTTCAGTAGAAAATACCGAGTGAAGTAAATTCTTTCATTAAAAAAAAGACCTTCATGTAATAAAAGGGCAAAAAATCTATTTGAGAACTAGAAAAAAAATTGTTCCCTACTTTTTCTTTACTCTACAATTAGTATATCTGCCATTAGAGTAATTAATTAGTAGTAATTTATTTTATGATATTCAGAAAATGAAATATTACTGCAGTACTAAGCCAAAAATAATGACAGTGAACACTGGTTTGAGGAGAGCATCTACACTCCCTATCCTAATTTCCATTAAAAGTTTCCACTACTATACATAATAGTAAACAGAAAATGAATTCTGAGACCAAGAACAAAATGGCTGAGATAGATGCAAGGGTACAATTCCACAACTCTGGAAGGCTCAGCAGAAAGGCTGACAAACTTAGGTCCAACCTAGTTAACTTAAGCATCTCAGTGAGTCCTTGTCTCAAAAAATAAATAAATAAATAAATAAATAAATAAATAAATAAATAAATAAAAAAGAACTGGGGATACAAATCAATACATAGATGCTGGGTTCAATCCCCAGTATCACAAAAGGAAACAGGAAAAAAAAAGAACAAAAATAACAAGAAATGTTTTATGTACATTCCTGTAAGCTTTGCTTTCTGAGTTACTATTTCCTTCCTCTATCATTTTACAGTGAGCAGCTCATCCACAGAATCACTGGGTCCATTAAAAGTTACATTCTTACTTTTATAAGAAGACCAGAAAGCATTATTACATTTTTCTATGTGAAGAATGCTATTAAACAGTAGCTGTACACTAATTAAAGCAAATGTAATTGTGAGAACACATTGACATTGTTAAAGTAAATTAGTCAATTTGTTAATAGTTTCATTTCAAGTGACCCTAATTGTATTAATTGGAATACTAGAAAATTAAATTGAAGAGTATTAAACACATTGCTCTAATATGTCCTACAGGAACAAATTCTGTTACATCTGCAGAGGGAAAATAATAGTTACATGACTTCCGTGCCCCCAAAAGACTTGTACATATACATGCCCAAGCATGTGTGTACAAAGGTGCATACAGACCATGGGTCACCCGTAAAGGTCTTAATTGGCTACATTTTTATTATTTTAATACTGGTAGCTGTCCTTTGTTACACATGTCAGAGACATATGGATTTCTCAAAGTCCATCTTTAGAGCTGCAAGAGGCCAAAGGGATGCACATCCAAAGTTATGATGCTGCTTCACCAAAACAGACATGGGGGCACAAAAAATGTATAGCAAAAAGGGAATCAGATTAAACAACCACTGATAAGGGGCTTTGAATTTTAAGCGGATAGAAGAGCATTAACTGGATAATTACAGGGGCAAAAAACCAGAAAGATCAAAAAGTGATAATGCTTTCCATTGATTATCTGCATTTTAATGAGGAGATAAGAAGATGTAGGTAAGAGAGGAGCGTAGACCATCTTTTAATGTCCCTATTAAGTGAGGTGTGCACTATCAGCCTTGAGACACATACATTGTTTCTAAACCACTACTCAGAAATAGCATTCTATGGTCTGTCCTGGTACTAAAACCCCCATACCTCCACAGGCAGTATGGTATCAGCTGTGGATGTTGGATATTGAGTCATGGTGACCAAAAAGTAATGAAGAAACCTTCCTAAAATTACTCTAATTAACTACAGTAAATCAGGGAAGGAATTCGAAATGCCAGCCACTTCCTATACTTTGGCCAGCTATCTAAGTATCTTCAGCAGAAAAAATTCACCTTTTATTCAAACGTAGCACACCATCTATCATATGCAGGTATTGTGGTTTTGATCTGGAATGTCCCCAGTCTCATTTATTTGGATGTTATGCATTATCTATAAAACCACATGCTCTAGGAGACTGGGGGCTCTTCTGGAAGATTGGATCGTATTATAGGCATGTGGAGGGGTTTAACCCTGAAAAAGGCAGAACACCTGAGGCCAGACTTAGGAGGGGCAGATCCCTGGGATGGAGCCTGGAAAGATATATGCTACTTCTTATGTTTCTTCTGGATCCGACTAGACTGGACTCGAGTGGACGTGACTTGGCTTCCTATTTGTGATGCTGTGGGGACCTGCCTCCACCTATGACACAAATGAACTGTGAACTTCTGAACTGTGAGCAGAAATAAACATTGCCTCCCCGGATTTGTGGATGTCAGATAATTAGTGACAGCGATGAAAAAGGAACTAAGGATAAGGGGGAAGATACAAAATAGAACAGCATCATTTTATTGTAAAACACTACAGTCAATCATATTGATTATTACTAATTTCTTCATTAGTTCTACTGTTGGGGTCTTCAGGGCCCGAGAGCCTCAGCATCGCTGACCTTGGCCAAGTTCCTTCCTTCCCAGGAACAAATGTTACTGCTTGTAAGTGATTCGAGCCAGTTGTTGTTTTGGTTAAACCCCAAACTGCTCCTTATCACATCCTCCTCCTTCTACTCCTTCCCTCCCCCTTCAGACCCCACACTGGTGGAGACCTGGCTGATTGGCCCAAGGTAAAACTACCTCAGTCTATTTAAGCCCCTGTACTTGCCTAAATAAACTTGAGATGGTGTTCCCTGAAACAATTCCCAGAGTGTTTTACTCTGTCCTCAGACCCCTCCTCAGCTATTCCGGGGGCCCCCCGCAGGATAGGACACAAAAATCACACGAAGCAAAAATGGAGCTGGCAAGATTCTGAACATCTTGTATTTTTTAAAGCAGGTTACTAGATGCACATGGAGACTGAAAGAAAGCTTTGATAAAAAGATATATACAAGGGTAATGTTGCGCTAAGTAATTACTATTATAAAAGCTTTAAGTAACAAAGTAGGCATTGCATCATACACAGTTGAAGTTAAATTTTTGGTAATATATGAAAGGACTAGGCATAGATGGATAGTGATTTCTCTACATTACCAAATACTTTTAATGTCAAGATTACATTTACAGGTGATTCTTTACTACAGGACTTACGTCACTATGAAAAAGGAACATTTTGCAAGAGCAATCAACCAAGCACACCAACAGAACTCTCCAAAACAAAACAAAACAAAAAGACATTTATAACTAGTTGATTTAAGGTGCTCAGACATCCTGTCTTAATAAGCATTTTCACAATTAATATTTCTTCTGCCTTCCTGTAAGAATCAAATGACAGTTCTAAGACCCACCCTATATATTACAAACATACAGAAAGGACACCTAAATAATGTTTGGGGCACATCTTCTCTGAAGATCAATTTTGCTGCCTTCAGAGTACACTTTGACTTGAAATACTTGTGTTCCCAGCTTTTTTGTTCTAATAAATTCTACAAGGTGATATGCTTCAGTCTGTGTCTGCCTTTGGATTCTTTCCTCTTTAAAACAAGACCTCTCCAGGCCACGCTGGGTATTTGGCCTCCCCACCTCTCCTTTATGAAACCCCTCAACCACTCTCATAGAAATAACATGCAACACAATTCTATTCTTAAAATAGACCTGACAGATGAAAATATTCTTTCTTCATGACCAATATTCCAAACTCTCATAAAACCTGTGAAAACTCATCATTTGAACAATATTATTTAATCAGTTAAATTTCCCTATTACATAATATTATAATTTTCAGTTAAGAATAATTCTTTTTCACTTTGTTGATCGCTGAAGTTAGAGGCTAATAAAAATCATAAAGCCTAAAAATATTTACTTTTCTTTTAGTGTTCATATGAATTGTAGGTTTTCTGTTAGTCATAATTAATATTCAATGAAAGAAACTGAAATTTCAGGTGGTAATTTATGTATGTGAACAAACTGGGTACAGAGAAAATATTTTCTCTGTTCTCTATTTGAAAAAGAATTTCAAGATGCTAAAATTTTAAACCCCCTGAAAAGCATGTACAAAATTCTTACCTATATTCCTCAACTACTATGCAAATAAACCAATCACATGCTGCTTTCTCTCTCCACTACTATTTCCTGGCTATTTTTACTAATCCTTTCAGGAATTCTCAGAATCATTACACGGTATTGTTTCTTTCAATGTTAACATTTATGTTTGAGAAATTAAAAATGTTTATTTACTAATGGGATCTGTAAAAGTATTTTGTTAAACTACACGTGACACTTCTGTATAGGCAAAACACTTATCTAAGTCAAATATTTATTCAGAAAATGAGTCATCGCACAATCGCCGACTCCTAAAAATTGTGGCAGAAATATGTCAAAAGGCTTCAAAATACTTGAAGAAACTCCACAGAAGACATCAATTAAAACAAACAAACACACTAGAAAGGTGATGATTCTTCAAATGAATATGACAATCCCATTAAAATGCAATACATGCTTTTCAAGAAAGGAAAAGAAAAAATCTAAGGTGAAATACATGCTTCATATTTACATATACACCACACAAAACTCACTATGGTTAGTAACCTTTATGGCTTTGAAGAACTACATATTTACATATCCTTCTTTTAGCATGTGCGTGTGCGTATGTGTGTTTTGTATATATTTTTAACAGTTGACAGCTGTTTTAGAGCATACAGAGATGCCAAGCTGAATGAGGGTCTTGATTACTTCAAGATTAGCTATCTAAAGTTTCTATTCATCTTAAGTGTTGTTAGTTGGAAGAGTCATTAGTCACTTCCTTGTCTCACAGAACATCAGCATACATTTACATTGTTAATGAACATTTGGGGTAAATGAATTAATGACACTTTTAAACATCAATTCAGTCCTAATAACTTACTATGTCACAGAATGTTAGACTAGGATATAAACGAAAAGCCTTTTTGGTAAAGGTAACTATTCATTCCTGCAAACAATAAAGGATAAAATTAATTTATAATGGACTTAACCAGGTTTAAAAAATTCCTCAATGTTTAATAAAACAGATCTGAAAAAAAATATGCCCTAGAAGAGCATCTGAAAACTGTTCTAAAACAATGATATAAGCCGGTACAGTACTATGAAAATGTTGTTGAAATTATTTTGCATACCTTTAACACAAGTAAACATTCACTTTTAAAACTCGGTTATAGGAATGCTTACAAAGTAATTTAACTAATTTAATTCTGCATACTTCCTACAGGTATAACATTTAAGAGAAAATACATCTTGAAAAGTCTTCATGCTTACCACTCAAGATATTAAAATACTAAAAATAGTCAATTAATTTTCTTATTATGAAAATCTTAAAACAGCAGACTTGCTGAATCCTTACATGTCAAAAACTACAAAAAAATCATAAACAAATCTGTAGGACAAATTCTACTCTTTTCAGTAAAAAATGTCGATGGCATTCAAGATGCACAAGAAACATAATAAACACTTCATAACAATCTTATATTTAAGGAAATAGCTACTTTAAGAGTTTTATTTTTTTAAATTTTCAAATCATGACTTAATGAAAGACCTTGACATCAACATAGACATAAAAATGATTTTATGTGAATAAAGCAAACACATGAATTATTGTAAAAAAATGTTTTAAAATAGATCTCAATTCTGATACATACATTTCATGTAGAAAAATTAGAAACAGATACTAAGTCAATGAGTATTATGAAATATTTATTAAAACACTTAAGAAGACTTCAAAATTACTCAAGAACTCATTCTTTCATTCTAAAAAATTATTTTACTTTTATAATTAGATAAATACTTAGAAAATAATACAGACACTAATACTTACACATTTGAAAAATTTTAACTGGGCAGAACTTAAATATAATTTACCTTTTAATACTTGGTCATTTTTATAGATCTATAACAGTATAACAATTTCAATTATTAAATTATTAAAAAGACCAAAAAAGAAAATGGAGATAAAGGTACCTCTTTTATCCTGGAAATTTTTCAATGTGTTTCTAGGGGCTAACTCTTTACAATATCAAATCAAAAGCTTAGATTTGTTTAAAATGTATAGCACAAAGACTACTTTGCATTTCAGCATTCTTACACTGAAGCAGTCCTTGAGGTTATAACTCTTGAGCAAATGACATTGTATTAAATATTAGAAAAATGCCTTTATCTGTAATTAAAAGTTGACTTATTGAGATACTTATTCACATAAAGACATCAGTCATCTCTCTCTCTCTCTCTCTGTCTCTGTATGTGCGTGGTCACCATGAAAAGTACGTACGTACACACACACACACACACACACACACACACACACACACACACATGCTCACATGCAAATTCTCTTAAAGTTGCCGTGCTCAGATTCACTGAAAGAATTAACACTTATAAAGCTAAATAGAGTTCCTCTGCTAAGTTTTCTGATACTGGCAGACACTACACACACAACTTACCACTGGACTTGTTTGAAAAACTGGACAAGGGATCAAAGCCTACTTCTTGATCTTCTGGCTGCAAAGGATGTCTAGTTTCAGATAAGGAATGATACATTGTGCACTGGACAATGTCACCAAAAGGAACCACCTAGGAAATGAAAAATATAGAGAAAAATAAGGATTTTTTTGAGGTGACTGAAAACAAATACAAGACTAAAATGATTACATGAGTATTACAGACATTAACAAGTTTCCCACAAGCTTGTAGGACTGTTACTACAACTTGGCTAGGTCATGCAAAAGAGTGAAGAGGAGGGAGGGGGACAAAGATTTTCTATGCCAATGATTCCTCCCATAATCTCAATTATATTTATATAGTCATTTTAATGTTGAATCACATTTATTTTCAGTAAAATTGTGGACAATGAGAATAAAATTGAAGTTTAAAAATTCTCATATTTACAACCTCTTTTCTTTACTATCAAAATAATACACATAATAGAAACCTTCAAAATATGTAAAGGAAATTATAGTTACTCCTCAGTGTATTAGCTAGAAATACCAATGTTAATATTTTGGCGATTGCACATATCCTTCTTTGTTTTGGAAATATAAGATATGTAAGTTTTTAATAACATACCTATGATATAATCGCCTGTAAATTATCATGAATGTATTCCTAACCACTACAAGAAAAAGGTGTTTGGATTATCACTTCTAACGCATCTCCAGTACTCCACTGCTACGGTTTGTATCTAGAATGTCTTCAATAACCTCACGTATCTGTGTGCTGTGGAATGCCTATAAACCAGAGGCTATTACCAAGTGGGGCCTGATCAGAATGTGCAGAATACTGGGAATTAACCCAGAAGGGGTGGCCTATTGGGACTTGACCTGGAAGGGTATATTAAGCTCTGCCCTTCCTTGCTCTTTCAGCCTCTTGACTGGGACAGAGTAAACAGCTTTCCTCCAGCTACACTTCACCATGTGCTTGCACCATTGCAATCAAGAATAGACTGAGGCCTTCTGAAACTGTGAGCTATAAATAAATGAATGAATGTTTCCTCCTTTTAGTTGTGGATACTGGGCATTTCTGTCCCAGCAACGATGCAGTAATGGATATCCAATATACAGCTATCAAATTTACTTAATTTTTATTAGTAAGTCATTAGAAGGCTCTCAGTTATTCAACACTATAATTGTTCCCCAATAAGTATCCGTGGGTGAAAATCATGATTACTTCCTTAAGATAAATTCCTGTAACTTGCTGGACTAAAACATGTATTTTAAAAACTAAGAGGTTTATAATTTTTTTCACAAATTGTACCCTAGAAAGATCTGCATGCAATGAAACAAGTCATTTCTAGGGATTTCTTTAACAATACGTATTTCTTCTTTGTTAGCCAGCATTGATAGTCCAATTTTACATCGTGTTTACTTGACATTCAGTAAGATCACAAAAGATTATATAGGTTTTTCTGACAACGTTTTACTTCTATGCTCACTGAATGGTAACTTCAGGAGACAGAGCCTAAATGGGGGAATTACATCACTAGACATGTGCCCCTGGGTACAGTGGGATCGACGGCTCTTTCTCTTTCTGTCTCTGCTCCTTGACGACCACACAGTAAGCATCACTGCTGTAGCACCAGCTCCATGATGTAATTTTCTTAGACCCAAAGCAACACAGACTACTAACCACAGGCCAAAGCAAAGATGACCAAAACTCTGAAACCACAACCAAAATAAACCTTGCCTAATTTAAGTTGACTTTAACACATATTTTTCCATAACAATGCAGAGCGAATACACCAACAACTTACAAATTTCCCATATCTCTAAGGTATGTTATCCCTTCAAATGAGAATTTTTCTAAAATAAAAAATACGTTCATCAATTATCAATTCAAAATAATACAATAGAATATTTTAAATGTTAAAGGCTGAGAAGACATGAGCGAAAAAATAGAAAGTGGAGGAAAAGGAAATTCATAGACAACGAGCACCCAATTTTATATGATATGGCTTTCATCTATGGAGAAAAGGTTTCCGAGTGGCCCCTTTAACAAATGCCTGGTTAGCTCTCCCAAAGTCACATGCTCCTCTACTGCTTTATCCCTATAATCCCCACCTTATAAAATATTCCTGCATATTATCTGACTGTTTTCAGAACCCTTCAACCCCTCAAAGAACTGCAATTACATTAAGATCTTTACAAGTCCTACCTCGCTGGGAGAGTGGTTAAAAGAACACAGACAGAAAAAAGAGAAAACTTTGTAAAAATTAAATGAGAATTTCTAAAGCCAGAAAATCCTAAATCCATAAGTTTAAAATAATTATCAGTACTTGTTTTTAAGTACAAAAATCAATAGGTATATGCTGAAGAAATTCTGGAGAATACAATATAGTAGAGGGCAGCAAAATACAGGTAAACAACTATAGTATAAAACAAATTAATAAGCTCTATTAGACAAGTTAGCAAGGGAAAAGTCTTCTTAGAGCAGTGAGGGTTGTCAAATTTAAACATTTCCTGAGGACAGACAAAGAAGCTTCATTAATTAGTGTTAATATTTATAAGCAATGACTATATGTCAAGAAACACAACGAATGCTCTGTGTACTGGCATCATTTCTCCCACCATAACACCTGATGATGTATCTTCATCATTCTTATTGCTAGTTTACCAAAGAGAAAATTGATGCTAGCCAGTTTCTTGTGTACAGTTACATAATCAGTAAGTATTGAGGCCAAAGTGTGAACATATTTTATCTGGCTCCAAAGCTCACGTTTTTTTTTTTTTTTTTTTTTTTACTTACATAAAAGGGTCTAAGTAAGTCTTCGAGGCAAACAAACCAAACATTAAAAAGGGATATACTCTCAAGGAAAGACAGAGCTTGTGAAGATGTGAAGCACACGTTATTCTTATTCAGCTTTTTTCATGACAACTTAGTAATCCAGAATTTTGAGAAATTTCTTTATCAGTACTGGCAAATATTTCAAAATGACAAAAAATGTTCTGAAAAAATTGAGTCAGATTTAAAAATTTTATCTGATCCACAAACAACTATTTTAGTGTCGGATTCATATTCTCTTTATATGGTACTGGGAATCAAGCTCAGGTCTTTCACACTGAATTATACCCTTAAGCTGATATATTTTTTTTAAGTTTTAGTCTTCAAGATAGGCATTTCCCTAAGTTGCCCGAGCTAGGCTTGAACATATGATCCTTCTGTCTCAGCCTCCTAAAGTGGTGGGACTATAATAGGTCTGTGTCTCTAGGCCTGGCTCTATTCACTTTGTTATATTCTTAAAAATATTTCTAAAAGTTGAAAATATTTTTTTCAACCTAACTGCTAGACACCCTTAATTTTTTTAATGTTCCAAACATGTTTTCATAACTTTCTGATCTTAATTTATAACTTTTCTGGTATACTAATACAGATTTCACACAACTTAAAAAGTTTCCATAACTTTAAAGATAGGCAAATGATAAGAAGTCTAATGTCAAGATCTATTTCATTTATTTAATTGGGAGGGGGAAGTACTGGGTCTTGCTCTGCAGTCAGGCTGGTCCTGAACTCACTGTGCAGCCCAGGTTGGCCTTAAACACACATCAATCCACCTGCCTCAGCCTGCTAAGTACTGAGATTACAGATGAAAGTCACCATATTCATGTATGTGGTGCTAGGCAACTGAACCCAGGGCTTTCAACTTGCTAGACAAAAACTCAAACTGTTCTTTTATTCCTCTATCCTTCAAAAACAATTTTTTTAAAAAAGTATCAAACCAGGTACAGTGTGGCAAATGCTTACAGTCCCAGGGTGGCATGTGCTTACGTGGAAGCTGAGAAGCAAGTCACTGGAGCCCAGAAGTTTGAGACCAGCCTGGTCAGCATATTGCAAAGCTACCTTTAAAAAAAAAGAGAGGGTAGGAAGGGCCACATCCAAGAGAAAAAAGAAAGGTTCATACAATTACAATGCAACATTCTACACTATGACAATGCCCACACATTCTCTCAAGGTGATAAAGGATACTTAAGGACATTTCAAATCCTTAAGGTTACATTCAAGAAGTGATTCAATGAATTTAGCTTTAATTCCTTAGGATATCGCAAGTCTATGGGAATACTGAGAATATAAAATTAATTAAATGTAGCAACCTACAATCATTTTATAGAGTAAGTTTTTGACTAGATTAAAACTCAATCACTGAAATGTTTTTATAATTCAGCAAAGCAGACCTACTGACCAAAAATGAGAATTTTAGTCATTGATATTAATTTTCAAATAATCTGCTGAAGAGGATGATATTCTTTATTTTCTTATAGATTTAAAGAATGACTTAATTCAAAGTAATCTTATTCCCTAACTCAGAAAGCAGAGAAATATGAAATTCAAGGAAAGTAAAATGGAAAATGAACAATTTTTCTTTATTGTGATTACTATAAGTACTAATTTTCCTACCTGATATGTACTCAAATATAAGAAACTCCCAAAACTAGTTTTACAATATGGTTTTGCAATTTTGCTACGCAGGAAGTGACAAATTAGGCTGAGAATCCCACTTGTCTAAAATTATTCTCAAAGACAATTGTACTGGTTCCACAGGTCAGTGTATCACAACAGTGAATCTTAAGAGAAAAGTAGTATGTCTGAAAGTTTTGTGTAAATGGTTAACAAAAGAGTAAGAGTTTCTTAGTACTAAAGTTCTGAAAACAGCTTTAAAGTAAATTCAAAATATTGTGTCACTCAAGTAAGCAGTCTCTAAAATGTTCTAATTAGTATTGTACAGATAAAACATAAATTAATGAAATAACACTTTCCCTTTCAAAAAGGCAACCTATTAAAAGAACCTCCTGAAAAACATCAACAACACACACACACACGCATATGTTACAGGATATATATATATATATTTATTTATATGTTACAGGAGATATATATATCTCCCGTAAGTATAAAGTTCTCTCCCTTTCAGCTTGCATTATTCTTTCATGGTTTCTAGTACTTAGTTATAAAATTAGCAACCTGATTTTGTAATTCTGAAAAGATATCCCTATTCATAAACCCCACATAAACATACTTTATTCATTTAAATTCTTCACTACTGCTAAACGAAAATGTTAAGCAGTGAAATGACAGAGCAGCATCACTTCACATGAGATTTCTCCTGTAACAAAAACTTACTACAGGCCTTATGTTGAGTACTTCTAAAGACTGGTTATAAAACAAAGGGATGCAGCATGAATAGGCATTTATTTCAGGTAGCATGTATTTGCATGATGAGTATTTAACCTGAAAAATGACACCTTGGCTACAAAAACAAGCATCTTTAATAGAAGATTTGCATAATTAAGAGATAAACTAATTGGACAATACCTATTAAAGTAAGCAAAAACTTTCTGTAAAAGCATTGGTAGCTAAAAAAGGTAGTGGTTAGAAATGATGTCTAAACTTTTAGTTGCATGTGAGGACAGGAGGGAGGATTAAAAGAAGAAAATGCAGATTGCAAAAAGAATAGTAAATTCCCTTCTGTTTTTAAACTGTCAATCATTAATACAAGAGTGTAACACTGGACTTTTAAGTAGCTAAATTAAGAGCTAAAAATCATTCATTTGGAAATCTTAATATTTAATACTGTTAGATTGTATATCAAAGTAGTTTATTATTTATTTACTCCAAACCTTTCCCGAATACTGTATTTGACAATGGGGGGTCTATTTCTTACAAGACAAATGCATTTACAATGTCAAATAAATTATGCATAAAAGCATCTGTATTAATACATGTCATTCAATGTTCAGTATCACCCACTGGTAAAAACCTGAAACCTCGACTCATTTTTACCAAAGATGAAATTGCAATGTCAAGTGTTATCTAATAAATAAGCATAGGACTACAATATCCTCTATATAACAATAACAATGATCAAAAGAAAAACAAAATGTATTTAATAC
Organism: Ctenodactylus gundi; assembly: GCA_004027205.1. Classification (NCBI taxonomy): domain Eukaryota; kingdom Metazoa; phylum Chordata; class Mammalia; order Rodentia; family Ctenodactylidae; genus Ctenodactylus; species Ctenodactylus gundi. Next base: position 605,672 of record PVKB01000661.1, read on the forward strand.
TGCACATACTCTTATACTGAGAGAACAAGAAGCTCAGGGTAAAAAAGTTCACTGAATATTATTGGGCTAAAAATATCACATGATGAGAAAGGTTCACAGGCAGACTTGAGTACTTTATATTATTAAAATAATTCATTTGGCCTTTAAATATTCAAATTCTTTAAAATCTTAAGAAATATTTATAACCACATAAAACAGAAGAAAACGTAAGCATTAGAAAGATTCAACCAGCCAAAGAAAAAGTTTGACAGTGCTCACACAGAATATTCTCAAATTGTTTCCGAGTTTCCTTGAATAAATGTTTTAAGACGCAGAGATGAGCTAAGCAAGGAGGCCCATGCGGACACTCCCAGCTACGTATAACAGGAAGGTCAATGAAGCCCACAATTTAAAGTTCAGTCTGAGCAACAGAGCAAGAAGTAATGTTTAAAGAGATACAGAGATAGGAGAAGTAGCCTGGCCTAATTAACAAGCTCTGTTATTATTATGCAGCCCAGCACAAAGGCTACAATTGTTATTTTTCTCTATTTTATATAGATACAGAATTTGGACATTATTCAAAGCTGGCTTTTTTGCAAAAAATATCTGACACGATTAGAAATTCAAGAAAAATGTACAAAATCTGTAAAGAGAAAACAGCAGTAATAATTTGACTAACTGTATTGAAATGAATCTGATATAAAATATAACAAATAAATGAGCCTTCTACATAAGCATTAAATCAAATCCCTTAGCTAATAATCTCTGCTTAGTGCAAACCTGTAGACTCAGGTGAAGGCAATTTCTTAAATGTCTGTAGAGAGATATTTATCCCTTGGTCTTGAACTGAATGAAAATCTACTACTTAAAGACAGCACTTTTAGTGAAACAATAACATCAAGAAACACACAGCATTTACTAGGAAATGCTACACAAAGTACTATTATTGATATATGTGAGATTTAAGTTTTATAATAATTTTACAAAGTTAACAAAATACTTTTCTTTATAGCAGAAAATAATCAAAGAAGTTAGGTACCTTACTCAAAGTCATATACCTAAGTAATGTCAAAAATACCTCAAATGACTTAATAACAAATGGTCTGACAAAAGTTGAGTTACACTTAGAATACAGTTTTCTTTATTTTTATGTTAATGAGTATGTCAAGTTAGATCTCTGAAGCTGTTAGGAAATAGTCAAAACTGGGTAACTGAAATCCCAAAATGCTACAGAGTAACACCAGTCACCTCTGCACTAAGTGACATCACCGAGGGAAAGCCAGCTAAGAAGTATGGCTTTTTGCTCTCTAGTCAAAGTCTCATAAAACATTCAAGCTGTCCTTCCTTCACTTTTCTCCTCAAGAGTCCTTCCTGGGACTAGGGGAGGGTGGGGGAGGGGGGGTGGGGGTGGGGGGTGGGGTGTAGATGGGTGTAGAGCTAAGCAGTTAGAGCACTTGCTTAGCAAGCGGTAGGCCTTGGGTTCAAGTCCGTAGCATCACATAATATCTGGGCACTGTGGTGCAGACCTGGAATCCCAGCACTTGAGAGGCTGAGGCAGGAGGATTCCTGTGTGACTCCAGGCCAGCGTGGACTATATAGTGAGTTCATGGCCAGGGGAGGAAAAAAAAAAAAAAAAGACCCATTTCACTGTTCTAAATCCTGTATTTAATTCCAAGACTCAATGTTTTCTTCCATGGACCAGTTCCAAGAATAATTTCTCTCAGCTATTTCATGGCAAAATATGAATGCAGACATGCACTGCTGCAGGTATAGAAAAATGCTTATTTTTTCTTGTAGTGTTGCTGATCAAATCGAAGGCCTCATACAATCTCATCACATTCTGTACCATGGAAGTACATTGCAACTTATACTTCATATTAAAACACTATTATGTTTATTTTACAGTTATCCACTATATAGTGTTGATTTGTTTTCCATAATCTATTATCAGAAAGGCTCTTAAATTAAGTTACTTAAAAAACGAAAAAATGTCAAGTACATTATGTCAAGTAGTAGACAGTTAAATCCTTAAGGCATATGGCAAATGACTGACTTTACAGCAGGGCTGTCACTCATTCACTTTATTGAGCACTCCCTAAAGTATCATTTATATTGTTTATGTACACTGTTACTCTCAACCTAAGTATTTCTTAGCTTATGTAGTTTGTCACAATTAGTCTTTTCTTCTTAATGTTTCTTAAATATTTAGAGGGTCTCACTAAGTTGCTAAGTTGACCAGGATAGGCTTGAACTTTTGATCCTCCTGCCTCAGCCTCCCAGAGTGCTAAGAATACAGGCCTGGCTGTTACCTTTTCTTTAAGAGGCACATTATGTATTCCTTAAAGGTAGAAAAAGAAACTTTCCATTAATTTGTGCCTCTTATAATAAGCAAATACTGTGCTAAAAGGAATATTAATAAGTTTTAAGAAACAACACAATAATGTGCTTCATGCTAATAATAAACTAAGTTTAAACATCCCTGTGAAGTGCTTACCTTTCACATGATTTATAAAATTGAGGGGCTGAGCCAATACAGCCTGCATGGCAGTATTAAGAAATATATACTAGCAGTTAGAATATTAAGGACTAAGGTTTGTTCTATCCTTCTGTCCTGAGCATTAGTGAAGATCATTCTATATTCTTGAAAAGGGAGGGGCTGGAGGAATGCCACATGATTAAAGTGCTTGCCCAATAACTGCTAAGTATCTGAGCTTGATTCCCTAGTACCACATAAACTGGGTGTGGTGGTGCACGCCTGTAATCCCAGCACTTGGGAGGCTGAGGCAGGAGGATTACTGTAAATTCAATGCTGGCCTGAGTTACACAGTGACTTCAGGACCAGCCTGGACTAAAGAGCAAAACCCTGTTTCAAAAACAAAAACAAAAATTAAAAGTGGCATCATCTTGATCAGTTAAAAATGCTATAACAATATATTGACAGCAGGGATACACCATAGATTATGTGTTTCTCACAGCTTTAAAGTCTGGAAGTTCCCAGCTAAAATCACAGTTGGATTTAGTTCCTCATTTTCAAATGATTACTTTTCAGCTGTATCAGCACATGGAAAAAGAGAGCATCATTTATAGCATTTATCTAAATATCTCACAGGCTTGTGACCCAGTGGCCTCCCAAAGTCTCACCTTCAAACCCAATGACATTGGGCATTAAGGCTCCTACATATAATCTGCAGATGGAATAAACACATGCATTGTGTGAGGTATGCAATAGAAAAAAATTTTAAAAGACACTATTATCAAAGGTTTCTTCCCCCCTTTGGAGCAATACTACTCCTAACACCATCTATGAACTTTGGCAATATCTTCCCATTTGGTCTTTCTGCTTCCATTCTTCGCTGCTATTGTAAAGTGAGCAACAATGAACTCCTTATCTTTGAAGTAACCCTTACTGTGGAGCACAATTAAGATTTTCTGCAACTTCTACCACAACTTAGCCTACTAAATCCCTCTCCCATGATTTTTACCATAAAAAACAAATTGATTTATTCCATTGTTAATGGCTTCCTTATAAATTTAGAATAAGATCCAAGCACTGCAGAAAGTTCCAAATTAAGGTGGCTTGGACATAGCTCGGTTAATAGAGCACCTGCCTAAGAAACACAAGGCTTGGGACCCACCATCCAACACCACATACTAACCGGATGTGGTGGCCTATGCCTGCAATCCCAGCATGCATGTGAGAGGCAGAGGCAGGGGGACTGAGGTCAGTTCTAGGCCAGCCTGGGCTACATAATGAGGAACAAGAAAAAAGTTCCAGGCACGATAATGGATGCTTATAATATGAGGACTCTGGGAAGCTAAGGAGGCAAGGAGGATCCCAAGGCTCAGTCCGAAACTGGCCAACTTAGCAAGAGTGAGACCCTGTGTCAAATGTAAAAATAAAAAGGGTTGGGGAAACAGCTCATTGGAAAAGCTCTGTGTTCAATCTGCAGTACAACATGCACACGCGACCCTTTAGTTCTATCTTCAAAATAAATAAGAGAATTGGATCATGCTGTATCATTTTCAGCCTAATTTTGGTCCCTGCCATTCCCAACATCGTCTATTTAGTGACTTCCCATAACGTTCTTGTTTTAGGTCACGTCTCTCTTTTCTGCTCAAAACTGTTCAATGGCTTATCATCTCAGAATAAATAAAAATCTTCATAAAGCCACACAGGATCTTATTCCCAACTAGTTATTTATTCTTCTATCCGTCAATGTTCCTCTTTTTTGGTCCAAACCTTATGCTAATATGTATTTCTAAAGAAAACCTAAGAACTCTTCAAAAGCTGATTTGTTAATAATTTAGATTCAATTAAATTTATTTTCATTAATTATGACTAAAATTTTATTGAGAATGCCATGATAAAATAAGGACACCTTCTATGGGAGCACAGTGATAAATAAGCAAACTCTTTGTATATTTAGAGCTTCTGATTAATTGGGTGGTACATTGTAAACAAAATAGAAATTTTTATAAAATTTTATGTTGTGAAAAATGCTATAAGGTAAGTAAAGCTGAGCAAGGAAATGGGAGAAGGGCATCTTCTGCATCCTGGAATACAGGCACAGCCGACCTCCTGAACAACTTTTGAGCCAGTACATAAAGGCAATTAGGGAAAGAGTATGCAAGAAGTAAAAAAGAGGATGTTGAAATGGAAGACAGTAAAAAGGTTATTAACAAATCAGCTTTTGAAGAGTTTTTGGGTGTACATTAAAAATACACATTACTATAAAACAAATGACAAGATCACAGCCAAGCATATTTGAGCAGACAGATCCCATAGAACAGACTAGAAGGCTGGAGACAAGCTTGGTAGAAGCACTTGCCGAAAGGCTAGATTTGATTCTTGCATCACAGAGAGTGACAGACAGACAAAACTAGGTGATTAATATCTTCAAGTAACAATTATTCTAAAGGAGTCAAGATGAATCCTCAAAGTAACAGCTAGGCCTAGAGAGCTCACTCACTCAGCAGTCTGCAGCAGCTGCACAAGCAATGATCTGGGCTATCGCTTCAACACACATTCAGGACCAGAGCAGAAAGACGAGGGCCTAACCCCCCGGGGAGACCAGCACATTCTAACCATGATTTCCAGCAGTACACAAGCACACACATACACATACACTTCTGTCTCCTGGATTTGTTTGTGCCATTACTTCCATGAGACAGGAAGCTGACATTTGCCCTCTGGCTAGAAAGACTCCCCATTCCCACTGACACCAGGAAAGACCAAAAATAGCATGGTAACTGCACACGTTACTCAACTTGTGATCTGTACTATGTCAAGCTAATCCACTGATCTGAAACAGGATCCACTTCTTGTTTGAGCCTGAATGAATCGAGATTATCTTCCCTCCCTTCCCTGGAACTGCCCAGTCTCTTAATACAGTCTCCTAAAAAGCTGCGATGGCAGGTATACACCTCAAGTTAAATATCAAGTTAAAGTTAACTTCAATACACCAGTACAATGAGTAATTGTCATATAGCTCTGTTTCAACTTTAAAAGTTTAAAATTTTGAGAAATTTCTGAGAAGCAAGCTAACATAATAAACTACTAAGTAGCATATAGGAAGCTTTATAAAGCTTACTTTTCATAAATAAATAACAAAAGGGCCAAGGGCCAAGTGAGAATATGCCATTAAGGAACAATTAAGGTCAATCAAATTAATAGATTGTGAAGAAATGCTGACCACTAAAATTTCCAAGTATCTTTGTGTATACTACAAAAATAGTATTTCAACAATAAAAGACTTTGAAAGTTTTTTGATAATAACATCCAGTTTTATATTTCAAAAGATGGCACCTGTCAACTTTATTAAGAACATACAACTGCAAATATAAAGTATAATATTGTGTTACAAACCTATTTCTATTCTTTTGTTCAAGGAGTTGTTTTTAATTTTTCTTTAGGTTATGTTCTCATTAGAATTAAATTTTAGATAAGAGATGGCACTCTGTAAAGAAAGAAACTACTATCTTTATTTCCACACAGCATTTCTTTCTTTTTTTGTGAGATAGGGTCTCACTCTGTATCCCAGGCTGGCCTTGAACACATGGTAAGCCTTCTTTTGCCTCAGCTTCCCAAGTGGTAGGATTACAGGCATGCACCACCACACCGAGCTTATGTGGTAATGGGGAATAGAACCCAGGGACTTGAGCTTACTAGGCAAGCGCTTTAACCACTGAACTATTCCTCCAGTTCATCCCTACAATATTTCATGACAGACTCAGAATTAAATAACTCATGTCTGTGAGAATATAGATCAAATCACTCAGTGCAAAATGTAATACTCCCTATTGCAGTTTCCTGAGATTAACATTATGAAAAATTCTTCAGGTGTGTGACTAGCTATATCTTTTTAAGATTTACTAATCTCAACTAAATAAAAGTCAATGCAGGTTGTAAACAGAAACAATGACCTATAAGGAAGAAGACAAGGAGGCATTCCTTTTGGTAGAAGATAATATTATGTGCCTGGGCTCAAAAACAGTACATGCACAGCCCATACAAGTATAAAAGGAATCAGTTTCAGCCTGGTGGCTCTAGAGGTATCACAGGACTATAGAAAGCATATCTGAGAGAAGAAGCTCAAGTTCCTGCAATGATACTACTGAAAACTTTTAATACTAGAGAATATCTCCCGCTGCTTCTCCATATTCAGCCACTGTTCAGCTACTCAAAGCCACACATCCTTCCCACCTCCATCCATGTAACGCCCATTGGCGGCACTGCTTGTCTTACCCAACTGAAACCTGCCTGGAAGATAAAACTGAAGTCATTCTTCAGATGCTCACTTAACACTTAACTCCTTTATGAACCCATCCTAACATCAGCCATCATTTGGGAAAGGAGTTGGCTTTCATTCTAAAAGCAGAGATTATGTTTTATTTTTCTATAATTTAAGTTACTAGTACATAAAAACTTGGAAAAAATCATTTATTCAATAAGTCAACATAAAACAAATTCAGAACAATACCAAAGTATAAGGATAGAGCTATAATTATTCTGCACAAGCATACAAATTAAAATGATGTAAAAGAACTTCATACTATGATGGAAGAATAAATAAAGCTTTAGGTTACACTGCTTGAGTTGCAGAAACTGAGTTATCTATCATACTGTTTATGAAAACTGCACTGCAAATATGACCTATAATGTTCATTAATATACAATGAAAATCTACTAGAGCTATGTAGTACAGCATTCATCCTCATATCTAATGCAAATTCAATAGGCAGTGACCTTTATCTTATCTAATACTTGGTAAAATTTATCAGAATATTGTATGTTACGATGAAATGAAGCATTCATTTGCAACTCTGGACATCTGTGTAGCACATTAACAAAGTCAAGTACTAGGTATTAGATTCCTATAAAATCAAAATTCTTTCAGAAAATTCATCCTTGAAAATCATAAAATTATACAAAATGATAAGTTAACAGTCTAACAGTGAATATAAACATAAGCTCTTAGGCCATATTTAATTACCTGTTCCAACAACAACCTGATCTAACCTTTGACAAATACAGCAAATGTTCTGAATAATTTAATTAAAAAACCTTTTAATGTTACTTAACTGTAGTAGCTGAAAAGACAAGTGAAAGAGAGATGATGGAAAGGATGGGATGACATGAAAATTTCTGATATTAAGCCTGAGATCTGCAGCTATTCACTGAAACATGACATTAAATGGTTCAGTTGACAGAAAAGATGACTTATAAGTACTCAGACAAAAACAAAACAAAACAAAAAACAACAACAACAAAAAAAACTAAACAAACAAAAAACCAACCTTGTCCCCGCTTAAAACAATGCACTCTTGAGCTAGTAAAATGTCACATTAACTACAATGGGAACAATAAAACTGAGTATAGAAGAACTAGGTTACAATCAGATCCTTTTCTCTCCAGAGGCTCAAAGTTTAATGAGGAAAGGACCAGACCCAGAAAATGGGATGCTAGACTTAGCAAAAATACATAATAAATAAGATAAAATGTCAAATTAAATTCAATCTAAGAGAGGGGGGAAAATGTAACATTTGAGACATACTAAACAGTATAATTTATCTAAAATTTTATATGTTTTCTGTATTTTATCCAAAAGATCTTCCAGCAGACAGACAAAGATTATCTAGGAGACAAAAGAAGACTATGCACTTACTATAGGAGGTATAGGACTAAGTGAGATCCAAAATCTAAAAAGGGAGGGTCGCCAAAGAAATCGACCACCAATGGCATAGAATTTTCCGCAGAGCTGTCATCTGATTGCCCTTGGAAAAGACGGAAATATACCACCACTAAAACATATTGACCCAGCTCTTTAGGAACTTATTTTTCAGTTATCCTGAGAAAAAGAGCTACAAAGAAATACAACAAATAAATGAACAAACAGATTTCTCAGAAATATTGGCTTTATCAATTGGTTAAAAAAAAAAAAAACAACATGTCTACAAAACTACAAGAGCCACTGTTGTGTAGAGACACAAAATACAAAACAATTTTAAACCGAGATTATCTTTAATTATAAAGAATATAGATTCATTTAAAGGAAAAATAAATTTTGTTAATTTGAGACTCCATTCAAATGTAAACATTTTTATTTTTCTATTATTTTAATAAATATGCATTGGCAGTATATCGTAACACTCTGAGTATAAAAAAACTCAGGCTAGAGCCTTAATCTTTTAAAACATCAAAAATTCGTAACATAAAGAATACCCAGAATCCATACTGAAAGACTAATATAGTGATAAGTAGCTGTAAAAATGACTACCTTATTTTCTCATGGACTAGAAGATTCTATTTAGGTGGATATAAAAAACAAGTAACCTCAGAATGAATGTGCAGTTTCCAATTATGATAAAACATAATCAATATTTATATAAGCAAAAAAGCTCCAATTCTCCAAATTTGATGACATGTATATACTTTACATAGCTGATAAAACAGTAATTTATAAAGTATTATAAAATAATGAATCTGAGTCACCAAGAACTGATTTATAAATTTATCTCATAAATGCATGCATATGTGTATGTAAAATATTACAACTATGAACAAAAATCTTTCAAATTAACAAAAATGCTTACTTTTCTGAGAGGTAAAGATTAAAGCACTAAAAAATGAAATACAGATATAAAAGAAAGGATTAGTTATAAAAGATGGAACACAGTACATAAAGCCACATAAAAATTCTGAAGTCACAAAAGGACAACTACCTAGCATTTTTAAAAACATCAATAAATACTCAATACAGAATAATTCTATAAACTAAGTGCAGAATACTTGCAAACCAGAAAAGGTTTATAAAAGGATATAGTTAACAAAACTGAATAAGTAGAGTGATATTACAGAGAACTACACAAAACCTATCCTGACTCTCAGAGAATTTTATTACAAAAATAATTACCTACTCTTCACCAAATAGACATTTAGGTAGAAAATGGAAGCATGCTGTTTCCAAAATTTCAATGAATACCATAAGAATTTGTGTAAAACAAGATTTTTAAAAGAGTATTCTTTGCTTACAACGTTAATTTAAAAGAAAGTATTGCATAAATAATTTTTAGAACTCCTAACTATCTATGCTTAATTTTCTTTTTTTGAGACAGGGTCTTCCTCTGTAGCTCAGTTTGGTGCTGAACTCACGATGGAGCCTAGGCTTGCTTCGAATGCACTGCCACACTCCTACCTCAGTCTTCCAAGAGCTGGGAGTATAGGTATATACCACCATGCCTGGTTTATGTGGTGCTGGGGATTGCACATGATAGGCAAGCACTTGAACTACACTCCCAGCACTCAGCAACTTAAAGCAGATGACAAACCATGCCAAAATTTGTCACTTATAGAAGAATGACAAAGACATTTGGAATTTCAATGTAATGTATATATACTAAGATGAACAATTATCTGAATATTTTAAAAACTAAGCTCAGAATTCTTGTGTTCTATTTAATGGAAATAAGTACATCAATTAACAGGAGTAATATATAGGGTCAACAAACAGAAATACAACTTAAATGTTGCCAATAAAACAACAAGTTTTGAGAATCAGATAAAAATCCTCCTGTGAATTGCAAAGTCACTTGCAATCACATTCATTTTTTCAGTGCCATATCTCTTTTGTTGAGTAGGGTGGGTGTGCTAGGGATTGGACCTACTGTCTTGCACATGCTAGGCAAGTGTTAATCAAATTAGCTGCAACTCAGCCCCAACCATCCCTTCTTTAATAAACAGATGTTTTAAAAATCACAAATACATAATAACTCAAGTCTTAGATTTTCACCTAGAAAATCAAGTACAGGATTGAGATAGCCAATTATGTTTAATATAATTGTAAGACTTTGTTCAACAAGCATGAAGAGCTAAGATTTTACTAAGCAAGAGAAGTCACTAACAATGAAAATATGGCAATCAAATATAAGTAGCCAAAGTGGTAAAGTTAAAAATTTAATTATAGAAGTACATTGGTAAAAATCTATCATCTTCATATTTGAGAAACTAATAAAAATTGCCTTCAAATATAAAATGGACTCTTTACAAATAGAGCATGCATCCTCTTAGAACATAAGTATGCTTCTTTAGAAAAATACTGTATCGCGCTATTGACAGAAGAGCTTTGACACCCAAAAAATAAAAATAAATCTATGTATTTATTAACTATGAGAATTCATTAACAAATTAAAATTCTTGATGTAGTTTTTTGTTTGTCCGGGGGTTTTTTGAGACAGGGTGTCGCTCTGTGGCGCAGGCTAGTCTGAACTCAGTATGGAGACCCGGCTGGCCTCAAACTAGGGAAATCCTCCTGCCTCAGACTTCAGAGTGCTAAAATTACAAGCATACACCAACACACCTGGCTTATGTAAGTCCTAGGGAATCAAACTCAGGACCTTGAGCGTGTCAGGCAAGCACATTATCACTGAGCTATTCCTCCAGCCCCCTGATGTACTTACTTAAACAAATGCATTTCAAAAATAATTTTACAAAGTACCATACAGAAGTCTTTGTGTAAAATAGCAACTGCGATCCCTTATAAGATATATATAAGAACACATATATAATACTGTAGTTAGCTTTACAAGATGTCAATGAACAAATAATTCTATTACTCTATATTTTTATGAATAAAGATTTATAAAAATAAACTGTGAAATAATTTTCATGAGAACTTCATTAAGAGGAAGCTAAATTTCAATATATTACAACTTGATAGGATAATATTATATACTGGTGAAAATCTAATAGTTTTAATCTGGAAGTAATATGACTAGATCCTATCAGTGGTCCATCCTTAATAAAAATACAGCAAAACAACTCCAAAGTGAATGTACCAACTCAATGGTATTATGGAAGAGTCTGTATCTTTTTACCTTTTCTCTAACTCTTAGTGTCATGAGCTAGTTTACTTTTTTCCAATTGGAGTAGTATGAAATGTTGTCTCAGTGATTTTAATTAGCATCTCCCTAACTACTGCTAAAAACATTTTCATCTGTTGTGTTAGTCAGGGTCCTCCAGGGAAACATAACCAACAGAAAAGGGGTGTGAAGGATCTATATGCTTTTCAAGAGATCTATACAGAATAGGCTTATACAATGATATATCTTGGCAAGTAAGTTCAATCTGGAAGTTTGGATGCCAGGCTAGGGAGGAAGAATGTTCCAATTTGAAGGTCATCAAGCAGAAAGGCAGAAAATGCAGATAAAGTCAAAGCACTCTGGTGTAGAATTCTTCTGGATGGAGAGAAGTTCAGCCTTTTCCAGGGTTTCAACTGACTCTATGAGGTCGAGTCACATTATGTTGAGCAATCTGCAATCTGTATTGCCTCAATCAACTGAATGGAATACTCAGTATAATGTTTCACCAACCATCCAGCATCCTGCAGCCCACTGAAGCGAACACATAGAATTCATTTTATGTGTTTACTGACCAGTTAGGTCTTCTTTATTGAGAGGTGTCTGTTCACACTCACTATCTGACTTTCAATTGGGCTTTTACTTAATGATGTATAGAATGTTTGTAAAAAATATGAATATATAATTATTTGAATATAGTATTTAAAAACTAAGATGGATGTTGAAGCATCATTCATGCCCACTTTCAAAGGTCCTTGTGCCTGCAGTAAAATTTATTTCAGAATGTGTTCTGATAAAAATTATTTAGAGAAAAACACATTCTTCCCATGAAAATTTGGTGCAATGAACAACAGATTATATTCCCAAAAAAGAAAGAAAATTATAACTTCATATCAAGATATTTATTGAACAAACTGTCAGTTGTTTACCTTTGTGCTAAAGATTAGAGTATTGGTGATTATTAATATTTTATTGAATGCTCACAAAATGCCAGGCTCTCTATGTGAATTATCCCAAGCAATCTTCTTCGCAATCCAATCATGCAAAAATGAGTTTTACCTCCATTTTACATGGATAGCAACTTAGTCTTGACCAGGTTAAATATCTCTCCCAAAGGCCACATCCTAAAAGGCTGGAAATTCAATTCACAATAAAAAAACACACTTTAAAATATCCCTATTGGCTTTTTATTCTATGCAATGGCAATGAGAAATGAATATCAAAAATAAGGAGATGAGAGACACAGAATTACTATTGCCTTGACACAATCATTTGAAAAGTAGAATTTGCAAAACACAGACCAAGGACTGAAAAGCAGAATGTCACAGTAAAGTAGATGTATTTGAATTAGCTCTAATAGGCCAAAAGATAAGTATCAGGGAAAGAAAAGACTTCATGGAAAAAGAGTTGAAAGAAACTAATACTTGAGAGGAACAGATGGGCAAAGACAGCCCCAAAAGCAGCAACATGGAGGACAAAGTAGCAAATGTCTGTGTCTGCAACAGAGACAACTGTAACGAAAAAAGGAAGGTGCAGGGCCAACAAGTATGAAATGTGACTTATTAGCTTCACACTTATATAGCACCTTCCAGGAAACAGACGCCTGCCACATATATGATACACTGTTGACAGAAATCAAACCGGTCCTGAAGACAAGTGTTTGGGAGACAGAGTAGGGAATCTTGGATAATACAATGGTGTATGGCACTGAACACTCCACAGTGTACAAAGATATAAAGAGAGATACAAAATTTCTCTGAGGGAGAAAAAAGAATTGACATATTTTTTTTTTTTCTAAAATGAAAGCTTCTTAGGTAAGCAATGATTAAAGGTAGTAAGGTTCTGAAACCCTGACATGCGCTGCATCACCTTGAAACATCCTAACCATTCTGTGGCAAAGCAGGAAACCCTTCCCCTTTTTTACAAAGCATATGAGACAAAACAAAGATTTAAATAAATGAAAAGAAACAGGCTCATAGAAACAGAAATTTTGCATATACATCTTAATATAGTAACATCTAATTACATATTATAAATGTACATAATTACATATTAACAGTAATACATAAAATATATATGGCCTATAACATTAAAAGATGTGCAACCTCACTCATAATAATTATGGAAATTTCAGGTTGGCAAGGGGCTCACCAGTTAGAGCACTTGCCTAGCATGCACAAGGCCCAGAGTTTGATCCCCTAGTTCCACACAAAACTTAACTGTGGGTGGTGGAACATGCCTATAATCTAAGCACTCGGAAGGCTAATGCAGGAATAGTGACTTGAGTTCAAGGCCAACTGAGCCACATAATGAGTTCAGGAACAATTGGCACTACAAAGCAACATCCTACCAAAAAATAATTAAAATTCCAGAGAAACAGTCATATTTAGTATTCTGCCCATCTAATTTACTGAATAGAGCGTGCTGATACGCATTTTAACTCTAACTTGAGAGAAGCACAAATTCTTAGAAGCCAATAACTACCAAAATAATAAATACAACTCCAAGGGGACTTAAAAGACTGGAACAAGAGGATTTTGCTCTGTGAGCACTGCAGTTTGAAACCAGCCTAGGAAACATAGCAAGAGGGAAAAAAGAAACAACAACAACTACAACAACAACAAACTACAAATGCATTATGTCCTCTGAATCAGCATTTTTACTTCTAAGAATGTACTGATTCAACTTCTAGCCAAATATATGCAGAAAGAAGTTAACTATAGGAGGTAGTAAAAAGAAGTCTAGTCATCACTAAGAAAATTAGTTTTATAAATTAATCCAGAAATGACATAAGTGAGCATAAAATCTAAGTGTATAAATATAAAAATACACTCCAAGTCAGCAAGTAACAGAATAAATGCAGAAGGACTCCATTATTTTGTAAACAAAAATACGCTATGGTTTGGATCTGAAATGTTCCCCTAAAGGCTTCATGGATATGAATTTGGATGTTATGGGTCATCTATGTATTTTACATGCTGTTTGAAGGTGGAGTCTGGCTGGGAGGAATGAATTATTGATGGTATGGTGGGTCCCTGAGGATATGGCCTGAAGGAAATACTCTTCCCTTCCTTTTCCCCAAGTTTCTTCTCCTTCCCTTTATGATGCCATGACCAACTCTTCTAAGCCAGAACATTCCATCATGTTACTACTGACAACTGACTTCTAAATTAAAGATATCACCCAACTATGAGCTAAAATAAAACTTCCTCCCTCAAGTTTGGTTAGGAATTGTGTTTCAGTAACAAGAAAGTGAGGAAGACAAAATGTAAATAAATACTTGCTATATAATAAACTTTCTGGGCACAAAAAAACCCCAACAAGTCCTGAGGAAGAGAGTTTTCACTTTATGCATGTTATGCAGGTAATTAGACATTAGTGAACATAGGGTTAAGAGGAGGAATCTAAAATAGCATGCTTATGAAACAGAATTCCATGCACTACATACTTATAACCATCACTGTGCACATTCCTAGGTGCCCTACCCAGAGACACAGGTCCTCCATCTCCAGAACAAGGCCCAAAGCATAGTCTGGGGCCCAATTATATTAGAAAGAGTTCCTCAAAGGCCTTTCCATATATATACACAAGTCTTTAGAAAGAAAAATTGCAAAATTTGCAGAAAAATTGGTAGACCCTTACCCCAAAGGCTGCTCTTCAGGTCAGGTTGTTTTTCATTTTCTCCAGACCAAGTGGTTAGTAAATTTCAGTTTCCTGGAGACAGAGAGGAGGTACACTTCTTCCACCCAGAGATAAGGTCTGGATTTTTTCACTTTCACGCACTTAAGCCAATCATTTAGAACCATTTGGTAATTTGAGTCCTCTTTTTTTCTCAATCCATATAGGCACCCCAGATCCTCACCAATAGGTACTCACTCAGGTCCCATCTTGGCTTTGTGACCAAGAATTTTCCTTTTTTTTTTTTTTTTTCCCTCTCCAACAGATAAACACTTTGGACTTCTTGGCTTCTAAACCATAAGCCTTCCTTTTCTCCCTTGCTTTACTCAATTAATATGCTTCCTTTACTGTCTGAGAATCTGTGGATCTGGGAACCTCCCCACTACTCCTGTGGGGAGAGTGGTAGCCTCAATACCATTTACGGTAGAAACTGATTTAAATTAAGAATTTATTTTTCCTAAGTTTCTTTCCCAAGTTTCTTACACACTAAAGGCCTGAGGAAACCCTAAGTACCTGGCAAAGGCCAGGAAGAAATTTTGGAATTTCAAAATAACATCTAAGTAAAAATATGGATGACTGTAATTACTCTAGCTTCCTGAACCCCAGAACTAAGTCCTATGGGCATAAAAATGAATTCAAAATTGCCCTTGGTATTTACACCTTCATGTCACTGCCCACCTTCCTACGAAAGGCATTAACTCACTATCCAAGCAGATATCTCTCTTGAAGAGTAGTAGCTCTTTTTTTCACTACAAAAGAAATTCTACCTACACAGT